>JAQPZY010001586.1:3277500-3620000 GCA_029931535.1 Margaritifera margaritifera
TTCTGGCGACCAACACCCATTTACACTGTGTGGAAACATGAAGAAACCCGAGCTGACTGACGTCTGCCAGTGGGTAGTGGATGCATGGGCTGAGCTAGATCCAAGCATCATCATCCATGCCTTCAAAAAGTGCTGCATCTCAAATAAAATGGATGGCACAGAGGATGACATCTTGTGGGAGGACAATGCTATGCATGAAGATCACCCAGAGAGCAAGGACGAAGACGAAGATGAAAGCTATTATGCAGCAACACCAGGAATGATAACTGACGAGGACATACAGCGACTTTTTGAGAGTGATGATGATGAAGAGGAATGAGGGATTTGATCCAATAGACTGAATTCCATCAACTAGGCGAACCTTAAAAGGGCCCTTTTAAGGGCCAACCATAAAATCAGAAAGTATAATTTCAATACTTCCACGTTTTTCATTCACTATCCAATATGGCTGACTGTTGTCGCAATATGAAAACGGAGCAAAATAGTCAATATTTTAAAATGTATTATATCACATGCGCGTTATATGGCAGAAGTAATGTTTTTTCCCACTCATTCTAGTTTGAAAATCAGGGTGCGCGTTATACACGCCAAAATATGGTAGCCTCTTACAACAGGCAAGGGGGAGGGGGAGGAGTAGCTCAGCAAAGTTTTCAATATTCAGGGTCACTAATTTGGAACAGAATCCCAAAGGAAATTAGAGAAAGTACAAATATAAATGCATTTAATTATAATATAATTCAATGGATGAAAAGTGGAACTTGTTCAATTTTACAAATACATTACTAATTAAAGTATAAATTCTCAAACCTTCCACTTTGTTGTCTCACTATTTTTGTACTGTATATACACACTGTACCTAGTTGGAGCATGTTCTTACAAAATGTTCTGTTTATTATGTCTATATATACACGTAGCTTATTATCAATGTTTTTTGTTTTTTTTAAATTATTATTATTATCATTATTGTGTGTGCAACCATGTACATGTACTTTGTTATGTAAATATGCATATTATAGAAGGCCACAAGGAGGATTAGTTCCATGCAACTAATTGTGTCACCCTCTTTAAATTAAGTCATTATTATTATTATTATTATTATTATTATTATTATTATTATTATTATTATTATTATTATTATTATTATTATCCAAAGGCAAATAAGTATTCTCTGTTGGAAAAAAACATTCGGGATAGAAAGGAAGTAAACTTACGTTCAGATGAGCTGTTGCTGGAGGGGACACAAGCTGTGAATTTACACCCTATCTGGATATATCCGGTCTTGCATGCTGCATGCAAAGAGATGGGTTCAAATATTTTCTAGCACCTAATGTCAAATAAACTGCAACATATATGCAACATATATCAAAAGCAAGCCGTAGAATTTTAATAGAGAACATTATTATGCTAGGGAAAATGGTTACATCTCCATTCAAGCAAATTACAATATAAGCTACCTCAGCTGTCCTATGTAAACTTTGTTTCAGATAAGCATGTATCTATCCAAATCACTACCAATCAAGTGTGTATGTATCCAAATCACTACTTATCAAGTGTGTATGTATCGAAATCACTACCAATCAAGTGTGTATGTATCCAAATCACTACTAATCAAGTGTGTATGTATCGAAATCACTACTAATCAAGTGTGTATGTATCCAAATCACTAACAATCAAGTGTGTATGCATACATGTGAACCTCCAACATGGGAGGGTTTTTCTCCAGAGTTTAGGTGTGTCTCCCAACCCTCACTGAAATCTCCCGTGTACATAAAATTAGTTTTGAAAATTTTCTTTCTTTTTTTTCACATTCTGGGTCCAGAGTAGTATATTTATGGTAATAATGCCTGCTATCATGTGACTTAACTGGCTTAATTAGGGAAAGTAAATGTACTTGCTAATTTCATCCTTTGATACTATCGGCATGGTCAACTGGCTTCATTTGAAGTTTGTCGAGGTGGATTATGCTATGTGTGAGTAGAATGTAATTCAGAAATGATTAAAGACATTAACTGATTATGGCTGGGTTACTGAAAAGCTCAAACAGCATGAAGCAATAGACATTAGTTTGATTCTCTCCGCAAGGTATGTGCTGCTTCGGTGCTTAAAGCTGTCGAGATGAACGGAGTCTATACTGTGTATGATTGATAGTAATTTGGACAGGATTAACGATGTTAATTGATTATGGTTGGTTTACTCAAGAGCTCAAGTGGCATAAAACTGGGTCAGTTTGACTTCGGTATTTAAAGTTTGTCGAGATGTCTATGCGTGCATTGTCTCCCAATGCCAAAACACCAAATATCCAAGCAAGTGCAATATCACACGAAATTCAATGATGGATGGAAACAGGAATTGCAGTGGTTCCAATCGAGTTCAAAAAGACATGAATATGCATTCTAGTGTTAATGTAAATTTGAATTTAAAGTCTGTTACGGTTGCAAGAATGACATCACGTGTCATGTAGAAACCCCATTGCATAAAAGCATATTAACTATAACAACCAATATGCCATCAATGAAATCCGTGTTCGTGGAATCTGCATCGAATGTGAATAAAGTTGCACGTGCCAAGACACTATTTGCCAACTTTATAGCTGAACACAATCTCCCATTTCTAGTAGCAGATAATTTTTAAGATATAGTCAAAATAATGTTCCCGGACACGGAAATCGCACAAAAATTCTCATGCAAACGGACAAAATCTACTCACATTGTGACCCAAGCTTTGGGTCCTCATTGGGATGAGAAAGTCACAGACAAAATGATCAAGGGGATTATAAAATGTTAACAGTTTTAGTTCTTGTTTTCGACAAGAATGTAAACAGGATATCAAGATTCATTGGAATATCAACCTGCAATATTGGATCAGCAGAACTCATCTTTGCATGCTTGGATAAAATATTCACGCAAGTATTACTAAAGTTTAACCATTTTATTGTTCATGAGAAATCATAATCACAATTATATATTATAAATATAAAAGTAATAATAATAATAATGATAATAATAATAATATAAATAATATGGATACAGTGCAGGAGTTAATCCATAATGACTGGGATGAATGAGGTCTTTACCTTTGTCTATAATACTACTAAGTGATAATTGTTTTCCGGATTTTATTGTTATTTTCACAAATAATGGTGATAGCGATGATAATGATGACAACAAAGACATCTGCAAATTAAGCTTAAAGTCACAAAGGGTGTGATAGTCTAATCATTAATTTATGGATCAGTGCTTCATGTGGACAATCTTACTGACATTAAAACAATATTAGATGCTTGGGAGTGCAATAAATACTCACTAATCCAATTACGTTGTTTTTCTTATCTCCTATGATCAATACAGATAATTATCAGCTGTTGATCGGTTAAAAATTAAACAATATTATACGTCTGCACTGATAATTGGAAATTAAAATCAGTGATAGGTACCAATAAGAATGCATGGAGATGTCATCTTTCTTGATATCTTAACTGCAGCATAAAAAACAAAGTTTATTAGAATTAACAGAGATGCTTTATATTATAATATTTTAATTTACCTATTGTATATCCATGGCAAGTAAATATGTATGGGGGGGGGAGATTTACATTATGCAATACTTACCCATCACTATTATATTGCTATTTCTTTTTTGTGTCAAAAATCTCGTCCATTCGACGTGAATACATCCTCCCACAGAGTGGAGAATGTTGTCAATAAGACACGGCACACCCGTGCACCTCTCTGCGCCTGCGCGAACATTCATCTTTTTCATGGAAGCCATGGTTAATGGTTGTGTCGTGCTAACGTGACAAGAGAAAAATTGTCTGTTGCAGGTTTCAACCACGTTTTGTTCTCCTTTCAGCCTTTATTCATCTGGTGTTACATTCATCCATCTCGTCTTCTGTTTTTATGCTGGTAGCCTCTGCCCTCGTCAGTATTTTGTTCTGGAAAGAGGTCTTTTTGGATTACGTGTATTCCGCCTTTAGGGGTTAGGGTACACCATCTATTATTTTTCAATTACAATTTGGTTCACATGTAAGTCTCGTGTGTTAGTTACAATGTAACATAGCCCGACCGCAAATAGCAGGTGCATAATTCTCTTAATTAAATATTTGATTAAATATTCTTTCTGCTAATTCACCATTGTATTTTTAATACCACTCGTGATGCGTCACATTGTTATTCTGTATGTCTGAAAATTGCTGTCAGAGAACAATAAAGTTTTTCAACACCTAGACTTCTAATCCTTTTTAATGTATATTACATGGTTTACCTTTGACAAAAATCCACTGTGGTGCACATAGAACGCTGTGTATGCAAACACAGTAAGGTGAACTGGTTTGTACATTGCATGCGATATATACAAAAAAAGGTGAGTTTTCACGTGTGGAAATAAATATATAATTATTATTATTGTTTCACTTCAGATAATTTCTTAACAATCAGGGAACAATTGGTTATCTTGGCAATTACACTGGAGTGTCTATATCACCCAGTACATACAAAAAGGTGAGTTTTACATGTTATTATTATTGTATTCTTTTCAAGTAACATTTATTTCAGAGAACAATGTCGGGACAGTCTGTAGGAAAGTGTGTCCACAAGAAGGCCCCTTGGGATACCCACCCGGACTGCCTCGCATGTTCTAAGTGTACACGAAAGAGTCGTTGTACCTTTTGCACAAAATGGACTAATGAAACCTGGAATCTTGCCGATTCCAGATGCACATACAGAGTGCGGAATAAAAAACTTCAATCCCCCTCATCGTCTGAATTTTCAGGTTTTTCTCTTACAGATACTCAGGAAAAGGGAACACACTGTAAGAAGACCATTTCTACAGCTCAGAAGAACACTCTGGGGTCCCAGGAGCCTATGGGACCAACCTCTCCGAAGATAGGTAAGGTCCCTCCTGTAGGAGGGAGTGTACGTTCGAGGAGTAGATTGCCTCCCCCGGGAAGGGCAGATCAAGTGACCGGTCAATGTTTGATTACCAGTGACCAGTCACATTTTACCGGTCACCGGTCATCTTGTACCGGTCGCCGACCTTACACCGGTCATCACTCAGTGGCCTCATGGTACGGAATGGATTAGAAGTCTGCCCAGAGGGCAAAAACCAGGGAAGGGGATCGGATCGGTATCCCCTCATATCCTATTATCCCAATGAATCCGTACGGGATGTGGGGACCTCCATCTCAGGGTAATTGGTCCCTTATGCCCCCTTGGGCTACTGGACCCTGGACCCAGAGTAGAAACGATGCTGCGGCTATTAAATTCAAAGTTCTAATGTTTTGCATTTTGTATTGCAGTGGTGAAACTGTCTGGGAGGTTCATGACATTAACCCAGAGTGAGAGAACTGTACTACATTCCGACTCCCAAAGAACATCCCAAAATTCAACAGAGACAGTACCAGTCTTGAGCAGTTACGGACGACAGTTAGCAATCTGACTCTACCCACAGGCAGAAAACAATTTAAACTTTTTGGTGAACTCAGTAGAGTTGTACTGATGTTGCCACATTCCAATGCAGACACTGAAAGGACATTTTCCATTCAATGGAAAATTCAGGCTGGCTCTAGAGGAAACCTGGATCTAGTAACAGTAATAATCTTTTAAGTGTTAAGATGAACAATGATAAGGACTGCCACCAATATAATCCTGGCAATGATCTTGTAAGAAATGCTAAAAATGCTTGTGTTACACATATGGAGAGTGTGAAAGGCAACAAGTTAATGTCAGTGAAAGAACTGAATTGCATATTTTAATATTAAAAATACTGAAATTTGTTTAATAGTAGTAATTTTTGCCCATGTGCACGCTAAAAATTGGGTCAATGAAAAACCTCCCTCTTTTGAGGTCAAAACTCCTGACCAAAGTTTGCAAATCTCCCTCCTTTTTTGTTCCATTCCAACCCCTCATTTTTATCACATGTATGTGTATGTATTCAAATCGCAAACACTCTGGTAGAAAGTCCTCTATCAACAATATCAAACTCTTGAATTAAAGGTTTTTATGCATAGACTGACTGATGGTGCTAATTAATTAAGAAAATATCTTTTGTGCACAAAATTAAAATATATATTTCAAATTCCCCTAATCTTTACAGTCTAACTTTAATCAAAAGTTTAATTAAAGTATATCTGATGTATAATGCTTGTAATTGGAGCCATAAAAATGACCCGTATTAGAAGTGAGGTAGCTTTGTATGGTTCATCCAGTCCCCGAGAGCTGATTTTCAAGGATTTTTCAAGGAACGTATCCTTGTTGAGTGTATCGACTTTCATCCTGTGAGACAGAAGAATTTTGATGTAAACTTATTGAGGAATCTGTATGATGATGCACCACCAATAATGGACTTTTTTTGAGGGAATGTGGTTTATACAAAAAAATTTCAGAAATTTTTAAAGAATTTTAAATGTGTTACCTTTATCTTTTATTTTAAATACATTTTACAGAATTGTAACATCTTTATCTTTTATATTTAATCTTTTTGTACTTTAGGTTTACATTTATTTGGATGGGTTTTATCTTCCTAAGGATTTTGTGCAATTCTTCACTTTTTACCACTTTACTTTTAGTTGCCACTATTGTTAAAACATTAAAGAAACAATTGGGTGAAGATTTATATCAAGTTGAATATTCATGCTCACTGAATAACATGTTTATCAATCCCCTAAAAACCAAGTCATTGTTGCTTGGAATTAGACAAAGATTATCAGTTAACAGAAATCCAAATCTTGAGCTGTATATTGAAGATAATCTAATTGAAAATGTTGACACAGAAAAACTTTTGGGAGTTCATGTTGATGAGAATCTAGACCTGTGCAAGCAAGTGAAACATGTTTGCTCTGTTGTAAGCTCAAGAATTTATCTTTTACAGAGAATACAAAGTTATTTACCACTCAACTATCAGAAATTATTCAATAATGCATTCATTCTTCCTCTTTTGGACTACTGCTGCACAATTTGGGGAAATCCAACTGATCGCAATATTGAAACAATGCACAAACTTCAAAAAAGGGCAGCAAGAATTATCCTAGATTTACCATTTGACACACTTTCCAAAATTCTATTCTCGGAATTGAAATAGCTGAAATATGAATACTGATTAGCCTACAACAAGTCATTATTAATGTGCAAAGTTAAGAATGAATGTTGCCCTCAATATTTGCATGGTATGTTTCATTTCAAGTCACAAGAACAACACCAAGGACCTAAACTGAGATCAATTACAAATGATCAGTGCAGAATACCTTTTCCAAAAACAAAAATACTTTTAAAAAATCATTTGCTTACTCTGGTGCTCTTTTATGGAATGAACTCCCCATAACCATTATATCAGAAACAAATCTAAATGTGTTCAAAACAAAATTGTGTAACCATTATCTTGAAAGGCAGTTGTCATTTTAAATATTGAAATACATGCTCTCAAATTTACTGTTAACGAATATCATATACACTTTGTGCTTTTATACTTAATGTATCCCGAGGGCCTTAGGGAGAATAGTATATTATACTAACTGAGATACCCTCATAAAATAAAGTGTTTATTATTATTATTACTATTACTATTATTATTATTATTATCATTGTGATAAGGTACGGTACCATTAAACACCAATACATGCATACATGTACATATATTCAAGCAGTTCATAAGGACTACCAACAGTTTTCAAGGAGTATTTTTTGCTGTGGAAATAAAATTTTGTTCATATGTTACTCTGTTTATGACTGTGTAAATAGGTACAAAGTGTAAAAGAAAAATACATACAACTAACTAACCTGACACTACAGCAAAGGAATGCTACTCCATTTGGTAACTACCTATGTCCTGTGTCATTTGATCCGCCAAACTGTATACATTTTGTTATTTATTCATCACTTTTGGAAAACACATAACACAAATTCTGAATTGTAAAATGTGATGCATTTTATTAAGTTTTAATGTTTTGCATTCCATCTGATAAATTCAAAGAGTTCTGGCAAAACTGAGTTTTACAACAAATTCAAGGTCTTTGCAAGGATAAAACCAACCAAATGTCCTAAAATTCAAGAACTTGTGCAAGATTGTACGAAACATGTGAGGGTTGTTCCAACAAGACTATGTCCTGAGAGTGCATAAAATGTATTTATGTTGAATCACATTATAGCTGGTTCCAATTACGATTAGCCATGAACTAAAACTAACGGAAGCAGATTGGGCAGCAATAATAAAATCAAATTATAACCCATATAGTGGGATCTGTGACCATACCAGGGATTTCAATAGAAGCCACTACCCTGCAACTTTTCATAATGTATTTGTAAAGAATCACTGCCTACAATTCCAGAATTTTAAAAATTAATTTATGATGCATTGGCATATTCCACAGGTGACGATTCATCCAATTAAGGTTAGCATCTTCCATTTCATACAGATCAGTCTAAGCCTTGAAGATGCTGGCTCTTTTCAGCATACATGTGAACCTCCTGCCCGGTAGGGTTCACCTCCCAAGATGAGGGGTGTCTCCCTTCCCTCACTGAAATCTTTCACATACTCAAAATTACTATTTGAAAATGTCCACAACAGACACTTTGGGGGATTTATTTTTAAACACCTAACTTCCAGTGTTGTATATTTGCAATAAAGACCTCTGTGATCTAAAATTAATCACTGGATTATACTATGTGTGATCAGAAGTTATTCAGAAACAATCAAAGATGTAAATGGATTATGGTTGGATTAAACATTACTAAAGAGCTTGGGTGGCATAAAACAGGTCCGTTTGGTATTGAATGTTTGTTGATGTCTATGCATGCACGATCTCCCAATGCTAAAAGACCAAAATCTAAACAACCACAATATCACCACAAATTCAAAAATTGATGGAAACATGAATTTCACTGGTTGGAATTAAGTTAAAGGGTTGGTTGGTTGTTATGGGTTTAACGCCATTTTTCAGCACATGATAGGCTATACATGGCGGCCAGCATATTTGGTGGAGGAAGAACCCAAGAAAACCCCGGGAAGAACACAGAGCCACGGGAAGCTACTGGCAAGCTTTCTCACATACCCACATTGGCCAAGCCCGAGAAATTAAAGGGACATATGAACATGCATTTTTCCATTCCAATATAAAGTCAATTTTAAGAGGACTTCCCACATTCAACCCAGATAGCACCAATCTTGAGAAGTTCTGGCAGGCAGTCGGCAACCTAAATCAACCCACAGGCAGGAAACAATTAAACTTCTTGGTGGCATTCCAATGCAGACATTGAAAAGACATTTTCCATTTTGAGGGAAATTCACGCCGACTTCAGAGAAAAACTGGATCTAGTAACAATACATCATCTCCCAAGTGTTAAGATCAATGACGAGGACTGCCACAAATATAATCCAACGATCTGCCAAGAGATGCCAGGAATGCTTGGGGTACATATAAGGAGAGTGTGAATGGCAACAAGTTACTGCAAAAGGACTGATGTGATGAGATGATGTGTATATTTTCATATTATACAAATTGAAATTTGTTCGCATGCTAAAAATCAGGTCGATGGAAATCCTCCCTCTTTTGATTTTAAAACTCCTGACCAAATTTTGCAAATCTCCTGATCTGTCCTAAGTTCACCTCTCTGTTCTGTCACATGGATGATCACTTCAAGTGCTCGCCAAACACAAAATTCATTCTACATCAAAGAGAACCATAAATGTTTATTCTCTTTCCTTTCACATCCAATTGTCACAATCAGAAGTGGTGATCATGTGATGATAATATTAAAGTGAGGCACATGCTTGATTTTGACTCTATAAAAAATAAAGTGGTACGTAACAAATTATCACAAAATTCTATAAATTTTGCAGTATGGAGGGGATGGCAAGAATCAGAAATGTAATAATATAGGCTAGCAGACACTTCTTGATACAATGTACAGTACACACATTGCGTTTTTGTGAAAACTCGCGTTCCTACGGTGGACCTTAATCCTTTTCATGCTGTGTCCGTCACACACCAGATATAGTGGTCATCGTGGATTGTCCACATCATGGCTCATAGTGGATGGATTCAGTTTTATTGCCCATATGAATGTATAAGCAATATAATTATGTAATAGTGGATGCCCACTATGGGCATGGAACTTATACTTGTCGGCTCAGCTACAGTACACATTGCAGAATATTATTAATATTATTCTCAGGAACTTGACACGTGTTTACTTTTACCGTAGACCTACTGTTTTTACTCAGACTCTTCGATGGTCCACCTACCCATATCAAATAGAGTTAACATTGATCATTTATAGCATATCTTCCGATATCAAAATATATTTTTAATATTAATAGCCAAGCTTAGAAAAAGTTGATATTTAGAAGTGACTTGTTAGAATTAAAGTACATGTATTAAGGGTAGACAAATTCTGCAGGGGTCAATATTAAACATTACACGGCATATCACAAAGAACAGGTAAAGTCACATTTACACTGTATTAGAACAGAACATACTTTTTTTAAATGACTTATACTAAAAGACTATTCATATGTATGCATAAATATTGTGACAAATATGGTTATATATACTGAAACTTCTGAGAACTTCATTTGAGGTAGTGATTACATTTTGGTTATACTGGGATCAATATTCCGTATTATACCGGCATATTACGAAGAACCGGAATAGTCAAAATTACACTGTGAAAATAAATTGATTTTAATGGAAATATATGGTTCAATATTAAACTTTATCATGCAAATAGTAGCAAGCGATACTTATCATTGTATTGAAGGCTGCCGAAAACAGTTTTGACCACCTGAAGGCCATGGCAAAGAGAGAAGAAAATAAAAACACTCTTGCCAGATCAAAGTGAAAGTATGAACGGAACATCTTTCAACAGATCAAACTTACACATTGACTTCAACTCTCTCACGTACTTGGAATGTTCTGATTTTGACTTGGATCTTCAACCAATTCTGATGACAGGTGACAGCAACTGCCTCTTGAATGCACTGTCAATAGCTGTATGTGGAGATAAACATTGCTGAAGAACTAAAAGTCCACACGTGCATACAAATGGTTATGAATAAAGATCACTACCCAAAAATGACCTACTCCAAGGACTTTCTACTGTGTTCGCCTAGTTTTGAAGAAGCTGGCATCTTCTGTACAAAGTCTGGTGGATTTTCTTGCACTTAGACAATTCAAGCGGCATGCGATGTACTCAGTAAAGAAATAAGAAGTGTATATCCAAAAGTCAACGGAAAGTGTGACTGTGTAGCGCAGCTATTGACTTGTTCTCACATATCTTATGAGACAAAACAACAAGATAAAACGTCATTGAATCTTATGTGGACAAAGATGGGCATTCATTGGATCAAAACATGGATACCAAACCATTTTGTTCCATTGATCAGAGTGAATGACAACACAAAAACAGATTCCTCCTCAAGAAAAAGTACGTACTGGGAAAAAGGAAAATCTTTTCATCATGCTGAACAAAAAAAGAACATTAACAAGCAAGGTTCAAGTAACAAAAATGAATATTTTGACAACTGCAGTGCGTGGGATAATAAGAAAACACAGAGTCAAGACGCATTTTCTGCTAGAGAATATGGGATCAAATTCCTGTAAAATAGCACATGTAGTAATGAAGGATAACATCCTTTATAATGAAAAAAGAGAATAGAAGAAAGAAGCTGGTGTTGATGGAACCACAACCACCCTCAAACAAGGTGTTAACAATGCATAGGTATTATACTAGTTTAAATGGTTAACGGTTGTGTCATGCTAACGTGACCAGAGAAAAATTGTCTGTTGCGGGTTTCAACCACGTTTGGTTCTCCTTTCAGCCTTAATTCATCTGGTGTTACATTCATCCGTCTCATCTTCTGTTTTTATGCTGGTAGCCTCTGCCCTCGTCAGTATTTTGTTCTGGAAAGAGGTCTTTTTGGAATACGTGTATTCCGCCTTTAGGGGTTAGGGTACACCATCTATTATTTTTCAATTACAATTTGGTTCACAGGTAAGTCTCGTGTGTTAGTTACAACGTAACATAGCCTGACCGCAATTAGCATGTGCATAATTCTCAATTAAATATTTGATTAAATATTCTTTTTTAATACCACTAGTGACGCGTCACATTGTTATTCTGTACGTCTGAAAATTGCTGTCAGAGAACAATAACGTTTTTCAACACCTAGACTTCTAATCCTTTTTAATGTATATTACATGGTTTACCTTTGACAAAAATCCACTGTGGTGCACATAGAACGCTGTGTATGGAAACACAGTAAGGTGAACTGGTGTGTACATTGCATGCGATATATACAAAAAAGGTGAGTTTTTCACGTGTGGAAATAAATATATAATTATTATTATTGTTTCACTTCAGATAATTTCTTAACAATCAGGGAACAATTGGTTATCTTGGCAATTAGACTGGAGTGTCTATATCACCCAGTATATACAAAAAGGTGAGTTTTATGTGTTATTATTATTGTATTCTTTTCAAGTAACATTTATTCAGAGAACAATGTCGGGACAGTCTGTAGGAAAGCGTGTCCACAAGAAGGCCCCTTGGGATACCCACCCGGACTGCCTCACATGTTCTAAGTGTACACGAAAGAGTCGTTGTACCTTTTGCACAAAATGGACTAATGAAACCTGGAATCTTGCCAATTCCAGACGTACATACAGAGCGCGGAAGAAAAAACTTCAATCCCCCTCATCGTCTGAATTTTCAGGTTTTTCTCTTACAGATACTCAGGAAAAGGGAACACACTGTAAGAAGACCATTTCTACAGCTCAGAAGAACACTCTGGGGTCCCAGGAGCCTATGGGATCAACCTCTCCGAAGATAGGTAAGGTCCCTCCTGTAGGAGGGAGTGAACGTTCGAGGAGTAGATTGCCTCCCCCGGCAAGGGCAGATCAAGTGACCGGTCAATGTTTGATTACCAGTGACCAGTCACATTTTATCGGTCACCGGTCATCTTGTACCGGTCGCTGATCTTACACCGGTCATCACTCAGTGGCCTCATGGTATGGAAGGGATTAGGAGTCTGCCCAGAGGGCAAAAACCAGGGAAGGGGATCGGATTGGTATCCCCTCATTTCCTATTATCCCAATGAATCCGTACGGGATGTGGGGACCTCCATCTCAGGGTAATTGGTCCCTTATGCCCCCTTGGGCTACTGGACCCTGGACCCAGAGTAGAAACGATGCTGCGGCTATTAAATTCAAAGTTCTAATGTTTTGCATTTTGTATTGCAGTGGTGAAACTGTCTGAGAGGTTCATGACGTTAACCCAGAGTGAGAGAACTGCACTACATTCGGACTCCCAAAGAACATCCCAAAATTCAACAGAGACAGTACCAGTCTTGAGCAGTTACGGACGACAGTTAGCAATCTGACTCTACCCACAGGCAGAAAACAATTTAAACTTTTTGGTGAACTCAGTAGAGTTGTACTGATGTTGCCACATTCCAATGTAGACACTGAAAGGACATTTTCCATTCAATGGAAAATTCAGGCTGGCTCTAGAGGAAACCTGGATCTAGTAACAGTACATAATCTTTTAAGTGTTAAGATGAACAATGATAAGGACTGCCACCAATATAATCCTGGCAATGATCTTGTAAGAAATGCTAAAAATGCTTGTGTTACACATATGGAGAGTGTGAAAGGCAACAAGTTAATGTCAGTGAAAGAACTGAATTGCATATTTTAATATTAAAAATACTGAAATTTGTTTAATAGTAGTAATTTTTGCCCATGTGCACGCTAAAAATTGGGTCAATGAAAAACCTCCCTCTTTTGAGGTCAAAACTCCTGACCAAAGTTTGCAAATCTCCCTCTTTTTTTGTTCCATTCCAACCCCTCATTTTTATCACATGTATGTTTATGTATTCAAATCGCAAACACTCTGGTAGAAAGTCCTCTATCACCAATATCAAACTCTTGAATTAAAGGTTATTTATGCATAGACTGACTGATGGCACTAATTAATTAAGAAAATCATTTGTGCACAAAATTAAAACATATATTTCAAATTCCCCTAATCTTTACAGTCTAACTTTAATCAAAAGTTTAATTAAAGTACATCTGATGTATAATGCTGTTAATTGGAGCCATAAAAATGACCCGTATTAGAAGTGAGGTAGCTTTGTATGGTTCATCCAGTCCCCGAGAGCTGATTTTCAAGGATTTTTCAAGGAACGTATCCTTGTTGAGTGTATCGACTTTCATCCTGTGAGACAGAAGAATTTTGATGTAAACTTATTGAGGAATCTGTATGATGATGCACCACCAATAATGGACTTTTTTTGAGGGAATGTGGTTTATACAAAAAAATTTCAGAAATTTTTAAAGAATTTTAAATGTGTTACCTTTATCTTTTATTTTAAATACATTTTACAGAATTGTAACATCTTTATCTTTTATATTTAATCTTTTTGTACTTTAGGTTTACATTTATTTGGATGGGTTTATCTTCCTAAGGATTTTGTGCAATTCTTCACTTTTTACCACTTTACTTTTAGTTGCCGCTATTGTTAAAACATTAAAGAAACAATTGGGTGAAGATTTATATCAAGTTGAATATTGGTGCTCACTGAATAACATGTTTATCAATCCCCTAAAAACCAAGTCATTGTTGCTTGGAATTAGACAAAGATTATCAGTTAACAGAAATCCAAATCTTGAGCTGTATATTGAAGATAATCTAATTGAAAATGTTGACACAGAAAAACTTTTGGGAGTTCATGTTGATGAGAATCTAGACCTGTGCAAGCAAGTGAAACATGTTTGCTCTGTTGTAAGCTCAAGAATTTATCTTTTACAGAGAATACAAAGTTATTTACCACTCAACTATCAGAAATTATTCAATAATGCCTTCATTCTTCCTCTTTTGGACTACTGCTGCACAATTTGGGGAAATCCAACTGATCGCAATATTGAAACAATGCACAAACTTCAAAAAAGGGCAGCAAGAATTATCCTAGATTTACCATTTGACACACTTTCCAAAATTCTATTCTCGGAATTGAAATAGCTGAAATATGAATACTGATTAGCCTACAACAAGTCATTATTAATGTGCAAAGTTAAGAATGAATGTTGCCCTCAATATTTGCATGGTATGTTTCATTTCAAGTCACAAGAACAACACCAAGGACCTAAACTGAGATCAATTACAAATGATCAGTGCAGAATACCTTTTCCAAAAACAAAAATACTTTTAAAAAATCATTTGCTTACTCTGGTGCTCTTTTATGGAATGAACTCCCCATAACCATTATATCAGAAACAAATCTAAATGTGTTCAAAACAAAATTGTGTAACCATTATCTTGAAAGGCAGTTGTCATTTTAAATATTGAAATACATGCTCTCAAATTTACTCTGTTAACGAATATCATATACACTTTGTGCTTTTATACTTAATGTATCCCGAGAGCCTTAGGGAGAATAGTATATTATACTAACTGAGATACTCTCATAAAATAAAGTGTTTATTATTATTATTATTATTATTATTATTATTATTATTATTATTATTATTATCATTGTGATAAGGTACGGTACCATTAAACACCAATACATGCATACATGTACATATTGTACAGCAATCATAAGGACTACCAACAGTTTTCAAGGAGTATTTTTGGTTGTGGATATAAAATTTTGTTCATATGTTACTCTGTTTATGACTGTGTAAATAGGTACAAAGTGTAAAAGAAAAATACATACAACTAACTAACCTGACACTACAGCAAAGGAATGCTACTCCATTTGGTAACTACCTATGTCCTGTGTCATTTGATCCACCAAACTGTATACATTTTGTTATTTATTCATCACTTTTGGAAAACACATAACACAAATTCTGAATTGTAAAATGTTATGCATTTTATTATGTTTTAATGTTTTGCATTCCATCTGATAAATTCAAAGAGTTCTGGCAAAACTGAGTTTTACAACAAATTCAAGGTCTTTGCAAGGATAAAACCAACCAAATGTCCTAAAATTCAAGGACTTGTGAAAGATTGTACGAACCATGTGAGGGTTGTTCCAACAAGACTATGTCCTAATAGTGCATAAAATGTATTTATGTTGAATCACATTATAGCTGGTTCCAATTACGATTAGCCATGAACTAAAACTAACGGAAGCAGATTGGGCAGCAATAATAAAATCAAATTATAACCCATATAGTGGGATCTGTGACCATACCAGGGATTTCAATAGAAGCCACTACCCTGCAACTTTTCATAATGTATTTGTAAAGAATCACTGCCTACAATTCCAGAATTTTAAAAATTAATTTATGATGCATTGGCATATTCCACAGGTGATGATTCATCCAATTAAGGTTAGCATCTTCCATTTCATACAGATCAGTCTAAGCCTTGAAGATGCTGGCTCTTTTCAGCATACATGTGAACCTCCTGCCCGGTAGGGTTCTCCTCCCGAGATGAGGGGTGTCTCCCTTCCCTCACTGAAATCTCTCACATACTCAAAATTACTATTTGAAAATGTCCACAACAGACACTTTGGGGGATTTATTTTTAAACACCTAACTTCCAGTGTTGTATATTTGCAATAAAGACCTCTGTGATCTAAAATTAATCACTGGATTATACTATGTGTGATCAGAAGTTATTCAGAAACAATCAAAGATGTAAATGGATTATGGTTGGATTAAACATTACTAAAGAGCTTGGGTGGCATAAAACAGGTCCGTTTGGTATTGGTATTGAATGTTTGTTGATGTCTATGCATGCACGATCTCCCAATGCTAAAAGACCAAAATCTAAACAACCAAAATATCACCACAAATTCAAAAATTGATGGAAACATGAATTTCACTGGTTGGAATTAAATTAAAAGATTGGTTGGTTGGTTGGTTGGTTGTTATGGGTTTAACGCCATTTTTCAGCACATGATAGGCTATACATGTTGGCCAGCATATTTGGTGGAGGAAGAACCCAAGAAAACCTTGGGAAGAACCACCGAGCCACGGGAAGCTACTGGCAAGCTTTCTCACATTCCCACGTTGGCCGAGCCCGAGAAATTAAAGGGACATATGAACATGCATTTTTCCATTCCAATATAAAGTCAATTTTAAGAGGACTTCCCAAATTCAACCCAGATAGCACCAATCTTGAGAAGTTCTGGCAGGCAGTCGGCAACCTAAATCAACCCACAGGCAGGAAACAATTAAACTTCTTGGTGGCATTCCAATGCAGACATTGAAAAGACATTTTCCATTCTGAGGGAAATTCACACCGACTTCAGAGAAAAACTGGATCTAGTAACAATACATGATCTCCCAAGTGTTAAGATTAATGACAAGGACTGCCACAAATATAATCCAACGATCTGCCAAGAGATGCCAGGAATGCTTGGGGTACATATAAGGAGAGTGTGAATTTCAACAAGTTACTGCAAAAGGACTGATGTAATGAGATGATGTGCATATTTTCATATTATACAAATTGAAATATGTTCACTATTTGTAACTTTTGTCCATTTGCATGCTAAAAATCAGGTCGATGGAAATCCTCCCTCTTTTGAATAAAAAACTCCTGACCAAATTTTGCAAATCTCCTGATCTGTCCTAAGTTCACCTCTCTGTTCTGTCACATGGATGATCACTTCAAGTGCTCGCCAAACACAAAATTCATTCTACATCAAAGAGAACCATAAATGTTTATTCTCTTTCATTTCACATCCAATTGTCACAATCAGAAGTGGTGATCATGTGATGATAATAATAAAGTGAGGCACATGCTTGATTTTGACTCTATAAAAAATAAAGTGGTACGTAACAAATTATCACAAAATTCTATAAATTTTGCAGTATGGAGGGGATGGCAAGAATCAGAAATGTAATAATATAGGCTAGCAGACACTTCTTGATACAATGTAAAGTACACACATTGCGTTTTTGTGAAAACTCGCGTTCCCACGGTGGACCTTAATCCTTTTCATGCTGTGTCCGTCACACACCGGATATAGTGGTCATCGTGGATTGTCCACATCATGGCTCATAGTGGATGGATTCAGTTTTATTGCCCATATGAATGTATAAGCAATATAATTATGTAATAGTGGATGCCCACTACGGGCGTGGAACTTATACTTGTCGGCTCAGCTACAGTACACAGTGCAGAATATTATTAATATTATTCTCAGGAACTTGACACGTGTTTACTTTTACCGTAGACCTACTGTTTTTACTCAGACTCTTCGATGGTCCACCTACCCATATCAAATAGAGTTAACATTGATCATTCATAGCATATCTTCTGATATCAAAATATATTTTTAATATTAATAGCCAAGCTTAGAAAAAGTTGATATTTAGAAGTGACTTGTTAGAATTAAAGTACATGTATTAAGGGTAGACAAATTCTGCAGGGGTCAATATTAAACATTACACGGCATATCACAAAGAACAGGTAAAGTCACATTTACACTGTATTAGAACAGAACATACTTTTTTAAAATGACTTATACTAAAAGACTATTCATAGGTATGCATATTGTGACAAATATGGTTATATATACTGAAACTTCTGAGAACTTCATTTGAGGTAGTGATTACATTTTGGTTATATTGGGATCAATATTCCGTATTATACCGGCATATCACGAAGAACCGGAATAGTCAAAATTACACTGTGAAAATAAATTGATTTTAATGGAAATATATGGTTCAATATTAAACTTTATCATGCAAATAGTAGCAAGCGATACTTATCATTGTATTGAAGGCTGCCGAAAACAGTTTTGACCACCTGAAGGCCATGGCAAAGAGAGAAGAAAATAAAAACACTCTTGCCAGATCAAAGTGAAAGTATGAACGGAACATCTTTCAACAGATCAAACTTACACATTGACTTCAACTCTCTCACGTACTTGGAATGTTCTGATTTTGACTTGATCTTCAACCAATTCTGATGACAGGTGACAGCAACTGCCTCTTGAAAGCACTGTCAATAGCTGTATGTGGAGACAAACATTGCTGAAGAACTAAAAGTCCACACGTGCATACAAATGGTTATGAATAAAGATCACTACCCAAAAATGACCTACTCCAAGGACTTTCTACTGTGTTCGCCTAGTTTTGAAGAAGCTGGCATCTTCTGTACAAAGTCTGGTGGATTTTCTTGCACTTAGACAATTCAAGCGGCATGCGATGTATCATGTAAAGAAATAAGAAGTGTATATCCAAAAGTCAACATATCTTATGAGACAAAACAACAAGATAAAACGTCATTGAATCTTATGTGGACAAAGATGGGCATTCATTGCATCAAAACATGGATACCAAACCATTTTGTTCCATTGATCAGAGTGAATGACAACACAAAAAACAGATTCCTCCTCAAGAAAAAGTACGTACTGGGAAAAAGGAAAATCTTTTCATCATGCTGAACAAAAGAAAAAACATTAACAAGCAAGGTTCAAGTAACAAAAATGAATATTTCGACGACTGCAGTGCGTGGGATAATAAGAAAACACAGAGTCAAGACGCATTTTCTGCTAGAGAATATGGGATCAAATTCCTGTAAAATAGCACATGTAGTAATGAAGGATAACATCCTTTATAATGAAAAAAGAGAGAATGGAAGAAAGAAGCTGGTGTTGATGGAACCACAACCACCCTCAAACAAGGTGTTAACAATGCATAGGTATTATACTAGTTTAAAGCGGGATGCCAACTACAGAAAGAGAATAAGCTGGTTTTTAGGACTACCAGCAAGTTTGGCCACGAGGAAAAACACTGCCATAGCAGAATACATGGTCATGTATGATGACAGAGAACTACCTCATGGCAACTCCAAAGTAAACACCCAACCATACAAATGAACTGATCCGAGTGTTTTAGATCAAGTTAAAAAAAATGTAAAGTTTCAGAAGCTAAGTGATGTTTACGGCCAAATAACAAATCTTGATGAGTGGTCTTCATTTTCAAGAGACCTCAAACAATGCCAAAATACTCAAAGTGTCCAACGAACGAAAAAGAAAAGTAAAAAAAACCACAACAAACGCAAAAATGTGGCCGATGAAATACTGAATGCTGAATGAGAACAAATTTGTGGTTGAAATAATCCATTCGAGGAACAACAAACCGCCGATTATCATATGCTATACGGATGAACAGTTGCAAGACCTGTGCACATTCCTACAATGCAATGGTGGTGTAGTCGGAATTAACCGTACATTCAATTGAAGACAATGTTTTGTTACATTGACGGTTTACAAGAGTCATAAAGTTATACGAAAAAACAATGGAGAAGCACCCATTCTATTAGGGCCACTCATGCTCCACTGAGATGGACAATTCATACGTCAGGTTCTTTGCCCATTTGACAGGAATCCAAAACCTAAATCTGAAAGAAATTGAACTTTTGTTAGGAACAGATGATGAAAAGGTGATGACAAATGCCCTTGACGCAACATTCCCGGAATCTCAACGAAGACTATGTACCAAACACATAAAGAATAACACCACTAGGCAACTTACAGATAAGATACCTACAAGCCAGAAAGACAGGACTGCAATTTTCGATATAATTTTCGGTGGCGACGGTGTTGCAAGTGCAAATGACTCATCAACATTTGATGAAAGAAATGGAGAACTAAAATAAAAACTTAAAGACCAGCCAAAATTTCTTAACCATTATGACAAGTACATGAAAGACAAAAATGTCAAACACTGCATTAAGCACGAAGACAAACATGGAGTCAATAAACCATAGACTTAAAGTTGCATGTGATTGGAAACCACTGAAATGTGATGAACTCATCAACACGTTATATGAACTTGTGAACACCCAACTGGTGGAGACATTAGACGAGCTATTTATGACACTGGCAACTTTAGCCTCAACTACAGATATGTCAAGTTTAAGTTTTCTCATGCTGTTTGGTCGGCAAAATCATCAGAAAATAAAAGGACCTACTTTTTAAAGTTTTTGAAGGTGGGGAAAGAAGTAATATCACCGACTGTAACATCTTCAGATGGGGCCTTCACAGTACCAAGGTCTAAATCCCTTGTGAGAATGCCTAACCAGAAGACTCGTTTGAAGGGCACAAGGTCAACTCCCAAAAAATGAGCTGAGTTTGGGACGTCACAGCACATGAACTGGTTTGTATATATCTTGTCTATGTATTTAGATACAAAGAAAAGAAAATGAAAAAATAGATGAGATCTTAATCTCTTTTATCTGTTCTCATTTTATTTTCTATGTACAGTGGGACCCCGCTATAACCCGAATTCGGATATAACCCGGTCGTGGCATGGCTCCCGAAATTTCGGGTAATTTATTACAGTTATTTTTCTCAAAGACCAAAAAAAAAAAAAAAAAAAAAAAAAAAAAAAAAATTTTAAGTATGAAAAAAACTAAATACGTCAAGAGTTTAATTATCATTCTCATATTCGTCTAAACAGTGCGAAAAAGAACGTGTAGAAAATGTATTATCAAATTTCTTCTATTTTTGTGCCAAAATAAACGTCGGAAATACGAACCAATTACTGGGCCTACTGAGAACTTTGATCTTTGTTTATTGTTGAAAAATTACAGCTCATAAGTGTCAATATTATAATTACTGATTCCTGAGTAATGAAGCCATCGTTTCTACTTTGTTTGTCTTGAATGCATTCCGAATACAGTCGTTGCTCAAATAATCTCCGATATATGTTCTCTTAATTTCATACACAACTAAGCAGCAGCCAATGTGGCGGTTGATAAAAGATTCTCACCAGAATGTATAAATCAATTAATTTAAGTACATTGTTTATCATCAAAGTGAACTACCGAGCTATACTTGTTCAAATCATAGGGCAACGATTTATACAGCATCAAAGAAACAAAGCCGCCAGCATGTGCGTAAGGCTTGGCGGTGTTGTTTTATGCAATCTGTTGGCCAGTAAATAATGTCGTAAATTTACTACAAATATACCCCCATTGTTTAATGACTATTATTCTTGCTGTAGATTTTCAAACCAATAGGATTAAAAGTGTTAATTTGTATACATTTAGAATGGAAAATGGGAAACGCAAACGTAATGCTTTTACTGTTAAAGAAAAGATTGAAGCATTGGACAGGATTAAGTCCAGTGTTAAACAATCGCATGTAGCTAAAGATTTAGGTCTCGATGAATCGACAGTTCGAGGATGGAAGAAAGATGAAGCAAAATTAAGAGAGAGGGTTCTGGATTTGTACGAAAGTGAGGGAATGATGAGGAAAAAAGCAAGACTAGCAGGAGACACCTAACTTGATGCAGCCCTGTATCAGTGGTTTTCATATGATGCCACAAAAAACGCATGGATGACAGCTGCTTTATTTGAAAAATGGTTTCAAACCGAATTCGTACCATCAGTTCGATCCCACCTCAGAAATCTGAAGATGGAGCCAAAGGCACTATTATTATTAGACAACTGCCCCGCACACCCACCTGCAGAATGTCTAGTTAGTACTGATGGGAAAATAAAAGGTTGCTTCCTCCCAAAAAACACAACTTCAAGAATTCAGCCTCTGGACCAGGGAATAATAGCAGTTTTTAAAATGAATTATCGCAGAGAACTTGTTAAAAAGATTGTTTGCGATGAAACCTCAGTCCAGGCGACACTAAAAAGTTTAAATTTGAAAGAAGCAATGTACCTCGGCGGCAAATCTTGGGATGCCATTACGCCACGCTGCATTGAGAACTGCTGGGAGAAAGGACTTGGGGCAGCATTTACTAGTACACAGGAAGACAGAGGCAACATCACCGATGATGACAATAGTTTATTCGATGGATTTTCGGAAAATGATGTGTTCCAGGCTGAGAGGGCATTTGGGGAGCTGATGCAGTCACGTGAACGCGTTGACGAATGGCTTAATTTTGACAATGAATGTCCAGTTGCAGACCACGTTTCGGATGCGGAAATTATTAAAAATATTAAGTCTCAAAACACTAGTGGTGATGCTGACGATGGTGATACTTCTGATGATGACAGCGAAGACACTTCACCTGAGGATAGCCCACCATTAGCTACAGAAGCTGTCAAAGGTTTAGAGTGTGCTCTTTGAGATGGATGGAGACGCAAGATATTGATTATCTTCGAATTCTGCAACTGAGAACTATTCTTGACTTTGCCAAGAGCAGACGTGATATTAGCAGAAAGCAGCTAAAAATCACAGAGTTTTTAAAAAAATAATAACTACTAACAGATGAGAAATGTAGTGGTGTAAAATGTATGCGACACCGTTTATTAATCGTCGGACATACATGTACTTTTTCATCATTCATTACATACACCCGTTACGTAATTTTTGTTACTTTCTCTTCATTGTATTAGTCACATAATGATCTGTGACAAAATTATTGAATATTCTACATCCGTGTGTGGATATTTTCGATGGAAATATTTGTATTATGGATTCAATGTATGTTACAAGATTCGCTGGTGAGTACACGGTGTTGATATTCTTTTCATGCAATAGATTATACATGTATATATATAAATTAGACACGTGTATGTACCAATGCATGGTTTTCTGAATAAAGTAATATATTATATCAGCAAATGGTTTTCTCATTTAATATATATTGATCAAAAATGGTAATTGTGCTATGCATTTTCGCACCCGTCTTTATGTAACCCCCCCCCCCCCAATTAAATCCAAAAATGTGTTGGTATTGTACATGGTTGCTTATAACACGGTTCGGCTCATAGCCCGGTCGGATTCTATGGCTCCCAACTACCGGGTTATAGCGGGGTCCCACTGTATAAATGTTAAAACAAATAACAAATAAAAATATTAAAAAAACAGCAACATTAATTTTTTTTAAAACACCAAAGAGATTTAGAGAAAAAGTGAATTATGGGAATACTGATTGTGTACAAATATACAAGTTCTTAATTTCAGCTCTACAATAAACTTGTACAGGGAAAAAAACCAACGAAATAATGAACTTACTATTGGGCTTCATTTATATATTTGTATTCACACATCTACATTTTTGGTATATGTACTACGTCATTTTTTTCACTTTTAATGTTCGTTTAGAGATTTGAATTTGTATTTCCATCATTTTGCATAAATTTATCATCTCTTTATACTTTCATATCTTAAACTGTGGATTCTTTTATTAATATTTAAATAATATGTTTTGGGAAATCAAAAATATAATTATCAATACTAATAAAAAATTTAATACATGTTAAACCAATAGGTAATTATCAAATTCCTTGTAAACGATGCACATTTTCAACGATATTTTGATAAACTTAATTCAGTACATTGATATGTTAACATTTTAATTCAAACAAAACAATAATTTAAACACTTATGTTTTGGACAATTTTGGCTTGAGAAATTCAAAAGTATGCAATTAGCATAAACAACATTTAAAATTATTGGACTTAAAAAGCAGGATCCACGTCCCAAGTGCTGCTCCATACAGACAAATGTGTAGCAAATGCTTAACAAACTATACTAAAGAAAATAGCACAGTAAAATACTATCCAAGAACCTTTTTGAACTCTTTTTGCATGTCTTTGCCCGTCTTTGTCCTGTCTTTCCCCGTCTTTGCGGTGCACTCAAACTATAAAACTATGAACACACAGATTATATACATATTTCTTATATTTCTTTAGATGAAACATGTACCAAAAAACAGGAAATTTTCAGTTAAGTAAAGTTTTAAAATGTCTTTGCACGCTTCTCTTTTCCCAGTACTTGCCACATGATTATTAAAAATATAAACTCCCCACAGAATTTACTGCATCATTATTAAATGAGATAAAATGTTACAAATAATAATAAGAAGAATTTTTTTTTGGACAAAATACATTTTTGAATATTTACAGTTATTCGTTACAAATGTGAGTGCAATCATATATTTATAAAATCGGAATCAACATTCAGTATTTTCCACTGTTGTCATTTTAAAATGTCTATGTGCCATCTTTGTGCATCTTAGCACCTCTTTGCGGTGTTTAGTAGGGCCCCTCTATGAAGCACGTGATGCTGCATTCTATGATCAACAGCTTAATAAAATATACTTAGGACTGCTGATTTGGTCATTTGACAAGTTTAATATCAAATGGAAGGGTGAAAGCGATAAAAAAGTTTAATTACTTAAATATTTTCGGTAAGAGATAAACTTATATGTGTTATTTTCAGTTATTGCAGATACAATTTATTTGGAACAGTACATTCTTTCAATCCACATGATAAATACTGCAAACTGTCCCCGAATGTCTAGCGAATATTGTTTATCAGTTTAGCTACTAATTTGTTACATTTTGACCCAATTATCCTTTTTAAGAAGTTGACATGAATCCAAATAAAACATTTAGTCGCCAAAGAACATGGATTTAAATGCGTATGTCATGGAATAAGGCAAGAAAATAATTCGGTATTGCATTAAACGATGACAATGTATATTTGACTTTGTCGACGCATACAGCGTTAACTAGAGTACCTTGTTTTTGTTACCTTGACATATAGTTACTGAATGAGTACATCTCGTTGCAGGTCGTTTGCAGCATGATGCATATGTTTCTCGACATGCACGGGTACTTTACCCTTGGGTCTTGAACGTTTTTTTTTTTGTAGTATAGTATAATTAGTAGGGTTTTGTTACAAGCGGTACATCATCGCTTGGATCTTGTCAAGGAGTGTCAGTTTTGGAACCACAAAACTACAGCCATAGGGATGAAACTGGTGGAAGGTAAACTCGTCAGAGTGAAACTGGGAAGTTGAGCCAGAGTGAAACTGGGAGGCTGAACCAGAGTAAAACTGGGAAGTTGAGCCAGAGTGAAACTGGGAAGTTGAACCAGAGTGCACCCGGTGTGGGTTGGAACTGTGATATATATTTTTTTTTAAACCTGTCATTTTGGTTGTATGTACCATAGCATATCGGTTATATGAACCGTCGTCATCATTATGATTATTTTTATCACCATCCTCATCATTATTATTATATATATACATTTTTTTTCTTTTTTTTTGAATGTGTGTATGGTCTGTGCAAGAATCTGATATTGTGTAGCTTGTTTCATTTATTTGTTTTTGTTTCGTACCATCAACATATCACGCATTACATAAATATCGTAATTCACATACATTGTGTTTGTTGTATTCATTTACCGGTAGTCCAAGGACCACTCTGTTTCAATTCTGTTACAATGGTGTCAGTAGTGGGATCTTTGGATTAGGTGAATCATCATCATCTTGTTTGTGAAAGTCTACACTTATTGTTTAAATATTAGAGTGTGACCTTCTTGACAAGATAATCTTCAAGTAGGTGTTTATTTGTTTAGCTTTTCTAGGTCCGTGGGTCCATTATAAATACATTTAAATACATATTCATTTTGTTTTGGTTGCCTTCATCAGGAAGATAAGGTTAACTATAGAATTTGTAAATTCCCCGAGTCTGTTCTGTAAAACTAATCTGTTAGATTAAGGTTACTATCAGTCATGTCATCCCTCAAGGACTTGGTCGCTTTAGGCAAAGAACTAGGGTATGAGGGAGAAAGCTAAAGGAAATTTATTCAGGAAGAACAAGCCTGGGAGAGGGATGAAAGGGTAAAGGCAAGGGAATTAGAACAGGAAGAGCGAGCCTGAAAGATGGATGAAAGGGCAAAGGTAAGGGAATTAGAAAGGGAAGCAGACGAAAGAAAGATGGAAATGACAAAACAACTTAAGAGGGAAAGTAGGGAATATGAGAAGGAGAAGACAGAGTTAGAGAAGCAGGCTGAGAAGGAAAGGATAGGGTGGGAAAGGGAAGCAGAAAGAGAAAGAATAGAGCAGGTAAGAGAACTTGAGGAAAGCAAGTTAGAGAGGGAGAAGCGAGCAAAGTTAGAAACCAATGAGGTCGAAGAAAGAATGTCAGCAACAAGATCATGAACATCAGGTAGAGTTAGCAACAGCTAGAAAAGGAGAACACGATTCTGCCTCTAGCAAATTAAAGGGCCCTAAATTACCCCCCTTTGATGATGAAAAAGATAACATGGATACTTATCTTCATCGGTTTGAGCGGTATGCCGAGAACCAGAAGTGGAGTCAAAATGACTGGGCACTGCATCTCAGTGCTTTATTAAAAGGTAAAGTGCTGGATGTGTACTCGCGACTTCCTAGAGACGATGTGTTCGATTACGACGTCTTGTAGGAAGCACTTCTAAAAAGGTACGAGCTGACTGAGCAGGGTTTCCGTAAAAAGTTCAGGTATAACAAGCCAGAGAAGGGAGAAACCTTTGGTCAGTTCTTCGTTAGAATAGCAAACTATTTCCAGCGGTGGATTGAATGCGGCAAAGCGGCGAAAACGTTTGAAGGGTTGACTGATTTCTTGCTCAGAGACCAATTGTTGAACACAGTTGATCAGGAACTAAGTCAGTTTCCGAAAGAGAAAGTCTTCTCAAACGTACAGGATATGGCTAAGCAGGCCGATTACTTTGCCGAGGCTCATAGGGAAACCTAGAACGTGGTTTCAAAAGATTTTAAGTCTGGAAACCAGTCTACGAGACCGATGCCTAGAGAGCTTATGAAATCAGATGAGGCAAGTAGGTCAGTTAGGACACTGGTCATCAGGGTGTACAATGTTACTGGTGTAAGGAATGGAGTCATATTCAAGTAAAATGTCCTAAAAGGAAGGGACCTATAAGGTAGCCGTGGCTATACAGAGTAAAAGTAGGTCTGCTAGTCTTACGCAGGTAGAACCAGGTATTCATTCACTTGGCACGTGTCTTTTCCCCGAATCGCGAGTACCAACCGCGAGGTTTCATGAACAGTCGAGAAGTCATAGCATTAAGTGACACAAGTCGCACGGGTGTTGTTATCAAACGTAGTCTCATGCAGGATAACCAAATGCTCGGATGGGAGTCCCCATGTATGCTACTCAATCAGATGATAGGTCGCATCCCCGTAGCATGGATCACGGTAGAAACACCTTTCCTAACCGGAACTGTTGATGCCCTTTGTATGGAAACCCCTATTTACGATCTGACGATCAGGAATGTTGAAGGTTCCCGTCTTCCGACCATGCCAGATTTCGGGACACCTTTGGCTCAGGCAGTCGAAACGCGAGCACAAACCCGGTGAGAGAAAAACACGTTTGAGAAATTAAAAGTCCCTAAGTCGATCACCGGAATTTCGCATGACGAGTTCAAATGAGAGCAAGAACACAACAACTCCATCAAAACTATTGTAGAGAAAATCGCGTCCGGCACAATTAAACACTGCAAGGGTGGGGGCAGTTCGAGATTCGTTCGGAGGAATGAGCTAATTCAGAGGGAGTTTACCACTCCGGAGGGTAAGAGGTATTGGCAAGTAGTCGTACCCCAGAGATACAGATCTCATGTACTTAGGGTTACACATGAGTCTAGCATGGCAGAACACCTGGGTAAGGGAAAGACCACCAGCAGAGTAGTCGCTGAATTCTACTGGCCTGGTGTTAATGGCGACGTCACATGGTTCTGTAGGTCTTGTGACATATGCCAGAAAACCGTATCTAAGGGAAGGGTCACAAGAGTTCCCTTAGGACAGATGCCATTAATAGACACGCCGTTTAAAAGAGTAACAGTGGATATTGCAGGACCAATACAACCTGTTACCGAAAGGAAGAACACGTGTGTTCTTACTCTCGTGGATTACGCAACCAGATACCCCGAAGCAGTAGCGTTACCAACTATTGAAACGGAATGGGTGGCTGAAGCATTGGTTGACATCTTTAGTAGGGTAGGGGTGCCAGAAGAAATCCTTACGGATTGTGGTGCCCAATTCACCTCTGACCTCATGGGTGAAATAAGTAGGCTATTGTCCATCAAACAGCTGAACACTACACCATACCATCCGATGTGCAATGGACTGGTAGAGAAGTTTAATGGTACCCTAAAATATGTGCTATGAAAAATGTGCGTGGAACGTCTGCAAGACTGTGATTGTTATTTGAACGCGGTTCTGTTCGCATACCATGAAGTACTGCAAGAAAGTTCAGGGTTTTCACCCTTCGAATTGCTGTAAGGGAGAACAGTTCGAGGCCCGATGCAGATACTACGCGAACTTTGGATAGGTGACGTTGCGAGAGAGGAAATAAAAACTACCTACCAATACGTGTTAGATTTGCGCGAGAAACTACAGAGTACATGCCGGATGGCACGTGATGAACTAATGAAATCGGGATGCAGATATGCCAAGTATTATAACCACAGAACGCGAAATAGGAAATTTATTGTAGGAGATCAGGTGCTACTGCTTCTTCCTACTAGCACAAACAAGTTACTAGTTCAGTGGAAAGGTCCTTACAAAGTTAAAGAGGTCAAAGGTAACATGGATTATAAAATTGACATGAACGGTAATTTAAGAACATTCCATGCTAACATGCTTAAGTTATACATCAAAAGACAGAGCGACAATGAAGAAAAAGGGGTTTTAAATGTCGTTTGTACCGCAGTCATTGATGATGACGTAGTAGACCCAGAAATCTAGGTTTCCCTTGAGTGTCCTTTGGGTGAGGGAAGGCGTAGATCAAGTCAATGTGAGTGCGGAGTTGACCAAAGATCAGCGTCAACAAATCAATGCGGTCTTGGATAAATACTTGGATGTATTCACCGACAGACCAGGTTGTACAACCTTGGTAGACCTCACAATTCAATTGAATATGTCTGACCCATTAGAATCAAAGGTTATCAGGTACCATATAACGCATGAGAAGTTGTGGACGAAGAGGTGAGTAAAATGTTAGATTTAGGGGTGATTGAACCTTCCAACTAGCCATATTCTTCTCCTGTAGTGCTAGTCAGAAAAAAAGACGGGACGAACCGATTCTGCATTGACTTCCGACAATTAAATAAAATCACAGTATTCGATGCAGAACCAATGCCAGATATCGAGGGTCTATTTGTGAAGTTGTCGGGCAACCGATGGATTTCCAAATTGGATCTTTCTAAGGGATATTGGCAGGTTCCCATTGTGCAAGAGTCCTGTGCATTGACAGCATTTGCGACCCAGAAAGGATTATATCAGTTCAAGGTAATGCCATTTGGGTTAGTAGGTGCCAGTGCCACGTGTTGTTGCTTGATGCACAAGTTGCTAAAGGGTTTAGCAAGCCTTGGTAGCTTTGTGGATGACATATTCATGTACAGGGATACTTGGAGTGAGCACGTGTCCGTCATGACGGAACTTTTTGATAGACTCCGCAAAGCAAACCTCACAGTAAGACCCACTAAATGCAGTATTGGTTATACAGATTTAGAGTGTTTGGGTCATATGGTCAGTGGTTCGGGACAGTTGAAACCTCACCCCAAGCAAGTAGAAGCGATTAGAAACGCACCAAAGCCAAACGACAAGACGCAAGTTCGTTCGTTTCTAGGTCTAGTAGGATTTTATAGAAAGTTTATACCAAACTTTGCAGCCTTTGCCAGTCCACTGTGTGATCTAACAAAGAAGGGGCAGCCAAATAGAGTGGAGTGGGGACCGCCACAAGATAGAGCTTTTTGTGCGCTGAAAGAGAAACTAATCAGTGCACCTATATTAAAATCGCCAGATGTTAGCAAACCCTTTATTTTAAGAACAGATGCCTCTGATACTGGGATGGGAGCAGTTTTACTGCAAGAGCAAGATAACAATAAGTTGCCCGAAGCTTATGCAAGTAGGAAATTGCTACCCAGGGAGAAAAACTATTCCATTATTGAGAAAGAGTGTCTGGGCGTAGTGTGGGGAATTGGGAAATATCATGCATATCTTTTTGGGAGAGATTTCGTTCTTGAGACTGACCACCAACCCCTGTTGTATTTAAACAAGGCCAAGGTCGCTAACGCTCGATTGATGCGTTGGTGCTGACACTCGGGTAAATCACGGTATTTGGCCTTTTTGCAGCTTTTACATGTTATATCAGCATAAAAGCCACGGTTGTGGCCTAAAATACAATCTTAATGTCCAGAAACATATGGGGGTGCATGCTGTAGGTGTTTCCCAAGTTTCAGTTCTTTTCAAAAATTACATTTTTTTCCATCACCTATGAATACACTCCCAAAATGGCCATTTTTTGCCGTTATGCTGTTGCACTGAAAAATATTTCATTTTTCAACAAAGAATATTAGTATTTCCTTATATTAGTAGAACAGAGTGTTGTCAGTATTCTTACAGAAAATTTCATCACAAAAAATTTAATGTATTTGTCGAAAGTAAAGGTATAAAATTGGTAGATATATCAATAAAAATGTGGAACCTGTACTTCGTTATGCTTTTTTATATTCTTGTTACCCTCTTCTAGTTATGTCTGTAATTATTAGGAAAGATTTCGTATTATTTTGCTGAATTTCGTATATAAAAGTTAAACTATAGTTATAAATGCTGCAGAAACCAAAGAAATGTCAGATTGGAGTCTTAATTTTTTTTTACAGAGTATCCGCTGAAATAAAATCTGGTGCAGAAATATTTTTGTAGAGTCCGTAACCACTCACAGTTTTCCTATTTTGAAGACACAACAGTTTTATTAATTTTGGTTATACATACTGTGGGTATGGTTTCAAAAATATACATGTCATGGATATATTTTTCATTACAAATTTCCTGATGGACAAAACATGGTTACGGACACTACAAAAAACTGTAGTGTCCGTAACCTGAAAATATATGTAATAGTTCTGGAGCCATTTTTCAAAACTTTAACCATATCAAACTAAAACTTTCCATATTATTAGTATTGCATCATCTTTGGCTGAAAATATTCCATGTTACAGGATGATGCAACAATTTCCTTATGCAATATTGCATCAATAATTGTTTGATTGCAAAAAAAGAAAAATAAGTCCTTTGTATTTGCATACAAGTAGTACATTCCAGCAGCCTTGGCTTCAACCAAGTCACTTAGAAGCATGGAGGGATTCCTCAACATCATTACCGACAAGAAATTATGTCAAAGTTGAAATAATGGAAAGTATGAAAGTGAAATACTGTACCAATATTTTCCGTAGAGTCCGTAACCTATATTAGGCAAATGAGATATCAATGTTTATGTCATTATTATGCTCGAATGCAGCACTTTTTGTGTTAAACTGTCCTTTATCATACGTATCTTAAATACTTAAGTCAATACTTTTTGCTAAAATTAAATTTGATTTGATTATTGAATTAAAAATAGCGAAATTTAATGAAAAGTTAGAATAAAAGTAGTTATGTCCTATTTTTCCCCATTTAGTACACTTTCAATCTTTCCTTCAGAATAATATATGACTGTTTTCAATATATGCACAAACTAACTGACACTAAAGGGTTTCAAATATGTGTACATATCGATGATGTTAATATGATACAAAAAGGTTGCGGACACTACGCATTGTAAACATCTATGTTTTAAATGTTCATACTATAATACACATGTTAAATGGTCATCCTGACATAAAAGCCCTACCTAAACAAGATTTCTTTTCTGCAAAAGGGTTTTGACGAGTAAAATGTTTCAATTTCTACAAATCATGAGAAGTCTGTTAAAAAGCTTGACATGGTTGGTATTATATTAATAAGTAGACACAAATATTTGCAAATGAAAGTGCAAGATATAACCTCTTGGTTACACATGACACAGGTTAATGATATTAATAACTGGTAATGCAGAAGCACTATGTTAAGGCACAACTTCAGTTTGATAATGTTACAGATTTCTAATTCAGGTTGGGTTTTTTCTTCAACAGTATCCAATATGGATTTAAGATCATCCAAACTATCCAGAAACCATGAAGCTGGTGGACATATAGAGTGGGAAAAAACAGAAACAGATTATGTAATGAAAAGAAGAAAAAATGCCCTGAAAGTGAAAGCCTGGAGGGCAAAACAAAAGTTAGACAAATCCAGAGATGAAGAATTGAAGGAAAGGGATAGAGAAAGAAAGAAAAGAGCAAGGCAAGAAGAAAAAGAAACAGCCAAGTCCTGTCCAGAGAAGATACAATTACTTAAACAGAGAAAACGCAACGAAATGCGACGGTACAGAGAAAAGGTCAAAAACAAGAAAACATTATTGCAGGGCAACAATAAGTCTGCTGACAGAACAAACAATACCCCAGAAGAACAGCTGAAAACTACAGACATCACTTCTGAAAAAGAAAACAGCTGTTCAAAGAACCCAAATATGGAGATTGAGAGTCCAACTGAAAGGAAGTGAGCGGGGTTTGTCAAACAACTCAGAACTAGATCTTGCCAGTTCATCACAGCAAGATGGGAATATCTTTTCTTCCAGATATTCCAAGTATAGAAGTCTGAGGAAAGTGAAATCACCTCTTCCAAAAACTCCAAAGAGAAAAGCTGAAGTATTAAAACATTTGATTAACTCTCTATCTACCTCAAAGATTCTCACACAACAGAATGTTATTGCAAGTCCAGAATGCAGAAGAAAAATTGAAGTAGCAGACACAATACTTAAAAGAATTCAGGAAAGTCTAACTGAAGTGAAAGAGCCAACAGCAAAAGAGAGCGACAAAAGGAATGCATATAACATCATTTGTGGAGTTGTAATTAAGAGGGGCCACTCTGGGACAAACACAGTGCTAAAGAAACACCTCAGTTTGTTTCTATGTATTCATTAAACACTTAATTTCATAAGTTTAGCATTATACTGATTGCTTGTCATTATAATTTGATATGAAAGTTCATAATTTCAGTATTGCAAGACTCTTAATGGGTTCTAGTTAATAACAAATGTACCAATCTTCCAAGATTTCATTATCTTTTTCAATTTCTATTTAATGATAAAGGAATGAAAGAGATTATTTAAGCAGAACATGTCAAAATAAGTTTATTCATTTCGTGAATTATGTAGTGTCCATAACTGTTTGAACCTTTGTCTGGTACATTAATTTAAATTTTTTCATATTCAGTTCTGGAACTAGAACATGTGGTTGATTATTGCCTGTAGGTTCAAACAACAATATCAAAGCAATATTTTCCATTTCCCTTGACCTTTTTAGTATATTCTGATAAAGTTATGCTCCGTTAAAATAGTGTTTCAGCAGGTGTTGAAGAGAGAGTAAGGTTTTATTCGCCTATGACCTATCTAGTCACATAAAAGTTATTATTTTTGTTTGTTTATGAGTTCAAGTTTGTAATATTAAAAAAAATTAAATGTTCAAGTGAAAACCATGGCTGTCTTTTCTTGTTATATTCACCCTGTAGTGTCCGTAACCAGAACCTACTCTACCTCCAGCAAACAAGAAAAAAATAAACTTGCCATTTTCTCTTCAATAAACCATTAAATTTTTAGAGGTTCAAAGTGTTGAACTTTCAAAATCAAGTTGGTTCAACAGAATTCTGTGAAGTTGAAATTTGACCCCCATGTGCAACACATTTGGGCCAAATACCATGATTTACCCGACTACAACCTTATTGCTTCCGTGTAGAGGCAATAAGAGGGGTTGAAAATATAGGGGCAGACTACTTGAGTAGGGCATGATTGGAAATTGTGATAAATTTTTACCCCGTCTATCAAATCAAGATTAGTAACGATTATTTTCTTTTACTCGTATTCCGTAATTGCGCAAAATGTGTCCATTTTATTTTTAGGGGGGAGGTATTGTCACGGAATAAGGCAAGAAAAAAATTCGGTATTGCATTAAATGATGACAAAATGTATATTTGACTTTGTCGACGCATACAGCGTTAATTAGAGTACCTTGTTTTTGTTACGTTGACATATAGTTACTGAATGAGGATATCTCGTTGCAGGTCGTTTGCAGCATGATGCCCATGTTTCTCGACATGCACGGGTACTTTACCCTTGGGTCTTGAACGCTTTTTTTTTTTTTGCGGTATAGTATAAATAGCAGGGTTTTACTACAAGCGATACATCATCGCTTGGATCTTGTCAAGGAGTGTCAGTTTTGGAACCACAAAACTACAGCCATAGGACTGAAACTGGTGGAAGGTAATCTCGTCAGAGTGAAACTGGGAAGTTGAGCCAGAGTGAAACTGGGAGGCTGAACCAGAGTAAAACTGGGAAGTTGAGCCAGAGTGAAACTGGGAAGTTGAACCAGAGTGCACCCGGTGTGGGTTGGAGCTGATTTTTTTTTTTTTTTAAAACCTGTCATTTTGGTTGTATGTACCATACAATATCGGTTATACGAACCGTCGTCATCATTATTATTATTTTTAGTACTGTATCGCCATTATCACCATCCTCGTCATTATCATTATATATATACATTTTTTTCTTTTTTTGTGAATGTGTGTATGGTCTGTGCAAGAGTCTGATATTGTGTAGCTTGTTTCATTTATTTTGTTTCGTACCATCGACATACGTGCATTACATAAATATCGTCATTCACATACATGGTGTTTGTTGTATTCATTTAGTCCAAGGCCCACTTGGTTTAAATTCTGTTACAGCATATTTATACCGGGTTTAGCAGTAAGGCCAACAATGTGAAATTACTGAAATTATGCCCATAATCACCCAAACAGCACTGCGGTACATATGATTGCATTTACTGTACAATAAAAATAGCCTCCAGTTTTGTACTTCAGTATAGTTTTAGCTTTATCTAAGTGGAATTTCTTCTTGTTCATACTTCTTTCTCCCCCTTGTTTAGCTTGTACTGTATTACACACAAGCTGAACACATCATATCTATCAATAATGCCTTGTACACCCGAAATTGCTAAGCCACATGTTTGCCAAGGCTATAAAATCTATCTCTAATTGCACTGATTGCTGTAAATATGTGGCATCTTATTTTTCACAGCTTTAAACTGGTATCCCTGGAAGAACTTCGTTAACTACTCCGACCTGGAGGTTGAACAGTTTTGGCTTCAGCGATTGTAAATCCCAATTATTTCCTGTTTATTTTGAACCGTTCATATTAATTCTAAGGTCATCGCAAATATTGTCAGGTTCACCTTGATTATTGTAGTAATGCTCACTCATTAGACTTTCAATCTATTAAATTTCTGAAGCATTAAGTTCCTACATGTTAATTATGACCAGATTGACTGACTGTTGTTGACTTGAGGCCGGAAGTTAGACACTTGCGTAGTATCTGGCTTCGAAGTAAGAATGTCACTCCTCACCCAGTGCCTGGTGATGCATGTAGATTCGTGAAAAAAGTGAGGACAGGAAGTAACTTTTTTTCTCATTGAAATCACTTTTTTTATGACATGAATGGCCTCTGATAGAGTGCAACAGTCAATACAGTGTACACAATTCAGTGCATTGAAAAAATTGCTGTACTCTCTCATAAATAATGTTATAATTCAAAGTTTAAGGGTAGAAGTACAGAAGAACCTTTTTATAGTACAGCTCGTATATCCTTTTTTTTTAAAAAATATACTTTGGAAAGAATTATGACCTACATATCATAATGTTCCAGCATTCATGATCGTACATGTTCGATATAAATATTACAGGGATCGTTTGTAATCTCTTTTCGAGTTTTGTATGTATTACAGCTTTCAATGATTTCTTCAAAGTGGATCTTGGAAATAGTATTGAAATTAAAGGGAAACTATGACAAATTAATAACCAATACACAAAACACTCTGAGGAAATATCATTTATTGAGAAAGAACATCAAAGTTACTGCTTGATGCAGAACAGTATGTAAATTTGAGTTTCTGTATATGCTAACAGGTATTAATACATATATTCAATCAGCAGGGATGTACATTGTAGCTAAGCAATTTTTTCTGATGTACGCTCTGTCATGGACAGGGGTGGGAATATATCCAAGAAATATAAAAAAATCATATTTTTTCTACATTTGTCTGTATGTATCCTTAGCCAGGCTACTGATAAATAAAACAAGTAATGTTACCGCTGTACAGGTAAAGGCATGAAAATGACACCTGCCATGTTCGGGTTTAAGGTGTTGGAGTTTCTCCCATCTGTTTGTTTAGTGTGTTGACTCACGGAGTGAACACAATAGAATCAGCGAGGGGTGCCATAAAACCCACTATGGCTGCAATAAAATCAGTGATGGGCTTCCACTAGATTAAGTTGATTTACACTAGACTGGGGGGAAAATCCACCAGATTGAGTGGACTTCCACTACTCATAGTGGGCACTTAATCCCCTACAGCTCTGTCCACATCCACCGGATTAAGTGGGCAATCGCAAAAAACGTGATGAATGTACTGTACAAATGATCCTCTTCTTATGTTCATTATTTTTATTGTTGATTTTAGTTTGTGTATTATTATAAAAACTCTTCATTTTCTTTTTGTTACTTTATTATTCTTTTGTCTGAAAACTTGCATTTTCCCATGCTTTTTGTTGTCCACTTGTTTTATATAGACATTTTATTCAAAGAACTTTAAACATACATCCCCCTATACCAGTGGTGTTGCCACTGGACAACCAGAGGGAGGTTTTGCACCCTCCCTCGCCACTCCAATGTATATGAATAAGGTTTAATGGCACATCAGAACAACCCTGGCTATATATTGCTGAGAAAGTTTAGGTATCCACAAGAAAAACACATAAAGGTCAAAATCAATAAAATCTTTAAAACAGAAAGTTCTTTGTTTTTGTTTTTCTTAATATCCTGCACTCTATTAAAAAAAACACCCAAGATCCTCTCAGCTGGAAAGTTATACCATCACAGGATGCATCCATGGGCAAACAAGCTGCCTCCATTAGTGGCCTTTTACAACATGCAGAAGTGCGCATCGACTTATTCTACATCTCTGTGTCCATGTGGTGGGGTGTGTGTGTGGTGTGTGATTTTGTAATATCAAAAAGATCCTTAAACTTGCCAAGATTCCCTTTAAACTGAATTTTCTTTTCAATATACAGATTTCCTTCAAAGCTGATAATACTGGTATTATTCAATGGTGAAAAGAAAGTTGACAGTGGAACACATCGGAACTCCAATACATTTTTCCAATATTTCTTATAAATATCAATGCATGGTATGGTTTCAACCCAAACCTGAACATTGGGCTCCATGGATTCAAAACACCTGCCTATATTGTTTTTTCTTTCTTTGGTGTGTTTTTTCCCACAAGCAAAATATCTGAATTGGCCTGGATATGCCACTATACAAATTCTAGACCCAATCTAGGTGCCCATATTAATTTATGGCCACATTCTCTTGAAAATGATTCCATGCCCTTATTTTCATTGTTTTACCAGAAAATTAAATACCAAACTGCCACAAAAATTAGGTCTAACCTTACCAGTAAGAGTACATGATAGTGGTATAGTGCAAAATTTACATAAATGCCATAACACGATGTGTCACGCGAAAAACACTATTTTGGACTCCCCCCGACGCGGTCATGCTTCGAAAAACACGATTTTCACCAATCTTAGCAAACCAAAAATTTTCCCCACAAAAAACCAAGAAGAAAAAAAATGTACAGTAATCTGTGGTATGTATAAACAGTACCCAGTCTTGCTCAGACCTCATGTAAAACAAACTATCCTCTGCGCAGTTTATACAGCTGTTTTAGAGACAATTAAAAGGTAAGGCAGTCTGAGATAAACAGACACCTTTCAGAGAATTACTGAATTGGCTCACAATAGCTAGGGTGATGTGTCGTGTCAAATCCTTTGAGCAATTCTGAGGGAGAGCCCACTAGGCTAATTTGCATAGGTAAGGTACATTAAGTGGAACAACCCAATTTGTCTGAAGTTAAGTACATCAAACAGATGCGTGTTGAAAAACAAATTGTTATTACACATCACTGACTGCATTGAATGAGAATGTAGAAGCCATCTTTATTAAAGTTTGTGATCAGCAGCAACGTTTCTTTGAAGTCGGGTTTATACTCCATATATAAAATTCAAAACATGATTATTTAAGTAGGTTGAACAACAACACCATTCAATCTCTAATGCAGTGTTGCACCTAGGATCCCAAGGTCTAGGGACACTGTATCCCTCGCCATACAGATTTGGGGGACACACAACATTTTAAAGGGACAAATGAAAATTGTAGTACCCAAAGCACTAGAAGTGCTACAAAAATGAGATAATCTTATTTGCTTCGACAGTTTTGCCATATTAACTTTCTCATATTTTCCTTGGACATTTACATGATTGCAATAAACGTTTTATCATGTGATCAAGTAACTCATGAAAACATTAACATCAACCTGAAATGAACTGCACCATGGAACTTTAATAATTTAAAAGTATTAAATCAATAATCAAATGACAAATTGTGTATTTGTATAAATTAGTGCCTTTTTTCATGAATCAGACTGAGAATAAATTAAATTTTCACAGCTGTATGTGTGACTTTAACCTCGAAAATACGTTACAATAGCGGCGGTCAAAGACTTGAGCAACTCAGCCGACTACCACAAACTTTGAATGTTTTCATTGCCAGATTAATTGTTTTGACATCGATATTCATTGCCATCTTACATGTTTTATAACTTTTAGCGACTTTGGCCATTGCTTGCGCCAACATAGACGTGGATGCACATTTGCTAAGGAAAAGTGTAGGCATAGTTGTGAACACAAATTACACTTGCATTACCGTCTAACCAACTACTGAACTATTGAAAGCAGCAAAGACTGCATGTAATTAAAACTACATTCCACTGTTCAATGGATTTTAAAGACAGTAACTTTGTGTATTAAAGTGTACCATTTTTGTTGTTGTTTGTAAGTATATTAAATGCTTCAGAGAAAACAGATGGTATTTTCTTTTATTCAGATTTGAATTTCCAGTCATTTGCTATAGGCTGATTTGAAAAGATAGCTTATTCTCATCTGGATGACGTCGCTTTTGGAGTGTCACATGAACTTACCCACCCTTGGGATCTCAAAACACTTTTTGAGTCTCAAAAAAACCCCAACACTGTCTGGGAATATGGCAAGTATGAATTTACCTATTTCATATTGTGTTGTAGGTGGCTATGATAGATGGGTACATTTGTATTTACCGTTAATGTTTGTAAATATGGTGTTATCCTTATCTCACCCTGGCTTCACAGTGGGGGATGTTACAATTAGCTGCTGAAGCCCAATGAAACAAAGAAACATATTACTGGTCGAAATACTGTATTTGAAAGCTTGCAATAGACTCACTAATAGCAAGTTATCCTGAATAGCCAAACAGTCATCTTTGTGACCATTTGTTTTGAAACTTGTAGTTCTTCCAGTTTAAAGTGCTCAAGATAGAATCGCATAGTTTAAGTGTAAATTTTGAATTATACAGCTCATTTGGAAATATTTTACAAGCAAGTTCTTACTAAACATAACCTTATGGAAACTCTACTACAAATAAAATGTTACAACTGAGTGCATGTAGACTAAGAGACTGGATTAATGTATAGAATTAGGTTCTAGAACTTAGACTTTGTGTATTTGCTTTATATACTCAAGTTATAGAAATATCTGGAGTTTACAGTGTCTGACAAAGTAAAGATAAGCATCAAACCTAGGATGATTCGCAAGGAATGCTTTCTTGGAGTTTGCTAGTTTCATTGATAAGCTACTGTCAACCAAAGTGAAGGTGAGTCCATGTAGTACCAGAAAGGAAAACCCTCTCCCCCTTTTAATTCCCCCAACTAAGCAGTTACATCACATTATGAGCTATTACATCTAGTACATGGAGAATCTGGTAGTGTCTATTGTTTGATAGATCCTTTTAGGTTGCTTAATATATTTTAGGTACATATTTAAAGTCTGGTCATATTCTTCACTGCCCCTATTGATAAAAATTCCCTATTCACCTTATAAAGGAAAAAGAGTGTTTAAAGTTGCAGACATCTCGTACAATACTACCAAGGGTTGTCAAAACAAAAAACATGTATAATTTTGTTTACAATTATAGCAGACCCATTATATCAATACAAAAGTTCAAAAATCTTCAATCATACCCAGATTTTTGTTTTTTATTCAAAGTATCTACTTTTTCAAAGTTGATTATTAAACTCTGAGGGCATATATATTATTGATAACTAGCAGATAATCTTATAATGGGAAGCTATTTGTGTCAATTGAAATCCTTGATAATAGTGCTGTCCATGCAACTTGCAAAAAGCCACACATTTCACTGATGGTGAAGAACATAACAACCACTGTAAACCTTCTTGTTCCTCTATGCCACCACCTTTGTCTCAACCAAGAATATAATAACCACTATAAACCTTCTTGTTCCTCTATGCCACACCTTTTGTCTCAACTATGAACATAATAACCACTATAAACCTTCTTGTTCCTCTATCCCGCCACTTTTGTCTCAACCAAGAACATAATAACCGCTATAAACCTTCTTGTTCCTCTATCCAGCCACTTTTGTCTCAACTAAAAGAGCAAGTGATAATTGGAGTTTATTTCTGGTGGCATGTACTAGATGTATCATAATCAATCAAGAGCAAATTCTATGTTTACCTGTGCCTCTGATGACAAATCTTCTCTTTGCTGCCATAGACTTCGCTTACACACCCAAGAAAACAATTTTATGGGGGCTACATACTTGCTGGATAAATTATGGATGATCTCCCCATGCCCAACTAAGTACAGCAGAATTCTCCCAAGACAGCAGATGCATGTTTATTAATAATAAACCCACATCCCACTTTCATAAAACATAGGCAAATTTTTACTTAAGCTCTTTTCGTCAGTTAACAAACTTACTCCTTTTTCTTTCACAAAAAAAAAGAAAACTAATGACAGCCCTGGGCTTATTATATGACAAATACTGTACATGCATGCACAGTTACTGTTACCCTTTTGTCTTAGAGAATACATGCTTAATTGACAAAATTCAAAATGTTTCCTGATAAAACTGTATAATTTTCCTGTTTATTCTGTGCGCTATTGGCACAGCGACTACTGAATGGCACAGTGACTACTGAATAGCACAGTGACTTTCAACATACAGATCACTATATTTCTGACTTTTGTACAAGCCATACATTTCTTGAAAAAGGAGGAGTTCAATCTCAAATCCAGCATCAATACTTTAAATTTCTGATATATTTGATTGTACTATGTTCCTATCATATATGTGATTTGTACTGGCAGTAGGACACAAGTACAGTTGCAAGGCCACCTACCACACATACCGTTTTATAGCTGTTAAATCTAGCACTTTTTGAAAAATAAATGATAAAAAAAAATTAATAAAACAAACCACAATGTTTTCAATGGTCTCTACCCCACATTACGGAAACCAGCGGGAACCTTACTGGGGACCAGAAATGTTATAGCATAATGACCGGTGCAATTATGCGTGTCTGAGTAATTAGATTCAGAAGGCTAATATGTGTACACAACAAGCTGTTAATTGATTACCTTATTGTTGTAATCTGGGGTGATTAAGGCCAAATGTATTTTTTGAGGTGTTACAAGTAATAATGGGATGTTTAATTATTAACGAGTTGTTCAATATGTTTTTAGAAGAATATTTAAGGACACTCATACATTTTTTAGTTCAATTCATGTAAAATCCCCAAACATGCACTTTCTTCCAATACAAAAAAGCACCGTATAAGAAATATGAGGTTCAAGAATACATCTGATGTCAAACTCTTGAGTTTCATCCTCGGGATTAACTTAGCTTGGAAGAGTACTGGAGAGCAGTCATAGACAGCAGACTTGGAAATCCAGCCACAGGAAAACTCAACTCTCAACTTCTTTCCATGCTGAGCTTGGTTATTTTGTCATTGCCACTTTCTAATGCTGCTACAGAAAGAACATTCTTCATTCTTCACAAAATACAAAGTGATTCAAGGTGAAAACTGGCTCATATTAAGTAATTATTATTGTAACGTTGCCATCAGAATCTGATTCATGTTCAAAACTTGCCGTTTTATTATAGGATGAAGAGAATGCTTGTTATGTCAAAAAAGGCACTTGTTTTGTTTTCAGTTCCCTTAATACGCATACAATTTATGTCAATAAAAAATCTACTGGTTTAGAAGCCAATCTACTGATTAAAATTAGTAAATCTACTGGTTTCATTTCCTGGTTGTCACATGAATGTTTCTATATCTATTCCACATTACAAAATTGGGTGGAAATGCAGAGTGGGAAGACATAATATTTATCAGCTTATTTTTAAAAAGTTTAAGAAGAACATATAATGTATACCTACTTTGTGCTCTTCATGGGAATTGTATTAACCAAACAATTGTCAAAAAAATAACTTTAGGGTCTGGTCCAAACTTGTAAAAGTGAAAATCTGACCAAAATTCGGTACACAATCTTGAAAATCCACTCATTTGTAATTGTTTGTAAGATCATAAATATATCCTCTTCAAAGACAACTTGACAAATCTACAGCTCATCTAAGAAGGGTATTTTTGTTCTTCTCTAAAACTTTTTGTTTCTAAGCAGGTTGTGTAGGAGGCTTTGAACTGAATTCCTTGAATTTGAGAGTCACAGTACATACTGAATCCCATATACATTATTTTTGTCTTATTTGCAGTGCACCACAAGCAAGACATGGATTGTTTTATAGGGAAAACACAAGAAAAAACAGCCACCATCCACTAAAGCGTAACAAACTTGAAACTTTACACAAACATGTCCATACATTTCTTCTGTCTATTCTGTACCCAGACATTAGAGTAAAGACAGTTTAAAAACCATTTTTATATAAGAAACTTATGCCATACCGGCATAGTCTCATTGGTGGATTTATTGCAGAAATGATCACACTTCACTTTGTTTCATACCAACGCAGAACTTCAGTTGCGGTTGTGGACTTTACACTTAAACTATTTTTCAATTTTTTAAATAACATTTTTGCCAATTCTTAGAAAATCTGGAAATATCTGACCAAGTTAAATCTGCACAATAGACCAAAAATACTTCATGTTTGATAACACTTTTGTTGATTTCTTAAAAAATCTTGCCATATGTGACCAAAATTAAAACTGGACATATCTGAAACAATTAAATGTAGAAGAGGCCATATTATAATTTCATTCTTTTGTTGAGCTTAATGTGCATAAAGGATCCTTAAAGAAGACATTAATCTTATAATAAAAAAAATTATTTTTAATATTAATAATATAGTCAAACTTCAGTGTGTGAAAGTGCAGTGGGAACATGTTTTTTAGTTCTGTAGTTTCTATTTTTCCAATGTCACAGACATTAGAGCATGTTACATCATGACTGTGTGAGTCATTTGAGTTATTTGATTTCAGTGATCAAATATTGTTATCCAATCAATAGGAATTTCAAAATCAACACTGTAATGAAACAACTGTCTCATAATAGCCAAATTAACAAGATGTAAATATTTATTGGCTTTTCACTTTATTGTGACACTGTACAATATAATCACAACTCTGATTTTACATTGTTCAGAGTGTAGTGCTTTTTACAAGTCTCCATCAATGTATCTTTCTTTTATCTGACCACAGATTGCATACTGCAGATTTCTGACAATAAACTAGAAATGTTCACTTTTAGAATATAATGGACACCATTAATATGAACCAATCTGAAAAAGCCAATTTGTATACATTTAGATATCATTGGTCTAGCTCAAGTGAAAATACATATAGTAAACAAATACAAGATCAAAGCCATTTTTTCCATTCTTCCTATTAAAAATCAACCCAGACAGGATATCAATCAAAACTCAAATCTTAGGCTCAAGGAGTACATTACAAGCCCATTTCAACTGATTTTAAATCAAGCATTAATATTTAAAATCTATTATACAGTTGATTGCACTATGCTACTGTACCTATCTCACATTATAAAATTAGGATGAAATACTTTATGCTCTTTCAGTAAACACACTAACAAAACATTTGTAAAATCAATCAATTTAGAGACTGGTCCATACCAGTAACAGTAAAAATCTGACCAAATTCTGTGTTACAATTTTGAAAATCCATGTGTTTATCTGTTTGCAAGATCAAAAATGTATGTACAGACAAAGATCTTGAAAAATTTAAAGGCCATCTCAAAGGGTTATATTTGCTCAATAAAAAATTATTTTTTGAACAGGTTGATTTTGAGACTTTGAAGTGAATTCCTTGAGCTTGAGAGTCAATGCATGTATTGAAACCTATCTGAATTATTGTGTCTTGTCTGCAGTGTATACCATAAGCAAGACATGGATTTTTAATAGGGAAAACACAAGTGAAAAAATACCCTCATCCAGACATGTTCAACCAATCCACTCCCATTCACAAAGATTATAAAGTATTAAGTTTGTCTATTCTGTACTCAAACTTTTGAGATGAGAGAGTTTGAAAACCATTTTCACAGAAAGGACTAGAAACAGGCTGGCATAGTCTCATTGGTGAATTAAAAAATTCTCCTACAAATGCAAAACTTCAGTTGCTTTTGTGGCCTTTCTTTTAGAGCACTTTCACAAATTCTCAGAAAATTTGGAAATATCTGACTAAAGTTAAATGTGGAAAATAGGTCCAAAATGTATATCGTTACATCACCATTTCATTATTTTGACAAAACTATCTGACCATAGATTGCATTCCTCAAATTTTTGACAACTACAAATGTTCACTTTTAGAATATAATTAATGGATGCCATTAATATGAACCAATCTGAAAAAGCCAAAGTGTTATACATTCAGAATATCATTCTTCTGGCCCAAGTAAAAAACACATATATTAAACAAAATACAAGATCGAAGTCATTTTTTCCATTCTTGCTATTAAAAATCAACCCAGACAGGATATCAATCAAAACTCAAATCTTAGGCTCAAGGAGTACATTACAAGCCCTTTTCAACCGATTTCAAATCAAGCATCAATTATTAAAATCTATTATACAGTTGATTGTACTATGTTTTTGTACCTATCTCGCATTATAAAATTAGGATGAAATACTTTATGCTCTTTCTGTAAATATAATAACCAAACATTTGTAAAATCAATCAATTTAGAGACAGGTCCATAGCAGTAACAGTAAAAATCGGACCTAATTCTGTGTTACAATTTTGAAAAACCATGTTCATGTGTTTGCAAGATCAAACTTGCATTGTACTGAAAGACATCTAGATAAATCAAAAGCCCATCTCAAAGGGATACATTTTCTCAATAAAAACTTATTTTCTGAACAGGATGATTTGGATGCTTGGAAGTGAATTCCTTGAGCTTGAGAGTCAAAGTATGTATTGAATCCTATCTGAATTATTTTTGTCTTGTCTGCAGTGTACCACAAGCAAGACTTGGATTTTTAATAGGGAAAACACAAGAGAAAAAATAGCCCCATCCAGACATGTTTAACCAATCCGCTCCCCTTCACAAAGATTATAAAGCATTAATTTTGTCTATTCTGTACTCTAACTGTGAAGTTAAGAGTTTGAAAACCATTTTCATAGAAAGGACTAGAAACAGGCTGGCATAGTCTCATTGGTGAATAAAAACATTCTCCTACCAATGCTGAACTTCAGTTGCTTTTGTGGCCTTTTTAATAGCATTTTCACAAATTCTCAGAAAATTTTGAAATATCTGACCAAAGTTAAATATGGAAAATTGGACAAAAATATATAGATCCATATCACCATCTCATTATTTTGCCAAAAATAATGTGCATACAGTAGCCTTCAATAAGGCATTTATATTTATTATAATAATAAATTATTTTTAATATAATAATATTCAAACTTCAAAACTGAATCTGCACCAGGACCAAATGTTTGGTTGGAGTTTAGTGTAGTTTCTGCTTTTACAATCTTGCAGATATTAGAGTGTATTACATCAGGACTGAACTAGTTATTTGAGTCATGCAGTGTATTCAAGTGATTGATGTTGGAGTATCAAAATCTCCGTCATACCAATAAAAAGATGTTCCTATTACCCACAATAGTTTGATTTTGTCAGATTTTTTTTACAAATCACAGTGCCAGCCTGGTACTCAAGCTCCAAAATCTCAAACTTCATATGCACCTGAACTTTGACCCTGTAGTACTTCAAAGTTAAAGAATATTGTCATTTGAGCACAAAATTCAGTGATCAAATATTGTTATCCAATCATTAAGAATTTCAAATCAATACTGTAATTAAACAACTGTGTCTTATAATAGCCAAATTAACAAGATGTAAAAATGTATGGAGTTTATCAATTTATTGTGAACATTTTCATTGTCCAATGTAATCACAAATGGGACTTTACATTGTTCCCAGAGTGTAGTGCTTTGTACAAGTTTCCATGAATTTATCTTTCTTTTATCTAACCATAGATTGCATTCCTCAGATTTTTGACAACAAACTGGAAATGTTCACCTTTAGAATATAATTAATGGATGCCATTAACATGAACCCAATCTGAAAAAGCCAAAGTTTTATACATTCAGAATATCATTGGTCTGGCCCAAGTGAAAATACACATAGTAAACAAATACAAGATCGAAGTCATTTTTTCCATTCTTGCTATTAAAAAATCAACCCAGACAGGATATCAATCAAAACTCAAATCTTAGGCTCAAGGAGTACATTACAAGTACATTTCAACCGATTTTCAATCAAGCATTAATATTTAAAATCTATTATACAGTTGATTGCACTATGCTACTGTACCTACATGTATCTCACATTATAAAATTAGGATGAAATACTTTATGCTCTTTCAGTAAATACAATAACCAAACATTTGTAAAATCAATCAATTTAGAGACTGGTCCATACCAGTAACAGTAAAAATCTGACCAAATTCTGTGTTACAATTTTGAAAATCCATGTTCATCTGTTTGCAAGATCAAAAATATATGTACAGACAGAGATCTTGATAAATCAAAAGCCCATCTAAAAGAGTTATATTTTCTCAATAAAAACTTATTTTTGAACAGGCTGATTTTGAGGCTTTGAAGTGAATTCCTTGAGCTTGAGAGTCAATGTATGTATTGAATTCTATCTGAATTAATTTTGTCTTGTCTGCAGTGTACCACAAGCAAGACATGGATTTTTAATAGGGAAAACACAAGTGAAAAAATAACCCCATCCAGACATGTTCAACCAATCCACTCCCATTCACAAAGATTATAAAGCATTAATTTTGTCTATTCTGTACTCAGACTTTTTGAGTTGAGAGAGTTTGAAAACCATTTTCACAGAAAGGAATAGAAACAGGCTGGCATGTCTCATTGGTGAATTAAAAAATTCTCCTACCAATTCAGAACTTCAGTTGCTTTTGTGGTCTTTTTTTATAGCACTTTCACAAATTCTCAGAAAATTTGGAAATATCTGACCAAAGTTAAATGTGGAAAATAGGTCACAAATGTATATCGTCATATCACCATTTCATTATTTTGCCAAAACTATCTGAACATAGATTGCATTCCTCAGATTTTTGACAACAAACTGGAAATGTTCACTTTTAGAATATAATTAATGGATGCCATTAACATGAACCAATCTGAAAAAGCCAAAGTTTTATACATTCAGAATATCATTGGTCTGGCCCAAGTGAAAATACATATAGTAAACAAATACAAGATCGAAGTCATTTTTTCCATTCTTGCTATTAAAAATCAACCCAGACAGGATATCAATCAAAACTCAAATCTCAGGCTCAAGGAGTACATTACAAACCCATTTCAACCAATTTTAAATGAAGCATCAATATTTAAAATTTATTATACAGTTGATTGTACTATGTTTTTGTGCCTATCTTGCATTATAAAATTAGGATGAAATACTTTATGCTCTTTCTGTAAATATAATAACCAAACATTTGTAAAATCAATCAATTTAGAGACAGGTCCATACCAGTAACAATAAAAATCGGAGCTAATTCTGTGTTACAATTTTGAAAATCCATGTTCATGTGTTGGCAAGATCAAACTTATATTGTACAGACAGAGATCTTGATAAATCAAAAGTCCATCTCAAAGGGATACATTTTCTCAATAAAAACTTATTTTCTGAACAGGATGATTTGGATGCTTGGAAGTAAATTCCTTGAGCTTGAGAGTCAAAGTATGTATTGAATCCTATCTGAATTATTTTTGTCTTGTCTGCAGTGTACCACAAGCAAGACTTGGATTTTTAATAGGGAAAACACAAGAGAAAAAATAGCCCCATCCAGACATATTTAACCAATCCGCTCCCCTTCACAAAGATTATAAAGCATTAATTTTGTCTATTCTGTACTCTAACTGTGAAGTTAAGAGTTTGAAAACCATTTTCATAGAAAGGACTAGAAACAGGCTGGCATAGTCTCATTGGTGAATAAAAACATTCTCCTACCAATGCTGAACTTCAGTTGCTTTTGTGGCCTTTTTAATAGCATTTTCACAAATTCTTAGAAAATTCTGAAATATCTCACCAAAGTTAAATATGGAAAATTGGACAAAAATATATAGATCCATATCACCATTTCATTATTTTGCCAAAAATAATGTGCATACAGTAGCCTTCAATAAGGCATTTATATTTATTATAATAATAAATTATTTTTAATATAATAATATTCAAACTTCAAAACTGAATCTGTACCAGGACCAAATGTTTGGTTGGAGTTTAGTGTAGTTTCTGCTTTTACAATCTTGCAGATATTAGAGTGTATTACATCAGGACTGAACTAGTTCTTTGAGTCATGCAGTGTATTCAAGTGATTGATGTTGGAGTATCAATATCTCCCTCATACCAATAAAAAGATGTTCCTATTACCCACAATAGTTTGATTTTGTCAGATTTTTTTTACAAATCACAGTGCCAGCCTGGTACTCAAGCTCCAAAATCTCAAACTTCATGTGCACATGAACTTTGACCCTGTAGTACTTCAAAGTTAAAGAATATTGTCATTTGAGCACAAAATTCAGTGATCAAATATTGTTATCCAATCATTAAGAATTTCAAATCAATACTGTAATTACTTACTTATTTGGATTAGACTCGCGTGCGACCAATTTGGTCATGTGCGAGGATATACTGTAATTAAACAACTGTGTCTTATAATAGCCAAATTAACAAGATGTAAAAATGTATGGAGTTTATCAATTTATTGTGAACATTTTCATTGTCCAATGTAATCACAAATGGGACTTTACATTGTTCCCAGAGTGTAGTGCTTTGTACAAGTTTCCATGAATTTATCTTTCTTTTATCTAACCATAGATTGCATTCCTCAGATTTTTGACAACAAACTGGAAATGTTCACCTTTAGAATATAATTAATGGATGCCATTAACATGAACCCAATCTGAAAAAGCCAAAGTTTTATACATTCAGAATATCATTGGTCTGGCCCAGGTGAAAATACACATAGTAAACAAATACAAGATCGAAGTCATTTTTTCCATTCTTGCTATTAAAAAATCAACCCAGACAGGATATCAATCAAAACTCAAATCTTAGGCTCAAGGAGTACATTACAAGTACATTTCAACCGATTTTCAATCAAGCATTAATATTTAAAATCTATTATACAGTTGATTGCACTATGCTACTGTACCTACATGTATCTCACATTATAAAATTAGGATGAAATACTTTATGCTCTTTCAGTAAATACAATAACCAAACATTTGTAAAATCAATCAATTTAGAGACTGGTCCATACCAGTAACAGTAAAAATCTGACCAAATTCTGTGTTACAATTTTGAAAATCCATGTTCATCTGTTTGCAAGATCAAAAATATATGTACAGACAGAGATCTTGATAAATCAAAAGCCCATCTAAAAGAGTTATATTTTCTCAATAAAAACTTATTTTTGAACAGGCTGATTTTGAGGCTTTGAAGTGAATTCCTTGAGCTTGAGAGTCAATGTATGTATTGAATTCTATCTGAATTAATTTTGTCTTGTCTGCAGTGTACCACAAGCAAGACATGGATTTTTAATAGGGAAAACACAAGTGAAAAAATAACCCCATCCAGACATGTTCAACCAATCCACTCCCATTCACAAAGATTATAAAGCATTAATTTTGTCTATTCTGTACTCAAACTTTTTGAGTTGAGAGAGTTTGAAAACCATTTTCACAGAAAGGACTAGAAACAGGCTGGCATAGTCTCATTGGTGAATTAAAAAATTCTCCTACCAATTCAGAACTTCAGTTGCTTTTGTGGTCTTTTTTTATAGCACTTTCACAAATTCTCAGAAAATTTGGAAATATCTGACCAAAGTTAAATGTGGAAAATAGGTCACAAATGTATATCGTCATATCACCATTTCATTATTTTGCCAAAACTATCTGACCATAGATTGCATTCCTCAGATTTTTGACAACAAACTGGAAATGTTCACTTTTAGAATATAATTAATGGATGCCATTAACATGAACCAATCTGAAAAAGCCAAAGTTTTATACATTCAGAATATCATTGGTCTGGCCCAAGTGAAAATACATATAGTAAACAAATACAAGATCGAAGTCATTTTTTCCATTCTTGCTATTAAAAATCAACCCAGACAGGATATCAATCAAAACTCAAATCTCAGGCTCAAGGAGTACATTACAAACCCATTTCAACCAATTTTAAATGAAGCATCAATATTTAAAATTTATTATACAGTTGATTGTACTATGTTTTTGTGCCTATCTTGCATTATAAAATTAGGATGAAATACTTTATGCTCTTTCTGTAAATATAATAACCAAACATTTGTAAAATCAATCAATTTAGAGACAGGTCCATACCAGTAACAATAAAAATCGGAGCTAATTCTGTGTTACAATTTTGAAAATCCATGTTCATGTGTTGGCAAGATCAAACTTATATTGTACAGACAGAGATCTTGATAAATCAAAAGTCCATCTCAAAGGGATACATTTTCTCAATAAAAACTTATTTTCTGAACAGGATGATTTGGATGCTTGGAAGTAAATTCCTTGAGCTTGAGAGTCAAAGTATGTATTGAATCCTATCTGAATTATTTTTGTCTTGTCTGCAGTGTACCACAAGCAAGACTTGGATTTTTAATAGGGAAAACACAAGAGAAAAAATAGCCCCATCCAGACATATTTAACCAATCCGCTCCCCTTCACAAAGATTATAAAGCATTAATTTTGTCTATTCTGTACTCTAACTGTGAAGTTAAGAGTTTGAAAACCATTTTCATAGAAAGGACTAGAAACAGGCTGGCATAGTCTCATTGGTGAATAAAAACATTCTCCTACCAATGCTGAACTTCAGTTGCTTTTGTGGCCTTTTTAATAGCATTTTCACAAATTCTTAGAAAATTCTGAAATATCTCACCAAAGTTAAATATGGAAAATTGGACAAAAATATATAGATCCATATCACCATTTCATTATTTTGCCAAAAATAATGTGCTCACAGTAGCCTTCAATAAGGCATTTATATTTATTATAATAATAAATTATTTTTAATATAATAATATTCAAACTTCAAAACTGAATCTGCACCAGGACCAAATGTTTGGTTGGAGTTTAGTGTAGTTTCTGCTTTTACAATCTTGCAGATATTAGAGTGTATTACATCAGGACTGAACTAGTTATTTGAGTCATGCAGTGTATTCAAGTGATTGATGTTGGAGTATCAATATCTCCCTCATACCAATAAAAAGATGTTCCTATTACCCACAATAGTTTGATTTTGTCAGATTTTTTTACAAATCACAGTGCCAGCCTGGTACTCAAGCTCCAAAATCTCAAACTTCATATGCACATGAACTTTGACCCTGTAGTACTTCAAAGTTAAAGAATATTGTCATTTGAGCACAAAATTCAGTGATCAAATATTGTTATCCAATCATTAAGAATTTCAAATCAATACTGTAATTACTTACTTATTTGGATTAGACTCGCGTGCGACCAATTTGGTCATGTGCGAGGATATACTGTAATTAAACAACTGTGTCTTATAATAGCCAAATTAACAAGATGTAAAAATGTATGGAGTTTATCAATTTATTGTGAACATTTTCATTGTCCAATGTAATCACAAATGGGACTTTACATTGTTCCCAGAGTGTAGTGCTTTGTACAAGTTTCCATGAATTTATCTTTCTTTTATCTAACCATAGATTGCATTCCTCAGATTTTTGACAACAAACTGGAAATGTTCACCTTTAGAATATAATTAATGGATGCCATTAACATGAACCCAATCTGAAAAAGCCAAAGTTTTATACATTCAGAATATCATTGGTCTGGCCCAAGTGAAAATACACATAGTAAACAAATACAAGATCGAAGTCATTTTTTCCATTCTTGCTATTAAAAAATCAACCCAGACAGGATATCAATCAAAACTCAAATCTTAGGCTCAAGGAGTACATTACAAGTGCATTTCAACCGATTTTAAATCAAGCATTAATATTTAAAATCTATTATACAGTTGATTGCACTATGCTACTGTACCTACATGTATCTCACATTATAAAATTAGGATGAAATACTTTATGCTCTTTCAGTAAATACAATAACCAAACATTTGTAAAATCAATCAATTTAGAGACTGGTCCATACCAGTAACAGTAAAAATCTGACCAAATTCTGTGTTACAATTTTGAAAATCCATGTTCATCTGTTTGCAAGATCAAAAATATATGTACAGACAGAGATCTTGATAAATCAAAAGCCCATCTAAAAGAGTTATATTTTTTCAATAAAAACTTATTTTTGAACAGGCTGATTTTGAGGCTTTGAAGTGAATTCCTTGAGCTTGAGAGTCAATGTATGTATTGAATTCTATCTGAATTAATTTTGTCTTGTCTGCAGTGTACCACAAGCAAGACATGGATTTTTAATAGGGAAAACACAAGTGAAAAAATAACCCCATCCAGACATGTTCAACCAATCCACTCCCATTCACAAAGATTATAAAGCATTAATTTTGTCTATTCCGCACTCAAACTTTTTGAGTTGAGAGAGTTTGAAAACCATTTTCACAGAAAGGACTAGAAACAGGCTGGCATAGTCTCATTGGTGAATTAAAAAATTCTCCTACCAATTCAGAACTTCAGTTGCTTTTGTGGTCTTTTTTTATAGCACTTTCACAAATTCTCAGAAAATTTGGAAATATCTGACCAAAGTTAAATGTGGAAAATAGGTCACAAATGTATATCGTCATATCACCATTTCATTATTTTGCCAAAACTATCTGAACATAGATTGCATTCCTCAGATTTTTGACAACAAACTGGAAATGTTCACTTTTAGAATATAATTAATGGATGCCATTAACATGAACCAATCTGAAAAAGCCAAAGTTTTATACATTCAGAATATCATTGGTCTGGCCCAAGTGAAAATACATATAGTAAACAAACACAAGATCGAAGTCATTTTTTCCATTCTTGCTATCAAAAATCAACCCAGACAGGATATCAATCAAAACTCAAATCTCAGGCTCAAGGAGTACATTACAAGCCCATTTTAACCCATTTTAAATGAAGCATCAATATTTAAAATTTATTATACAGTTGATTGTACTATGTTTTTGTGCCTATCTTGCATTATAAAATTAGGATGAAATACTTTATGCTCTTTCTGTAAGTATAATAACCAAACATTTGTAAAATCAATCAATTTAGAGACAGGTCCATACCAGTAACAATAAAAATCGGAGCTAATTCTGTGTTACAATTTTGAAAATCCATGTTCATGTGTTGGCAAGATCAAACTTATATTGTACAGACAGAGATCTTGATAAATCAAAAGTCCATCTCAAAGGGATACATTTTCTCAATAAAAACTTATTTTCTGAACAGGATGATTTGGATGCTTGGAAGTGAATTCCTTAAGCTTGAGAGTCAAAGTATGTATTGAATCCTATCTGAATTATTTTTTGTCTTGTCTGCAGTGTACCACAAGCAAGACTTGGACTTTTAATAGGGAAAACACAAGAGAAAAAATAGCCCCATCCAGACATGTTTAACCAATCCGCTCCCCTTCACAAAGATTATAAAGCATTAATTTTGTCTATTCTGTACTCTAACTGTGAAGTTAAGAGTTTGAAAACCATTTTCATAGAAAGGACTAGAAACAGGCTGGCATAGTCTCATTGGTGAATAAAAACATTCTCCTACCAATGCTGAACTTCAGTTGCTTTTGTGGCCTTTTAAATAGCATTTTCACAAATTCTTAGAAAATTCTGAAATATCTCACCAAAGTTAAATATGGAAAATTGGACAAAAATATATAGATCCATATCACCATTTCATTATTTTGCCAAAAATAATGTGCTCACAGTAGCCTTCAATAAGGCATTTATATTTATTATAATAATAAATTATTTTTAATATAATAATATTCAAACTTCAAAACTGAATCTGCACCAGGACCAAATGTTTGGTTGGAGTTTAGTGTAGTTTCTGCTTTTACAATCTTGCAGATATTAGAGTGTATTACATCAGGACTGAACTAGTTATTTGAGTCATGCAGTGTATTCAAGTGATTGATGTTGGAGAATCAATATCTCCCTCATACCAATAAAAAGATGTTCCTATTACCCACAATAGTTTGATTTTGTCAGATTTTTTTACAAATCACAGTGCCAGCCTGGTACTCAAGCTCCAAAATCTCAAACTTCATATGCACATGAACTTTGACCCTGTAGTACTTCAAAGTTAAAGAATATTGTCATTTGAGCACAAAATTCAGTGATCAAATATTGTTATCCAATCATTAAGAATTTCAAATCAATACTGTAATTAAACAACTGTGTCTTATAATAGCCAAATTAACAAGATGTAAAAATGTATGGAGTTTATCAATTTATTGTGAACATTTTCATTGTCCAATGTAATCACAAATGGGACTTTACATTGTTCCCAGAGTGTAGTGCTTTGTACAAGTTTCCATGAATTTATCTTTCTTTTATCTAACCATAGATTGCATTCCTCAGATTTTTGACAACAAACTGGAAATGTTCACCTTTAGAATATAATTAATGGATGCCATTAACATGAACCCAATCTGAAAAAGCCAAAGTTTTATACATTCAGAATATCATTGGTCTGGCCCAAGTGAAAATACACATAGTAAACAAATACAAGATCGAAGTCATTTTTTCCATTCTTGCTATTAAAAAATCAACCCAGACAGGATATCAATCAAAACTCAAATCTTAGGCTCAAGGAGTACATTACAAGTGCATTTCAACCGATTTTAAATCAAGCATTAATATTTAAAATCTATTATACAGTTGATTGCACTATGCTACTGTACCTACATGTATCTCACATTATAAAATTAGGATGAAATACTTTATGCTCTTTCAGTAAATACAATAACCAAACATTTGTAAAATCAATCAATTTAGAGACTGGTCCATACCAGTAACAGTAAAAATCTGACCAAATTCTGTGTTACAATTTTGAAAATCCATGTTCATCTGTTTGCAAGATCAAAAATATATGTACAGACAGAGATCTTGATAAATCAAAAGCCCATCTAAAAGAGTTATATTTTCTCAATAAAAACTTATTTTTGAACAGGCTGATTTTGAGGCTTTGAAGTGAATTCCTTGAGCTTGAGAGTCAATGTATGTATTGAATTCTATCTGAATTAATTTTGTCTTGTCTGCAGTGTACCACAAGCAAGACATGGATTTTTAATAGGGAAAACACAAGTGAAAAAATAACCCCATCCAGACATGTTCAACCAATCCACTCCCATTCACAAAGATTATAAAGCATTAATTTTGTCTATTCTGTACTCAAACTTTTTGAGTTGAGAGAGTTTGAAAACCATTTTCACAGAAAGGACTAGAAACAGGCTGGCATAGTCTCATTGGTTAATTAAAAAATTCTCCTACCAATTCAGAACTTCAGTTGCTTTTGTGGCCTTTTTTTTATAGCACTTTCACAAATTCTCAGAAAATTTGGAAATATCTGACCAAAGTTAAATGTGGAAAATAGGTCACAAATGTATATCGTCATATCACCATTTCATTATTTTGCCAAAATTATCTGACCATAGATTGCATTCCTCAGATTTTTGACAACAAACTGGAAATGTTCACTTTTAGAATATAATTAATGGATGCCATTAACATGAACCAATCTGAAAAAGCCAAAGTTTTATACATTCAGAATATCATTGGTCTGGCCCAAGTGAAAATACATATAGTAAACAAATACAAGATCGAAGTCATTTTTTCCATTCTTGCTATTAAAAATCAACCCAGACAGGATATCAATCAAAACTCAAATCTCAGGCTCAAGGAGTACATTACAAACCCATTTCAACCAATTTTAAATGAAGCATCAATATTTAAAATTTATTATACAGTTGATTGTACTATGTTTTTGTGCCTATCTTGCATTATAAAATTAGGATGAAATACTTTATGCTCTTTCTGTAAATATAATAACCAAACATTTGTAAAATCAATCAATTTAGAGACAGGTCCATACCAGTAACAATAAAAATCGGAGCTAATTCTGTGTTACAATTTTGAAAATCCATGTTCATGTGTTGGCAAGATCAAACTTATATTGTACAGACAGAGATCTTGATAAATCAAAAGTCCATCTCAAAGGGATACATTTTCTCAATAAAAACTTATTTTCTGAACAGGATGATTTGGATGCTTGGAAGTGAATTCCTTGAGCTTGAGAGTCAAAGTATGTATTGAATCCTATCTGAATTATTTTTGTCTTGTCTGCAGTGTACCACAAGCAAGACTTGGATTTTTAATAGGGAAAACACAAGAGAAAAAATAGCCCCATCCAGACATATTTAACCAATCCGCTCCCCTTCACAAAGATTATAAAGCATTAATTTTGTCTATTCTGTACTCTAACTGTGAAGTTAAGAGTTTGAAAACCATTTTCATAGAAAGGACTAGAAACAGGCTGGCATAGTCTCATTGGTGAATAAAAACATTCTCCTACCAATGCTGAACTTCAGTTGCTTTTGTGGCCTTTTTAATAGCATTTTCACAAATTCTTAGAAAATTCTGAAATATCTCACCAAAGTTAAATATGGAAAATTGGACAAAAATATATAGATCCATATCACCATTTCATTATTTTGCCAAAAATAATGTGCTCACAGTAGCCTTCAATAAGGCATTTATATTTATTATAATAATAAATTATTTTTAATATAATAATATTCAAACTTCAAAACTGAATCTGCACCAGGACCAAATGTTTGGTTGGAGTTTAGTGTAGTTTCTGCTTTTACAATCTTGCAGATATTAGAGTGTATTACATCAGGACTGAACTAGTTATTTGAGTCATGCAGTGTATTCAAGTGATTGATGTTGGAGTATCAATATCTCCCTCATACCAATAAAAAGATGTTCCTATTACCCACAATAGTTTGATTTTGTCAGATTTTTTTACAAATCACAGTGCCAGCCTGGTACTCAAGCTCCAAAATCTCAAACTTCATATGCACATGAACTTTGACCCTGTAGTACTTCAAAGTTAAAGAATATTGTCATTTGAGCACAAAATTCAGTGATCAAATATTGTTATCCAATCATTAAGAATTTCAAATCAATACTGTAATTACTTACTTATTTGGATTAGACTCGCGTGCGACCAATTTGGTCATGTGCGAGGATATACTGTAATTAAACAACTGTGTCTTATAATAGCCAAATTAACAAGATGTAAAAATGTATGGAGTTTATCAATTTATTGTGAACATTTTCATTGTCCAATGTAATCACAAATGGGACTTTACATTGTTCCCAGAGTGTAGTGCTTTGTACAAGTTTCCATGAATTTATCTTTCTTTTATCTAACCATAGATTGCATTCCTCAGATTTTTGACAACAAACTGGAAATGTTCACCTTTAGAATATAATTAATGGATGCCATTAACATGAACCCAATCTGAAAAAGCCAAAGTTTTATACATTCAGAATATCATTGGTCTGGCCCAAGTGAAAATACACATAGTAAACAAATACAAGATCGAAGTCATTTTTTCCATTCTTGCTATTAAAAAATCAACCCAGACAGGATATCAATCAAAACTCAAATCTTAGGCTCAAGGAGTACATTACAAGTGCATTTCAACCGATTTTAAATCAAGCATTAATATTTAAAATCTATTATACAGTTGATTGCACTATGCTACTGTACCTACATGTATCTCACATTATAAAATTAGGATGAAATACTTTATGCTCTTTCAGTAAATACAATAACCAAACATTTGTAAAATCAATCAATTTAGAGACTGGTCCATACCAGTAACAGTAAAAATCTGACCAAATTCTGTGTTACAATTTTGAAAATCCATGTTCATCTGTTTGCAAGATCAAAAATATATGTACAGACAGAGATCTTGATAAATCAAAAGCCCATCTAAAAGAGTTATATTTTCTCAATAAAAACTTATTTTTGAACAGGCTGATTTTGAGGCTTTGAAGTGAATTCCTTGAGCTTGAGAGTCAATGTATGTATTGAATTCTATCTGAATTAATTTTGTCTTGTCTGCAGTGTACCACAAGCAAGACATGGATTTTTAATAGGGAAAACACAAGTGAAAAAATAACCCCATCCAGACATGTTCAACCAATCCACTCCCATTCACAAAGATTATAAAGCATTAATTTTGTCTATTCCGCACTCAAACTTTTTGAGTTGAGAGAGTTTGAAAACCATTTTCACAGAAAGGACTAGAAACAGGCTGGCATAGTCTCATTGGTGAATTAAAAAATTCTCCTACCAATTCAGAACTTCAGTTGCTTTTGTGGTCTTTTTTTATAGCACTTTCACAAATTCTCAGAAAATTTGGAAATATCTGACCAAAGTTAAATGTGGAAAATAGGTCACAAATGTATATCGTCATATCACCATTTCATTATTTTGCCAAAACTATCTGAACATAGATTGCATTCCTCAGATTTTTGACAACAAACTGGAAATGTTCACTTTTAGAATATAATTAATGGATGCCATTAACATGAACCAATCTGAAAAAGCCAAAGTTTTATACATTCAGAATATCATTGGTCTGGCCCAAGTGAAAATACACATAGTAAACAAACACAAGATCGAAGTCATTTTTTCCATTCTTGCTATCAAAAATCAACCCAGACAGGATATCAATCAAAACTCAAATCTCAGGCTCAAGGAGTACATTACAAGCCCATTTTAACCCATTTTAAATGAAGCATCAATATTTAAAATTTATTATACAGTTGATTGTACTATGTTTTTGTGCCTATCTTGCATTATAAAATTAGGATGAAATACTTTATGCTCTTTCTGTAAGTATAATAACCAAACATTTGTAAAATCAATCAATTTAGAGACAGGTCCATACCAGTAACAATAAAAATCGGAGCTAATTCTGTGTTACAATTTTGAAAATCCATGTTCATGTGTTGGCAAGATCAAACTTATATTGTACAGACAGAGATCTTGATAAATCAAAAGTCCATCTCAAAGGGATACATTTTCTCAATAAAAACTTATTTTCTGAACAGGATGATTTGGATGCTTGGAAGTGAATTCCTTAAGCTTGAGAGTCAAAGTATGTATTGAATCCTATCTGAATTATTTTTGTCTTGTCTGCAGTGTACCACAAGCAAGACTTGGATTTTTAATAGGGAAAACACAAGAGAAAAAATAGCCCCATCCAGACATGTTTAACCAATCCGCTCCCCTTCACAAAGATTATAAAGCATTAATTTTGTCTATTCTGTACTCTAACTGTGAAGTTAAGAGTTTGAAAACCATTTTCATAGAAAGGACTAGAAACAGGCTGGCATAGTCTCATTGGTGAATAAAAACATTCTCCTACCAATGCTGAACTTCAGTTGCTTTTGTGGCCTTTTAAATAGCATTTTCACAAATTCTTAGAAAATTCTGAAATATCTCACCAAAGTTAAATATGGAAAATTGGACAAAAATATATAGATCCATATCACCATTTCATTATTTTGCCAAAAATAATGTGCATACAGTAGCCTTCAATAAGGCATTTATATTTATTATAATAATAAATTATTTTTAATATAATAATATTCAAACTTCAAAACTGAATCTGCACCAGGACCAAATTTTTGGTTGGAGTTTAGTGTAGTTTCTGCTTTTACAATCTTGCAGATATTAGAGTGTATTACATCAGGACTGAACTAGTTATTTGAGTCATGCAGTGTATTCAAGTGATTGATGTTGGAGTATCAAAATCTCCCTCATACCAATAAAAAGATGTTCCTATTACCCACAATAGTTGGATTTTGTCAGATTTTTTTTACAAATCACAGTGCCAGCCTGGTACTCAAGCTCCAAAATCTCAAACTTCATATGCACATGAACTTTGACCCTGTAGTACTTCAAAGTTAAAGAATATTGTCATTTGAGCACAAAATTCAGTGATCAAATATTGTTATCCAATCATTAAGAATTTCAAATCAATACTGTAATTAAACAACTGTGTCTTATAATAGCCAAATTAACAAGATGTAAAAATGTATGGAGTTTATCAATTTATTGTGAACATTTTCATTGTCCAATGTAATCACAAATGGGACTTTACATTGTTCCCAGAGTGTAGTGCTTTGTACAAGTTTCCATGAATTTATCTTTCTTTTATCTAACCATAGATTGCATTCCTCAGATTTTTGACAACAAACTGGCAATGTTCACCTTTAGAATATAATTAATGGATGCCATTAACATGAACCCAATCTGAAAAAGCCAAAGTTTTATACATTCAGAATATCATTGGTCTGGCCCAGGTGAAAATACATATAGTAAACAAATACAAGATCGAAGTCATTTTTTCCATTCTTGCTATTAAAAAATCAACCCAGACAGGATATCAATTAAAACTCAAATCTTAGGCTCAAGGAGTAGATTACAAGTACATTTCAACCGATTTTAAATCAAGCATTAATATTTAAAATCTATTATACAGTTGATTGCACTATGCTACTGTACCTACATGTATCTCACATTATAAAATTAGGATGAAATACTTTATGCTCTTTCAGTAAATACAATAACCAAACATTTGTAAAATCAATAAATTTAGAGACTGGTCCATACCAGTAACAGTAAAAATCTGACCAAATTCTGTGTTACAATTTTGAAAATCCATGTTCATCTGTTTGCAAGATCAAAAATATATGTACAGACAGAGATCTTGATAAATCAAAAGCCCATCTAAAAGAGTTATATTTTTTCAATAAAAACTTATTTTTGAACAGGCTGATTTTGAGGCTTTGAAGTGAATTCCTTGAGCTTGAGAGTCAATGTATGTATTGAATTCTATCTGAATTAATTTTGTCTTGTCTGCAGTGTACCACAAGCAAGACATGGATTTTTAATAGGGAAAACACAAGTGAAAAAATAACCCCATCCAGACATGTTCAACCAATTCACTCCCATTCACAAAGATTATAAAGCATTAATTTTGTCTATTCTGTACTCAAACTTTTTGAGTTGAGAGAGTTTGAAAACCATTTTCACAGAAAGGAATAGAAACAGGCTGGCATAGTCTCATTGGTGAATTAAAAAATTCTCCTACCAATTCAGAACTTCAGTTGCTTTTGTGGTCTTTTTTATAGCACTTTCACAAATTCTCAGAAAATTTGGAAATATCTGACCAAAGTTAAATGTGGAAAATAGGTCACAAATGTATATCGTCATGTCACCATTTCATTATTTTGCCAAAACTATCTGAACATAGATTGCATTCCTCAGATTTTTGACAACAAACTGGAAATGTTCACTTTTAGAATATAATTAATGGATGCCATTAACATGAACCAATCTGAAAAAGGCAAAGTTTTATACATTCAGAATATCATTGGTCTGGCCCAAGTGAAAATACATATAGTAAACAAATACAAGATCGAAGTCATTTTTTCCATTCTTGCTATTAAAAATCAACCCAGACAGGATATCAATCAAAACTCAAATCTCAGGCTCAAGGAGTATATTACAAACCCATTTCAACCCATTTTAAATGAAGCATCAATATTTAAAATTTATTATACAGTTGATTGTACTATGTTTTTGTGCCTATCTTGCATTATAAAATTAGGATGAAATACTTTATGCTCTTTCTGTAAATATAATAACCAAACATTTGTAAAATCAATCAATTTAGAGACAGGTCCATACCAGTAACAATAAAAATCGGAGCTAATTCTGTGTTACAATTTTGAAAATCCATGTTCATGTGTTGGCAAGATCAAACTTATATTGTACAGACAGAGATCTTGATAAATCAAAAGTCCATCTCAAAGGGATACATTTTCTCAATAAAAACTTATTTTCTGAACAGGATGATTTGGATGCTTGGAAGTGAATTCCTTGAGCTTGAGAGTCAAAGTATGTATTGAATCCTATCTGAATTATTTTTGTCTTGTCTGCAGTGTACCACAAGCAAGACTTGGATTTTTAATAGGGAAAACACAAGAGAAAAAATAGCCCCATCCAGACATATTTAACCAATCCGCTCCCCTTCACAAAGATTATAAAGCATTAATTTTGTCTATTCTGTACTCTAACTGTGAAGTTAAGAGTTTGAAAACCATTTTCATAGAAAGGACTAGAAACAGGCTGGCATAGTCTCATTGGTGAATAAAAACATTCTCCTACCAATGCTGAACTTCAGTTGCTTTTGTGGCCTTTTTAATAGCATTTTCACAAATTCTTAGAAAATTCTGAAATATCTCACCAAAGTTAAATATGGAAAATTGGACAAAAATATATAGATCCATATCACCATTTCATTATTTTGCCAAAAATAATGTGCTCACAGTAGCCTTCAATAAGGCATTTATATTTATTATAATAATAAATTATTTTTAATATAATAATATTCAAACTTCAAAACTGAATCTGCACCAGGACCAAATGTTTGGTTGGAGTTTAGTGTAGTTTCTGCTTTTACAATCTTGCAGATATTAGAGTGTATTACATCAGGACTGAACTAGTTATTTGAGTCATGCAGTGTATTCAAGTGATTGATGTTGGAGAATCAATATCTCCCTCATACCAATAAAAAGATGTTCCTATTACCCACAATAGTTTGATTTTGTCAGATTTTTTTACAAATCACAGTGCCAGCCTGGTACTCAAGCTCCAAAATCTCAAACTTCATATGCACATGAACTTTGACCCTGTAGTACTTCAAAGTTAAAGAATATTGTCATTTGAGCACAAAATTCAGTGATCAAATATTGTTATCCAATCATTAAGAATTTCAAATCAATACTGTAATTAAACAACTGTGTCTTATAATAGCCAAATTAACAAGATGTAAAAATGTATGGAGTTTATCAATTTATTGTGAACATTTTCATTGTCCAATGTAATCACAAATGGGACTTTACATTGTTCCCAGAGTGTAGTGCTTTGTACAAGTTTCCATGAATTTATCTTTCTTTTATCTAACCATAGATTGCATTCCTCAGATTTTTGACAACAAACTGGAAATGTTCACCTTTAGAATATAATTAATGGATGCCATTAACATGAACCCAATCTGAAAAAGCCAAAGTTTTATACATTCAGAATATCATTGGTCTGGCCCAAGTGAAAATAAATATAGTAAACAAATACAAGATCGAAGTCATTTTCTCCATTCTTGCTATTAAAAAATCAACCCAGACAGGATATCAATCAAAACTCAAATCTTAGGCTCAAGGAGTAGATTACAAGTACATTTCAACCGATTTTAAATCAAGCATTAATATTTAAAATCTATTATACAGTTGATTGCACTATGCTACTGTACCTACATGTATCTCACATTATAAAATTAGGATGAAATACTTTATGCTCTTTCAGTAAATACAATAACCAAACATTTGTAAAATCAATCAATTTAGAGACTGGTCCATACCAGTAACAGTAAAAATCTGACCAAATTCTGTGTTACAATTTTGAAAATCCATGTTCATCTGTTTGCAAGATCAAAAATATATGTACAGACAGAGATCTTGATAAATCAAAAGCCCATCTAAAAGAGTTATATTTTCTCAATAAAAACTTATTTTTGAACAGGCTGATTTTGAGGCTTTGAAGTGAATTCCTTGAGCTTGAGAGTCAATGTATGTATTGAATTCTATCTGAATTAATTTTGTCTTGTCTGCAGTGTACCACAAGCAAGACATGGATTTTTAATAGGGAAAACACAAGTGAAAAAATAACCCCATCCAGACATGTTCAACCAATCCACTCCCATTCACAAAGATTATAAAGCATTAATTTTGTCTATTCTGTACTCAAACGTTTTGAGTTGAGAGAGTTTGAAAACCATTTTCACAGAAAGGACTAGAAACAGGCTGGCATAGTCTCATTGGTTAATTAAAAAATTCTCCTACCAATTCAGAACTTCAGTTGCTTTTGTGGCCTTTTTTTTATAGCACTTTCACAAATTCTCAGAAAATTTGGAAATATCTGACCAAAGTTAAATGTGGAAAATAGGTCACAAATGTATATCGTCATATCACCATTTCATTATTTTGCCAAAATTATCTGACCATAGATTGCATTCCTCAGATTTTTGACAACAAACTGGAAATGTTCACTTTTAGAATATAATTAATGGATGCCATTAACATGAACCAATCTGAAAAAGCCAAAGTTTTATACATTCAGAATATCATTGGTCTGGCCCAAGTGAAAATACATATAGTAAACAAATACAAGATCGAAGTCATTTTTTCCATTCTTGCTATTAAAAATCAACCCAGACAGGATATCAATCAAAACTCAAATCTCAGGCTCAAGGAGTACATTACAAACCCATTTCAACCAATTTTAAATGAAGCATCAATATTTAAAATTTATTATACAGTTGATTGTACTATGTTTTTGTGCCTATCTTGCATTATAAAATTAGGATGAAATACTTTATGCTCTTTCTGTAAATATAATAACCAAACATTTGTAAAATCAATCAATTTAGAGACAGGTCCATACCAGTAACAATAAAAATCGGAGCTAATTCTGTGTTACAATTTTGAAAATCCATGTTCATGTGTTGGCAAGATCAAACTTATATTGTACAGACAGAGATCTTGATAAATCAAAAGTCCATCTCAAAGGGATACATTTTCTCAATAAAAACTTATTTTCTGAACAGGATGATTTGGATGCTTGGAAGTGAATTCCTTGAGCTTGAGAGTCAAAGTATGTATTGAATCCTATCTGAATTATTTTTGTCTTGTCTGCAGTGTACCACAAGCAAGACTTGGATTTTTAATAGGGAAAACACAAGAGAAAAAATAGCCCCATCCAGACATATTTAACCAATCCGCTCCCCTTCACAAAGATTATAAAGCATTAATTTTGTCTATTCTGTACTCTAACTGTGAAGTTAAGAGTTTGAAAACCATTTTCATAGAAAGGACTAGAAACAGGCTGGCATAGTCTCATTGGTGAATAAAAACATTCTCCTACCAATGCTGAACTTCAGTTGCTTTTGTGGCCTTTTTAATAGCATTTTCACAAATTCTTAGAAAATTCTGAAATATCTCACCAAAGTTAAATATGGAAAATTGGACAAAAATATATAGATCCATATCACCATTTCATTATTTTGCCAAAAATAATGTGCTCACAGTAGCCTTCAATAAGGCATTTATATTTATTATAATAATAAATTATTTTTAATATAATAATATTCAAACTTCAAAACTGAATCTGCACCAGGACCAAATGTTTGGTTGGAGTTTAGTGTAGTTTCTGCTTTTACAATCTTGCAGATATTAGAGTGTATTACATCAGGACTGAACTAGTTATTTGAGTCATGCAGTGTATTCAAGTGATTGATGTTGGAGTATCAATATCTCCCTCATACCAATAAAAAGATGTTCCTATTACCCACAATAGTTTGATTTTGTCAGATTTTTTTACAAATCACAGTGCCAGCCTGGTACTCAAGCTCCAAAATCTCAAACTTCATATGCACATGAACTTTGACCCTGTAGTACTTCAAAGTTAAAGAATATTGTCATTTGAGCACAAAATTCAGTGATCAAATATTGTTATCCAATCATTAAGAATTTCAAATCAATACTGTAATTACTTACTTATTTGGATTAGACTCGCGTGCGACCAATTTGGTCATGTGCGAGGATATACTGTAATTAAACAACTGTGTCTTATAATAGCCAAATTAACAAGATGTAAAAATGTATGGAGTTTATCAATTTATTGTGAACATTTTCATTGTCCAATGTAATCACAAATGGGACTTTACATTGTTCCCAGAGTGTAGTGCTTTGTACAAGTTTCCATGAATTTATCTTTCTTTTATCTAACCATAGATTGCATTCCTCAGATTTTTGACAACAAACTGGAAATGTTCACCTTTAGAATATAATTAATGGATGCCATTAACATGAACCCAATCTAAAAAAGCCAAAGTTTTATACATTCAGAATATCATTGGTCTGGCCCAAGTGAAAATACACATAGTAAACAAATACAAGATCGAAGTCATTTTTTCCATTCTTGCTATTAAAAAATCAACCCAGACAGGATATCAATCAAAACTCAAATCTTAGGCTCAAGGAGTACATTACAAGTGCATTTCAACCGATTTTAAATCAAGCATTAATATTTAAAATCTATTATACAGTTGATTGCACTATGCTACTGTACCTACATGTATCTCACATTATAAAATTAGGATGAAATACTTTATGCTCTTTCAGTAAATACAATAACCAAACATTTGTAAAATCAATCAATTTAGAGACTGGTCCATACCAGTAACAGTAAAAATCTGACCAAATTCTGTGTTACAATTTTGAAAATCCATGTTCATCTGTTTGCAAGATCAAAAATATATGTACAGACAGAGATCTTGATAAATCAAAAGCCCATCTAAAAGAGTTATATTTTCTCAATAAAAACTTATTTTTGAACAGGCTGATTTTGAGGCTTTGAAGTGAATTCCTTGAGCTTGAGAGTCAATGTATGTATTGAATTCTATCTGAATTAATTTTGTCTTGTCTGCAGTGTACCACAAGCAAGACATGGATTTTTAATAGGGAAAACACAAGTGAAAAAATAACCCCATCCAGACATGTTCAACCAATCCACTCCCATTCACAAAGATTATAAAGCATTAATTTTGTCTATTCCGCACTCAAACTTTTTGAGTTGAGAGAGTTTGAAAACCATTTTCACAGAAAGGACTAGAAACAGGCTGGCATAGTCTCATTGGTGAATTAAAAAATTCTCCTACCAATTCAGAACTTCAGTTGCTTTTGTGGCCTTTTCTTTATAGCACTTTCACAAATTCTCAGAAAATTTGGAAATATCTGACCAAAGTTAAATGTGGAAAATAGGTCACAAATGTATATCGTCATATCACCATTTCATTATTTTGCCAAAACTATCTGAACATAGATTGCATTCCTCAGATTTTTGACAACAAACTGGAAATGTTCACTTTTAGAATATAATTAATGGATGCCATTAACATGAACCAATCTGAAAAAGCCAAAGTTTTATACATTCAGAATATCATTGGTCTGGCCCAAGTGAAAATACATATAGTAAACAAACACAAGATCGAAGTCATTTTTTCCATTCTTGCTATCAAAAATCAACCCAGACAGGATATCAATCAAAACTCAAATCTCAGGCTCAAGGAGTACATTACAAGCCCATTTTAACCCATTTTAAATGAAGCATCAATATTTAAAATTTATTATACAGTTGATTGTACTATGTTTTTGTGCCTATCTTGCATTATAAAATTAGGATGAAATACTTTATGCTCTTTCTGTAAGTATAATAACCAAACATTTGTAAAATCAATCAATTTAGAGACAGGTCCATACCAGTAACAATAAAAATCGGAGCTAATTCTGTGTTACAATTTTGAAAATCCATGTTCATGTGTTGGCAAGATCAAACTTATATTGTACAGACAGAGATCTTGATAAATCAAAAGTCCATCTCAAAGGGATACATTTTCTCAATAAAAACTTATTTTCTGAACAGGATGATTTGGATGCTTGGAAGTGAATTCCTTAAGCTTGAGAGTCAAAGTATGTATTGAATCCTATCTGAATTATTTTTTGTCTTGTCTGCAGTGTACCACAAGCAAGACTTGGACTTTTAATAGGGAAAACACAAGAGAAAAAATAGCCCCATCCAGACATATTTAACCAATCCGCTCCCCTTCACAAAGATTATAAAGCATTAATTTTGTCTATTCTGTACTCTAACTGTGAAGTTAAGAGTTTGAAAACCATTTTCATAGAAAGGACTAGAAACAGGCTGGCATAGTCTCATTGGTGAATAAAAACATTCTCCTACCAATTCAGAACTTCAGTTGCTTTTGTGGCCTTTTAAATAGCATTTTCACAAATTCTTAGAAAATTCTGAAATATCTCACCAAAGTTAAATATGGAAAATTGGACAAAAATATATAGATCCATATCACCATTTCATTATTTTGCCAAAAATAATGTGCTCACAGTAGCCTTCAATAAGGCATTTATATTTATTATAATAATAAATTATTTTTAATATAATAATATTCAAACTTCAAAACTGAATCTGCACCAGGACCAAATGTTTGGTTGGAGTTTAGTGTAGTTTCTGCTTTTACAATCTTGCAGATATTAGAGTGTATTACATCAGGACTGAACTAGTTATTTGAGTCATGCAGTGTATTCAAGTGATTGATGTTGGAGAATCAATATCTCCCTCATACCAATAAAAAGATGTTCCTATTACCCACAATAGTTTGATTTTGTCAGATTTTTTTTACAAATCACAGTGCCAGCCTGGTACTCAAGCTCCAAAATCTCAAACTTCATATGCACATGAACTTTGACCCTGTAGTACTTCAAAGTTAAAGAATATTGTCATTTGAGCACAAAATTCAGTGATCAAATATTGTTATCCAATCATTAAGAATTTCAAATCAATACTGTAATTAAACAACTGTGTCTTATAATAGCCAAATTAACAAGATGTAAAAATGTATGGAGTTTATCAATTTATTGTGAACATTTTCATTGTCCAATGTAATCACAAATGGGACTTTACATTGTTCCCAGAGTGTAGTGCTTTGTACAAGTTTCCATGAATTTATCTTTCTTTTATCTAACCATAGATTGCATTCCTCAGATTTTTGACAACAAACTGGAAATGTTCACCTTTAGAATATAATTAATGGATGCCATTAACATGAACCCAATCTGAAAAAGCCAAAGTTTTATACATTCAGAATATCATTGGTCTGGCCCAAGTGAAAATACACATAGTAAACAAATACAAGATCGAAGTCATTTTTCCATTCTTGCTATTAAAAAATCAACCCAGACAGGATATCAATCAAAACTCAAATCTTAGGCTCAAGGAGTACATTACAAGTACATTTCAACCGATTTTAAATCAAGCATTAATATTTAAAATCTATTATACAGTTGATTGCACTATGCTACTGTACCTACATGTATCTCACATTATAAAATTAGGATGAAATACTTTATGCTCTTTCAGTAAATACAATAACCAAACATTTGTAAAATCAATCAATTTAGAGACTGGTCCATACCAGTAACAGTAAAAATCTGACCAAATTCTGTGTTACAATTTTGAAAATCCATGTTCATCTGTTTGCAAGATCAAAAATATATGTACAGACAGAGATCTTGATAAATCAAAAGCCCATCTAAAAGAGTTATATTTTCTCAATAAAAACTTATTTTTGAACAGGCTGATTTTGAGGCTTTGAAGTGAATTCCTTGAGCTTGAGAGTCAATGTATGTATTGAATTCTATCTGAATTAATTTTGTCTTGTCTGCAGTGTACCACAAGCAAGACATGGATTTTTAATAGGGAAAACACAAGTGAAAAAATAACCCCATCCAGACATGTTCAACCAATCCACTCCCATTCACAAAGATTATAAAGCATTAATTTTGTCTATTCTGTACTCAAACTTTTTGAGTTGAGAGAGTTTGAAAACCATTTTCACAGAAAGGACTAGAAACAGGCTGGCATAGTCTCATTGGTTAATTAAAAAATTCTCCTACCAATTCAGAACTTCAGTTGCTTTTGTGGCCTTTTTTTTATAGCACTTTCACAAATTCTCAGAAAATTTGGAAATATCTGACCAAAGTTAAATGTGGAAAATAGGTCACAAATGTATATCGTCATATCACCATTTCATTATTTTGCCAAAACTATCTGACCATAGATTGCATTCCTCAGATTTTTGACAACAAACTGGAAATGTTCACTTTTAGAATATAATTAATGGATGCCATTAACATGAACCAATCTGAAAAAGCCAAAGTTTTATACATTCAGAATATCATTGGTCTGGCCCAAGTGAAAATACATATAGTAAACAAATACAAGATCGAAGTCATTTTTTCCATTCTTGCTATTAAAAATCAACCCAGACAGGATATCAATCAAAACTCAAATCTCAGGCTCAAGGAGTACATTACAAACCCATTTCAACCAATTTTAAATGAAGCATCAATATTTAAAATTTATTATACAGTTGATTGTACTATGTTTTTGTGCCTATCTTGCATTATAAAATTAGGATGAAATACTTTATGCTCTTTCTGTAAATATAATAACCAAACATTTGTAAAATCAATCAATTTAGAGACAGGTCCATACCAGTAACAATAAAAATCGGAGCTAATTCTGTGTTACAATTTTGAAAATCCATGTTCATGTGTTGGCAAGATCAAACTTATATTGTACAGACAGAGATCTTGATAAATCAAAAGTCCATCTCAAAGGGATACATTTTCTCAATAAAAACTTATTTTCTGAACAGGATGATTTGGATGCTTGGAAGTGAATTCCTTGAGCTTGAGAGTCAAAGTATGTATTGAATCCTATCTGAATTATTTTTGTCTTGTCTGCAGTGTACCACAAGCAAGACTTGGATTTTTAATAGGGAAAACACAAGAGAAAAAATAGCCCCATCCAGACATATTTAACCAATCCGCTCCCCTTCACAAAGATTATAAAGCATTAATTTTGTCTATTCTGTACTCTAACTGTGAAGTTAAGAGTTTGAAAACCATTTTCATAGAAAGGACTAGAAACAGGCTGGCATAGTCTCATTGGTGAATAAAAACATTCTCCTACCAATGCTGAACTTCAGTTGCTTTTGTGGCCTTTTTAATAGCATTTTCACAAATTCTTAGAAAATTCTGAAATATCTCACCAAAGTTAAATATGGAAAATTGGACAAAAATATATAGATCCATATCACCATTTCATTATTTTGCCAAAAATAATGTGCTCACAGTAGCCTTCAATAAGGCATTTATATTTATTATAATAATAAATTATTTTTAATATAATAATATTCAAACTTCAAAACTGAATCTGCACCAGGACCAAATGTTTGGTTGGAGTTTAGTGTAGTTTCTGCTTTTACAATCTTGCAGATATTAGAGTGTATTACATCAGGACTGAACTAGTTATTTGAGTCATGCAGTGTATTCAAGTGATTGATGTTGGAGTATCAATATCTCCCTCATACCAATAAAAAGATGTTCCTATTACCCACAATAGTTTGATTTTGTCAGATTTTTTTACAAATCACAGTGCCAGCCTGGTACTCAAGCTCCAAAATCTCAAACTTCATATGCACATGAACTTTGACCCTGTAGTACTTCAAAGTTAAAGAATATTGTCATTTGAGCACAAAATTCAGTGATCAAATATTGTTATCCAATCATTAAGAATTTCAAATCAATACTGTAATTACTTACTTATTTGGATTAGACTCGCGTGCGACCAATTTGGTCATGTGCGAGGATATACTGTAATTAAACAACTGTGTCTTATAATAGCCAAATTAACAAGATGTAAAAATGTATGGAGTTTATCAATTTATTGTGAACATTTTCATTGTCCAATGTAATCACAAATGGGACTTTACATTGTTCCCAGAGTGTAGTGCTTTGTACAAGTTTCCATGAATTTATCTTTCTTTTATCTAACCATAGATTGCATTCCTCAGATTTTTGACAACAAACTGGAAATGTTCACCTTTAGAATATAATTAATGGATGCCATTAACATGAACCCAATCTGAAAAAGCCAAAGTTTTATACATTCAGAATATCATTGGTCTGGCCCAAGTGAAAATACACATAGTAAACAAATACAAGATCGAAGTCATTTTTTCCATTCTTGCTATTAAAAAATCAACCCAGACAGGATATCAATCAAAACTCAAATCTTAGGCTCAAGGAGTACATTACAAGTGCATTTCAACCGATTTTAAATCAAGCATTAATATTTAAAATCTATTATACAGTTGATTGCACTATGCTACTGTACCTACATGTATCTCACATTATAAAATTAGGATGAAATACTTTATGCTCTTTCAGTAAATACAATAACCAAACATTTGTAAAATCAATCAATTTAGAGACTGGTCCATACCAGTAACAGTAAAAATCTGACCAAATTCTGTGTTACAATTTTGAAAATCCATGTTCATCTGTTTGCAAGATCAAAAATATATGTACAGACAGAGATCTTGATAAATCAAAAGCCCATCTAAAAGAGTTATATTTTCTCAATAAAAACTTATTTTTGAACAGGCTGATTTTGAGGCTTTGAAGTGAATTCCTTGAGCTTGAGAGTCAATGTATGTATTGAATTCTATCTGAATTAATTTTGTCTTGTCTGCAGTGTACCACAAGCAAGACATGGATTTTTAATAGGGAAAACACAAGTGAAAAAATAACCCCATCCAGACATGTTCAACCAATCCACTCCCATTCACAAAGATTATAAAGCATTAATTTTGTCTATTCTGTACTCAAACTTTTTGAGTTGAGAGAGTTTGAAAACCATTTTCACAGAAAGGACTAGAAACAGGCTGGCATAGTCTCATTGGTGAATTAAAAAATTCTCCTACCAATTCAGAACTTCAGTTGCTTTTGTGGTCTTTTTTTATAGCACTTTCACAAATTCTCAGAAAATTTGGAAATATCTGACCAAAGTTAAATGTGGAAAATAGGTCACAAATGTATATCGTCATATCACCATTTCATTATTTTGCCAAAACTATCTGAACATAGATTGCATTCCTCAGATTTTTGACAACAAACTGGAAATGTTCACTTTTAGAATATAATTAATGGATGCCATTAACATGAACCAATCTGAAAAAGCCAAAGTTTTATACATTCAGAATATCATTGGTCTGGCCCAAGTGAAAATACATATAGTAAACAAACACAAGATCGAAGTCATTTTTTCCATTCTTGCTATAAAAAATCAACCCAGACAGGATATCAATCAAAACTCAAATCTCAGGCTCAAGGAGTACATTACAAGCCCATTTTAACCCATTTTAAATGAAGCATCAATATTTAAAATTTATTATACAGTTGATTGTACTATGTTTTTGTGCCTATCTTGCATTATAAAATTAGGATGAAATACTTTATGCTCTTTCTGTAAGTATAATAACCAAACATTTGTAAAATCAATCAATTTAGAGACAGGTCCATACCAGTAACAATAAAAATCGGAGCTAATTCTGTGTTACAATTTTGAAAATCCATGTTCATGTGTTGGCAAGATCAAACTTATATTGTACAGACAGAGATCTTGATAAATCAAAAGTCCATCTCAAAGGGATACATTTTCTCAATAAAAACTTATTTTCTGAACAGGATGATTTGGATGCTTGGAAGTGAATTCCTTGAGCTTGAGAGTCAAAGTATGTATTGAATCCTATCTGAATTATTTTTGTCTTGTCTGCAGTGTACCACAAGCAAGACTTGGATTTTTAATAGGGAAAACACAAGAGAAAAAATAGCCCCATCCAGACATATTTAACCAATCCGCTCCCCTTCACAAAGATTATAAAGCATTAATTTTGTCTATTCTGTACTCTAACTGTGAAGTTAAGAGTTTGAAAACCATTTTCATAGAAAGGACTAGAAACAGGCTGGCATAGTCTCATTGGTGAATAAAAACATTCTCCTACCAATGCTGAACTTCAGTTGCTTTTGTGGCCTTTTTAATAGCATTTTCACAAATTCTTAGAAAATTCTGAAATATCTCACCAAAGTTAAATATGGAAAATTGGACAAAAATATATAGATCCATATCACCATTTCATTATTTTGCCAAAAATAATGTGCATACAGTAGCCTTCAATAAGGCATTTATATTTATTATAATAATAAATTATTTTTAATATAATAATATTCAAACTTCAAAACTGAATCTGCACCAGGACCAAATTTTTGGTTGGAGTTTAGTGTAGTTTCTGCTTTTACAATCTTGCAGATATTAGAGTGTATTACATCAGTACTGAACTAGTTATTTGAGTCATGCAGTGTATTCAAGTGATTGATGTTGGAGTATCAAAATCTCCCTCATACCAATAAAAAGATGTTCCTATTACCCACAATAGTTTGATTTTGTCAGATTTTTTTTACAAATCACAGTGCCAGCCTGGTACTCAAGCTCCAAAATCTCAAACTTCATATGCACATGAACTTTGACCCTGTAGTACTTCAAAGTTAAAGAATATTGTCATTTGAGCACAAAATTAAGTGATCAAATATTGTTATCCAATCATTAAGAATTTCAAATCAATACTGTAATTAAACAACTGTGTCTTATAATAGCCAAATTAACAAGATGTAAAAATGTATGGAGTTTATCAATTTATTGTGAACATTTTCATTGTCCAATGTAATCACAAATGGGACTTTACATTGTTCCCAGAGTGTAGTGCTTTGTACAAGTTTCCATGAATTTATCTTTCTTTTATCTAACCATAGATTGCATTCCTCAGATTTTTGACAACAAACTGGAAATGTTCACCTTTAGAATATAATTAATGGATGCCATTAACATGAACCCAATCTGAAAAAGCAAAAGTTTTATACATTCAGAATATCATTGGTCTGGCCCAGGTGAAAATACATATAGTAAACAAATACAAGATCGAAGTCATTTTTTCCATTCTTGCTATTAAAAAATCAACCCAGACAGGATATCAATCAAAACTCAAATCTTAGGCTCAAGGAGTAGATTACAAGTACATTTCAACCGATTTTAAATCAAGCATTAATATTTAAAATCTATTATACAGTTGATTGCACTATGCTACTGTACCTACATGTATCTCACATTATAAAATTAGGATGAAATACTTTATGCTCTTTCAGTAAATACAATAACCAAACATTTGTAAAATCAATCAATTTAGAGACTGGTCCATACCAGTAACAGTAAAAATCTGACCAAATTCTGTGTTACAATTTTGAAAATCCATGTTCATCTGTTTGCAAGATCAAAAATATATGTACAGACAGAGATCTTGATAAATCAAAAGCCCATCTAAAAGAGTTATATTTTCTCAATAAAAACTTATTTTTGAACAGGCTGATTTTGAGGCTTTGAAGTGAATTCCTTGAGCTTGAGAGTCAATGTATGTATTGAATTCTATCTGAATTAATTTTGTCTTGTCTGCAGTGTACCACAAGCAAGACATGGATTTTTAATAGGGAAAACACAAGTGAAAAAATAACCCCATCCAGACATGTTCAACCAATCCACTCCCATTCACAAAGATTATAAAGCATTAATTTTGTCTATTCTGTACTCAAACTTTTTGAGTTGAGAGAGTTTGAAAACCATTTTCACAGAAAGGACTAGAAACAGGCTGGCATAGTCTCATTGGTTAATTAAAAAATTCTCCTACCAATTCAGAACTTCAGTTGCTTTTGTGGCCTTTTTTTTATAGCACTTTCACAAATTCTCAGAAAATTTGGAAATATCTGACCAAAGTTAAATGTGGAAAATAGGTCACAAATGTATATCGTCATATCACCATTTCATTATTTTGCCAAAATTATCTGACCATAGATTGCATTCCTCAGATTTTTGACAACAAACTGGAAATGTTCACTTTTAGAATATAATTAATGGATGCCATTAACATGAACCAATCTGAAAAAGCCAAAGTTTTATACATTCAGAATATCATTGGTCTGGCCCAAGTGAAAATACATATAGTAAACAAACACAAGATCAAAGTCATTTTTTCCATTCTTGCTATTAAAAATCAACCCAGACAGGATATCAATCAAAACTCAAATCTCAGGCTCAAGGAGTACATTACAAGCCCATTTCAACCAATTTTAAATGAAGCATCAATATTTAAAATTTATTATACAGTTGATTGTACTATGTTTTTGTGCCTATCTTGCATTATAAAATTAGGATGAAATACTTTATGCTCTTTCTGTAAATATAATAACCAAACATTTGTAAAATCAATCAATTTAGAGACAGGTCCATACCAGTAACAATAAAAATCGGAGTTAATTCTGTGTTACAATTTTGAAAATCCATGTTCATGTGTTGGCAAGATCAAACTTATATTGTACAGACAGAGATCTTGATAAATCAAAAGTCCATCTCAAAGGGATACATTTTCTCAATAAAAACTTATTTTCTGAACAGGATGATTTGGATGCTTGGAAGTAAATTCCTTGAGCTTGAGAGTCAAAGTATGTATTGAATCCTATCTGAATTATTTTTGTCTTGTCTGCAGTGTACCACAAGCAAGACTTGGATTTTTAATAGGGAAAACACAAGAGAAAAAATAGCCCCATCCAGACATATTTAACCAATCCGCTCCCCTTCACAAAGATTATAAAGCATTAATTTTGTCTATTCTGTACTCTAACTGTGAAGTTAAGAGTTTGAAAACCATTTTCATAGAAAGGACTAGAAACAGGCTGGCATAGTCTCATTGGTGAATAAAAACATTCTCCTACCAATGCTGAACTTCAGTTGCTTTTGTGGCCTTTTTAATAGCATTTTCACAAATTCTTAGAAAATTCTGAAATATCTCACCAAAGTTAAATATGGAAAATTGGACAAAAATATATAGATCCATATCACCATTTCATTATTTTGCCAAAAATAATGTGCATACAGTAGCCTTCAATAAGGCATTTATATTTATTATAATAATAAATTATTTTTAATATAATAATATTCAAACTTCAAAACTGAATCTGCACCAGGACCAAATGTTTGGTTGGAGTTTAGTGTAGTTTCTGCTTTTACAATCTTGCAGATATTAGAGTGTATTACATCAGGACTGAACTAGTTATTTGAGTCATGCAGTGTATTCAAGTGATTGATGTTGGAGTATCAATATCTCCCTCATACCAATAAAAAGATGTTCCTATTACCCACAATAGTTTGATTTTGTCAGATTTTTTTTACAAATCACAGTGCCAGCCTGGTACTCAAGCTCCAAAATCTCAAACTTCATATGCACATGAACTTTGACCCTGTAGTACTTCAAAGTTAAAGAATATTGTCATTTGAGCACAAAATTCAGTGATCAAATATTGTTATCCAATCATTAAGAATTTCAAATCAATACTGTAATTACTTACTTATTTGGATTAGACTCGCGTGCGACCAATTTGGTCATGTGCGAGGATATGCTGTAATTAAACAACTGTGTCTTATAATAGCCAAATTAACAAGATGTAAAAATGTATGGAGTTTATCAATTTATTGTGAACATTTTCATTGTCCAATGTAATCACAAATGGGACTTTACATTGTTCCCAGAGTGTAGTGCTTTGTACAAGTTTCCATGAATTTATCTTTCTTTTATCTAACCATAGATTGCATTCCTCAGATTTTTGACAACAAACTGGAAATGTTCACCTTTAGAATATAATTAATGGATGCCATTAACATGAACCCAATCTGAAAAAGCCAAAGTTTTATACATTCAGAATATCATTGGTCTGGCCCAAGTGAAAATAAATATAGTAAACAAATACAAGATCGAAGTCATTTTCTCCATTCTTGCTATTAAAAAATCAACCCAGACAGGATATCAATCAAAACTCAAATCTTAGGCTCAAGGAGTAGATTACAAGTACATTTCAACCGATTTTAAATCAAGCATTAATATTTAAAATCTATTATACAGTTGATTGCACTATGCTACTGTACCTACATGTATCTCACATTATAAAATTAGGATGAAATACTTTATGCTCTTTCAGTAAATACAATAACCAAACATTTGTAAAATCAATCAATTTAGAGACTGGTCCATACCAGTAACAGTAAAAATCTGACCAAATTCTGTGTTACAATTTTGAAAATCCATGTTCATCTGTTTGCAAGATCAAAAATATATGTACAGACAGAGATCTTGATAAATCAAAAGCCCATCTAAAAGAGTTATATTTTCTCAATAAAAACTTATTTTTGAACAGGCTGATTTTGAGGCTTTGAAGTGAATTCCTTGAGCTTGAGAGTCAATGTATGTATTGAATTCTATCTGAATTAATTTTGTCTTGTCTGCAGTGTACCACAAGCAAGACATGGATTTTTAATAGGGAAAACACAAGTGAAAAAATAACCCCATCCAGACATGTTCAACCAATCCACTCCCATTCACAAAGATTATAAAGCATTAATTTTGTCTATTCTGTACTCAAACTTTTTGAGTTGAGAGAGTTTGAAAACCATTTTCACAGAAAGGACTAGAAACAGGCTGGCATAGTCTCATTGGTTAATTAAAAAATTCTCCTACCAATTCAGAACTTCAGTTGCTTTTGTGGCCTTTTTTTTATAGCACTTTCACAAATTCTCAGAAAATTTGGAAATATCTGACCAAAGTTAAATGTGGAAAATAGGTCACAAATGTATATCGTCATATCACCATTTCATTATTTTGCCAAAATTATCTGACCATAGATTGCATTCCTCAGATTTTTGACAACAAACTGGAAATGTTCACTTTTAGAATATAATTAATGGATGCCATTAACATGAACCAATCTGAAAAAGCCAAAGTTTTATACATTCAGAATATCATTGGTCTGGCCCAAGTGAAAATACATATAGTAAACAAATACAAGATCGAAGTCATTTTTTCCATTCTTGCTATTAAAAATCAACCCAGACAGGATATCAATCAAAACTCAAATCTCAGGCTCAAGGAGTACATTACAAACCCATTTCAACCAATTTTAAATGAAGCATCAATATTTAAAATTTATTATACAGTTGATTGTACTATGTTTTTGTGCCTATCTTGCATTATAAAATTAGGATGAAATACTTTATGCTCTTTCTGTAAATATAATAACCAAACATTTGTAAAATCAATCAATTTAGAGACAGGTCCATACCAGTAACAATAAAAATCGGAGCTAATTCTGTGTTACAATTTTGAAAATCCATGTTCATGTGTTGGCAAGATCAAACTTATATTGTACAGACAGAGATCTTGATAAATCAAAAGTCCATCTCAAAGGGATACATTTTCTCAATAAAAACTTATTTTCTGAACAGGATGATTTGGATGCTTGGAAGTAAATTCCTTGAGCTTGAGAGTCAAAGTATGTATTGAATCCTATCTGAATTATTTTTGTCTTGTCTGCAGTGTACCACAAGCAAGACTTGGATTTTTAATAGGGAAAACACAAGAGAAAAAATAGCCCCATCCAGACATATTTAACCAATCCGCTCCCCTTCACAAAGATTATAAAGCATTAATTTTGTCTATTCTGTACTCTAACTGTGAAGTTAAGAGTTTGAAAACCATTTTCATAGAAAGGACTAGAAACAGGCTGGCATAGTCTCATTGGTGAATAAAAACATTCTCCTACCAATGCTGAACTTCAGTTGCTTTTGTGGCCTTTTTAATAGCATTTTCACAAATTCTTAGAAAATTCTGAAATATCTCACCAAAGTTAAATATGGAAAATTGGACAAAAATATATAGATCCATATCACCATTTCATTATTTTGCCAAAAATAATGTGCATACAGTAGCCTTCAATAAGGCATTTATATTTATTATAATAATAAATTATTTTTAATATAATAATATTCAAACTTCAAAACTGAATCTGCACCAGGACCAAATGTTTGGTTGGAGTTTAGTGTAGTTTCTGCTTTTACAATCTTGCAGATATTAGAGTGTATTACATCAGGACTGAACTAGTTATTTGAGTCATGCAGTGTATTCAAGTGATTGATGTTGGAGTATCAATATCTCCCTCATACCAATAAAAAGATGTTCCTATTACCCACAATAGTTTGATTTTGTCAGATTTTTTTTACAAATCACAGTGCCAGCCTGGTACTCAAGCTCCAAAATCTCAAACTTCATATGCACATGAACTTTGACCCTGTAGTACTTCAAAGTTAAAGAATATTGTCATTTGAGCACAAAATTCAGTGATCAAATATTGTTATCCAATCATTAAGAATTTCAAATCAATACTGTAATTACTTACTTATTTGGATTAGACTCGCGTGCGACCAATTTGGTCATGTGCGAGGATATGCTGTAATTAAACAACTGTGTCTTATAATAGCCAAATTAACAAGATGTAAAAATGTATGGAGTTTATCAATTTATTGTGAACATTTTCATTGTCCAATGTAATCACAAATGGGACTTTACATTGTTCCCAGAGTGTAGTGCTTTGTACAAGTTTCCATGAATTTATCTTTCTTTTATCTAACCATAGATTGCATTCCTCAGATTTTTGACAACAAACTGGAAATGTTCACCTTTAGAATATAATTAATGGATGCCATTAACATGAACCCAATCTGAAAAAGCCAAAGTTTTATACATTCAGAATATCATTGGTCTGGCCCAAGTGAAAATAAATATAGTAAACAAATACAAGATCGAAGTCATTTTCTCCATTCTTGCTATTAAAAAATCAACCCAGACAGGATATCAATCAAAACTCAAATCTTAGGCTCAAGGAGTAGATTACAAGTACATTTCAACCGATTTTAAATCAAGCATTAATATTTAAAATCTATTATACAGTTGATTGCACTATGCTACTGTACCTACATGTATCTCACATTATAAAATTAGGATGAAATACTTTATGCTCTTTCAGTAAATACAATAACCAAACATTTGTAAAATCAATCAATTTAGAGACTGGTCCATACCAGTAACAGTAAAAATCTGACCAAATTCTGTGTTACAATTTTGAAAATCCATGTTCATCTGTTTGCAAGATCAAAAATATATGTACAGACAGAGATCTTGATAAATCAAAAGCCCATCTAAAAGAGTTATATTTTCTCAATAAAAACTTATTTTTGAACAGGCTGATTTTGAGGCTTTGAAGTGAATTCCTTGAGCTTGAGAGTCAATGTATGTATTGAATTCTATCTGAATTAATTTTGTCTTGTCTGCAGTGTACCACAAGCAAGACATGGATTTTTAATAGGGAAAACACAAGTGAAAAAATAACCCCATCCAGACATGTTCAACCAATCCACTCCCATTCACAAAGATTATAAAGCATTAATTTTGTCTATTCTGTACTCAAACTTTTTGAGTTGAGAGAGTTTGAAAACCATTTTCACAGAAAGGACTAGAAACAGGCTGGCATAGTCTCATTGGTGAATTAAAAAATTCTCCTACCAATTCAGAACTTCAGTTGCTTTTGTGGCCTTTTCTTTATAGCACTTTCACAAATTCTCAGAAAATTTGGAAATATCTGACCAAAGTTAAATGTGGAAAATAGGTCACAAATGTATATCGTCATATCACCATTTCATTATTTTGCCAAAATTATCTGACCATAGATTGCATTCCTCAGATTTTTGACAACAAACTGGAAATGTTCACTTTTAGAATATAATTAATGGATGCCATTAACATGAACCAATCTGAAAAAGCCAAAGTTTTATACATTCAGAATATCATTGGTCTGGCCCAAGTGAAAATACATATAGTAAACAAACACAAGATCAAAGTCATTTTTTCCATTCTTGCTATTAAAAATCAACCCAGACAGGATATCAATCAAAACTCAAATCTCAGGCTCAAGGAGTACATTACAAGCCCATTTCAACCAATTTTAAATGAAGCATCAATATTTAAAATTTATTATACAGTTGATTGTACTATGTTTTTGTGCCTATCTTGCATTATAAAATTAGGATGAAATACTTTATGCTCTTTCTGTAAATATAATAACCAAACATTTGTAAAATCAATCAATTTAGAGACAGGTCCATACCAGTAACAATAAAAATCGGAGTTAATTCTGTGTTACAATTTTGAAAATCCATGTTCATGTGTTGGCAAGATCAAACTTATATTGTACAGACAGAGATCTTGATAAATCAAAAGTCCATCTCAAAGGGATACATTTTCTCAATAAAAACTTATTTTCTGAACAGGATGATTTGGATGCTTGGAAGTAAATTCCTTGAGCTTGAGAGTCAAAGTATGTATTGAATCCTATCTGAATTATTTTTGTCTTGTCTGCAGTGTACCACAAGCAAGACTTGGATTTTTAATAGGGAAAACACAAGAGAAAAAATAGCCCCATCCAGACATATTTAACCAATCCGCTCCCCTTCACAAAGATTATAAAGCATTAATTTTGTCTATTCTGTACTCTAACTGTGAAGTTAAGAGTTTGAAAACCATTTTCATAGAAAGGACTAGAAACAGGCTGGCATAGTCTCATTGGTGAATAAAAACATTCTCCTACCAATGCTGAACTTCAGTTGCTTTTGTGGCCTTTTTAATAGCATTTTCACAAATTCTTAGAAAATTCTGAAATATCTCACCAAAGTTAAATATGGAAAATTGGACAAAAATATATAGATCCATATCACCATTTCATTATTTTGCCAAAAATAATGTGCATACAGTAGCCTTCAATAAGGCATTTATATTTATTATAATAATAAATTATTTTTAATATAATAATATTCAAACTTCAAAACTGAATCTGCACCAGGACCAAATGTTTGGTTGGAGTTTAGTGTAGTTTCTGCTTTTACAATCTTGCAGATATTAGAGTGTATTACATCAGGACTGAACTAGTTATTTGAGTCATGCAGTGTATTCAAGTGATTGATGTTGGAGTATCAATATCTCCCTCATACCAATAAAAAGATGTTCCTATTACCCACAATAGTTTGATTTTGTCAGATTTTTTTACAAATCACAGTGCCAGCCTGGTACTCAAGCTCCAAAATCTCAAACTTCATATGCACATGAACTTTGACCCTGTAGTACTTCAAAGTTAAAGAATATTGTCATTTGAGCACAAAATTCAGTGATCAAATATTGTTATCCAATCATTAAGAATTTCAAATCAATACTGTAATTACTTACTTATTTGGATTAGACTCGCGTGCGACCAATTTGGTCATGTGCGAGGATATGCTGTAATTAAACAACTGTGTCTTATAATAGCCAAATTAACAAGATGTAAAAATGTATGGAGTTTATCAATTTATTGTGAACATTTTCATTGTCCAATGTAATCACAAATGGGACTTTACATTGTTCCCAGAGTGTAGTGCTTTGTACAAGTTTCCATGAATTTATCTTTCTTTTATCTAACCATAGATTGCATTCCTCAGATTTTTGACAACAAACTGGAAATGTTCACCTTTAGAATATAATTAATGGATGCCATTAACATGAACCCAATCTGAAAAAGCCAAAGTTTTATACATTCAGAATATCATTGGTCTGGCCCAAGTGAAAATAAATATAGTAAACAAATACAAGATCGAAGTCATTTTCTCCATTCTTGCTATTAAAAAATCAACCCAGACAGGATATCAATCAAAACTCAAATCTTAGGCTCAAGGAGTACATTACAAGTACATTTCAACCGATTTTAAATCAAGCATTAATATTTAAAATCTATTATACAGTTGATTGCACTATGCTACTGTACCTACATGTATCTCACATTATAAAATTAGGATGAAATACTTTATGCTCTTTCAGTAAATACAATAACCAAACATTTGTAAAATCAATCAATTTAGAGACTGGTCCATACCAGTAACAGTAAAAATCTGACCAAATTCTGTGTTACAATTTTGAAAATCCATGTTCATCTGTTTGCAAGATCAAAAATATATGTACAGACAGAGATCTTGATAAATCAAAAGCCCATCTAAAAGAGTTATATTTTCTCAATAAAAACTTATTTTTGAACAGGCTGATTTTGAGGCTTTGAAGTGAATTCCTTGAGCTTGAGAGTCAATGTATGTATTGAATTCTATCTGAATTAATTTTGTCTTGTCTGCAGTGTACCACAAGCAAGACATGGATTTTTAATAGGGAAAACACAAGTGAAAAAATAACCCCATCCAGACATGTTCAACCAATCCACTCCCATTCACAAAGATTATAAAGCATTAATTTTGTCTATTCTGTACTCAAACTTTTTGAGTTGAGAGAGAGTTTGAAAACCATTTTCACAGAAAGGACTAGAAACAGGCTGGCATAGTCTCATTGGTGAATTAAAAAATTCTCCTACCAATTCAGAACTTCAGTTGCTTTTGTGGCCTTTTTTTTATAGCACTTTCACAAATTCTCAGAAAATTTGGAAATATCTGACCAAAGTTAAATGTGGAAAATAGGTCACAAATGTATATCGTCATATCACCATTTCATTATTTTGCCAAAACTATCTGAACATAGATTGCATTCCTCAAATTTTTGACAACAAACTGGAAATGTTCACTTTTAGAATATAATTAATGGATGCCATTAACATGAACCAATCTGAAAAAGCCAAAGTTTTATACATTCAGAATATCATTGGTCTGGTCCAAGTGAAAATACATATAGTAAACAAATACAAGATCGAAGTCATTTTTTCCATTCTTGCTATTAAAAATCAACCCAGACAGGATATCAATCAAAACTCAAATCTCAGGCTCAAGGAGTACATTACAAGCCCATTTCAACCAATTTTAAATGAAGCATCAATATTTAAAATTTATTTTACAGTTGATTGTACTATGTTTTTGTGCCTATCTTGCATTATAAAATTAGGATGAAATACTTTATGCTCTTTCTGTAAATATAATAACCAAACATTTGTAAAATCAATCAATTTAGAGACAGGTCCATACCAGTAACAATAAAAATCGGACCTAATTCTGTGTTACAATTTTGAAAATCCATGTTCATGTGTTTGCAAGATCAAACTTATATTGTACAGACAGAGATCTTGATAAATCAAAAGCCCATCTCAAAGGGATACATTTTCTCAATAAAAACTTATTTTCTGAACAGGATGATTTGGATGCTTGGAAGTGAATTCCTTGAGCTTGAGAGTCAAAGTATGTATTGAATCCTATCTGAATTATTTTTGTCTTGTCTGCAGTGTACCACAAGCAAGACTTGGATTTTTAATAGGGAAAAAACAAGAGAAAAAATAGCCCCATCCAGACATATTTAACCAATCCGCTCCCCTTCACAAAGATTATAAAGCATTAATTTTGTCTATTCTGTACTCTAACTGTGAAGTTAAGAGTTTGAAAACCATTTTCATAGAAAGGACTAGAAACAGGCTGGCATAGTCTCATTGGTGAATAAAAACATTCTCCTACCAATGCTGAACTTCAGTTGCTTTTGTGGCCTTTTTAATAGCATTTTCACAAATTCTCAGAAAATTTTGAAATATCTGACCAAAGTTAAATATGGAAAATTGGACAAAAATATATAGATCCATATCACCATTTCATTATTTTGCCAAAAATAATGTGCTCACAGTAGCCTTCAATAAGGCATTTATATTTATTATAATAATAAATTATTTTTAATATAATAATATTCAAACTTCAAAACTGAATCTGCACCAGGACCAAATGTTTGGTTGGAGTTTAGTGTAGTTTCTGCTTTTACAATCTTGCAGATATTAGAGTTTATTACATCAGGACTGAACTAGTTATTTGAGTCATGCAGTGTATTCAAGTGATTGATGTTGGAGTATCAATATCTCCCTCATACCAATAAAAAGATGTTCCTATTACCCACAATAGTTTGATTTTGTCAGATTTTTTTACAAATCACAGTGCCAGCCTGGTACTCAAGCTCCAAAATCTCAAACTTCATATGCACATGAACTTTGACCCTGTAGTACTTCAAAGTTAAAGAATATTGTCATTTGAGCACAAAATTCAGTGATCAAATATTGTTATCCAATCATTAAGAATTTCAAATCAATACTGTAATTAAACAACTGTGTCTTATAATAGCCAAATTAACAAGATGTAAAAATGTATGGAGTTTATCAATTTATTGTGAACATTTTCATTGTCCAATGTAATCACAAATGGGACTTTACATTGTTCCCAGAGTGTAGTGCTTTGTACAAGTTTACATGAATTTATCTTTCTTTTATCTAACCATAGATTGCATTCCTCAGATTTTTGACAACAAACTGGAAATGTTCACCTTTAGAATATAATTAATGGATGCCATTAACATGAACCCAATCTGAAAAAGCCAAAGTTTTATACATTCAGAATATCATTGGTCTGGCCCAAGTGAAAATAAATATAGTAAACAAATACAAGATCGAAGTCATTTTTTCCATTCTTGCTATTAAAAAATCAACCCAGACAGGATATCAATCAAAACTCAAATCTTAGGCTCAAGGAGTACATTACAAGTACATTTCAACCGATTTTAAATCAAGCATTAATATTTAAAATCTATTATACAGTTGATTGCACTATGCTACTGTACCTACATGTATCTCACATTATAAAATTAGGATGAAATACTTTATGCTCTTTCAGTAAATACAATAACCAAACATTTGTAAAATCAATCAATTTAGAGACTGGTCCATACCAGTAACAGTAAAAATCTGACCAAATTCTGTGTTACAATTTTGAAAATCCATGTTCATCTGTTTGCAAGATCAAAAATATATGTACAGACAGAGATCTTGATAAATCAAAAGCCCATCTAAAAGAGTTATATTTTCTCAATAAAAACTTATTTTTGAACAGGCTGATTTTGAGGCTTTGAAGTGAATTCCTTGAGCTTGAGAGTCAATGTATGTATTGAATTCTATCTGAATTAATTTTGTCTTGTCTGCAGTGTACCACAAGCAAGACATGGATTTTTAATAGGGAAAACACAAGTGAAAAAATAACCCCATCCAGACATGTTCAACCAATCCACTCCCATTCACAAAGATTATAAAGCATTAATTTTGTCTATTCTGTACTCAAACTTTTTGAGTTGAGAGAGTTTGAAAACCATTTTCACAGAAAGGACTAGAAACAGGCTGGCATAGTCTCATTGGTGAATTAAAAAATTCTCCTACCAATTCAGAACTTCAGTTGCTTTTGTGGCCTTTTTTTTTATAGCACTTTCACAAATTCTCAGAAAATTTGGAAATATCTGACCAAAGTTAAATGTGGAAAATAGGTCACAAATGTATATCGTCATATCACCATTTCATTATTTTGCCAAAACTATCTGAACATAGATTGCATTCCTCAAATTTTTGACAACAAACTGGAAATATTCACTTTTAGAATATAATTAATGGATGCCATTAACATGAACCAATCTGAAAAAGCCAAAGTTTTATACATTCAGAATATCATTGGTCTGGTCCAAGTGAAAATACATATAGTAAACAAATACAAGATCAAAGTCATTTTTTCCATTCTTGCTATTAAAAATCAACCCAGACAGGATATCAATCAAAACTCAAATCTCAGGCTCAAGGAGTACATTACAAGCCCATTTCAACCCATTTTAAATGAAGCATCAATATTTAAAATTTATTATACAGTTGATTGTACTATGTTTTTGTGCCTATCTTGCATTATAAAATTAGGATGAAATACTTTATGCTCTTTCTGTAAATATAATAACCAAACATTTGTAAAATCAATCAATTTAGAGACAGGTCCATACCAGTAACAATAAAAATCGGACCTAATTCTGTGTTACAATTTTGAAAATCCATGTTCATGTGTTTGCAAGATCAAACTTATATTGTACAGACAGAGATCTTGATAAATCAAAAGTCCATCTCAAAGGGATACATTTTCTCAATAAAAACTTATTTTCTGAACAGGATGATTTGGATGCTTGGAAGTAAATTCCTTGAGCTTGAGAGTCAAAGTATGTATTGAATCCTATCTGAATTATTTTTGTCTTGTCTGCAGTGTACCACAAGCAATACTTGGATTTTTAATAGGGAAAACACAAGAGAAAAAATAGCCCCATCTAGACATATTTAACCAATCCGTTCCCCTTCACAAAGATTATAAAGCATTAATTTTGTCTATTCTGCACTCTAACTGTGAAGTTAAGAGTTTGAAAACCATTTTCATAGAAAGGACTAGAAACAGGCTGGCATAGTCTCATTGGTGAATAAAAACATTCTCCTACCAATGCTGAACTTCAGTTGCTTTTGTGGCCTTTTTAATAGCATTTTCACAAATTCTTAGAAAATTCTGAAATATCTCACCAAAGTTAAATATGGAAAAGTGGACAAAAATATATAGATCCATATCACCATTTCATTATTTTGCCAAAAATAATGTGCTCACAGTAGCCTTCAATAAGGCATTTATATTTATTATAATAATAAATTATTTTTAATATAATAATATTCAAACTTCAAAACTGAATCTGCACCAGGACCAAATGTTTGGTTGGAGTTTAGTGTAGTTTCTGCTTTTACAATCTTGCAGATATTAGAGTGTATTACATCAGGACTGAACTAGTTATTTGAGTCATGCAGTGTATTCAAGTGCTTGATGTTGGAGTATCAATATCTCCCTCATACCAATAAAAAGATGTTCCTATTACCACAATAGTTTGATTTTGACAGATTTTTTTACAAATCACAGTGCCAGCCTGGTACTCAAGCTCCAAAATCTCAAACTTCATATGCACATGAACTTTGACCCTGTAGTACTTCAAAGTTAAAGAATATTGTCATTTGAGCACAAAATACAGTGATCAAATACTGTTATCCAATCATTAAGAATTTCAAATCAATACTGTAATTAAACAACTGTGTCTTATAATAGCCAAATTAACAAGATGTAAAAATGTATGGAGTTTATCAATTTATTGTGAACATTTTCATTGTCCAATGTAATCACAAATGGGACTTTACATTGTTCCCAGAGTGTAGTGCTTTGTACAAGTTTACATGAATTTATCTTTCTTTTATCTAACCATAGATTGCATTCCTCAGATTTTTGACAACAAACTGGAAATGTTCACCTTTAGAATATAATTAATGGATGCCATTAACATGAACCCAATCTGAAAAAGCCAAAGTTTTATACATTCAGAATATCATTGGTCTGGCCCAAGTGAAAATACACATAGCAAACAAATACAAGATCGAAGTCATTTTTTCCATTCTTGCTATTAAAAAATCAACCCAGACAGGATATCAATCAAAACTCAAATCTTAGGCTCAAGGAGTACATTACAAGTACATTTCAACCGATTTTAAATCAAGCATTAATATTTAAAATCTATTATACAGTTGATTGCACTATGCTACTGTACCTACATGTATCTCACATTATAAAATTAGGATGAAATACTTTATGCTCTTTCAGTAAATACAATAACCAAACATTTGTAAAATCAATCAATTTAGAGACTGGTCTATACCAGTAACAGTAAAAATCTGACCAAATTCTGTGTTACAATTTTGAAAATCCATGTTCATCTGTTTGCAAGATCAAAAATATATGTACAGACAGAGATCTTGATAAATCAAAAGCCCATCTAAAAGAGTTATATTTTCTCAATAAAAACTTATTTTTGAACAGGCTGATTTTGAGGCTTTGAAGTGAATTCCTTGAGCTTGCGAGTCAATGTATGTATTGAATTCTATCTGAATTAATTTTGTCTTGTCTGCAGTGTACCACAAGCAAGACATGGATTTTTAATAGGGAAAACACAAGTGAAAAAATAACCCCATCCAGACATGTTCAACCAATCCACTCCCATTCACAAAGATTATAAAGCATTAATTTTGTCTATTCTGTACTCAAACTTTTTGAGTTGAGAGAGTTTGAAAACCATTTTCACAGAAAGGACTAGAAACAGGCTGGCATAGTCTCATTGGTGAATTAAAAAATTATCCTACCAATTCAGAACTTCAGTTGCTTTTGTGGCCTTTTTTTTATAGCACTTTCACAAATTCTCAGAAAATTTGGAAATATCTGACCAAAGTTAAATGTGGAAAATAGGTCACAAATGTATATCGTCATATCACCATTTCATTATTTTGCCAAAACTATCTGAACATAGATTGCATTCCTCAAATTTTTGACAACAAACTGGAAATGTTCACTTTTAGAATATAATTAATGGATGCCATTAACATGAACCAATCTGAAAAAGCCAAAGTTTTATACATTCAGAATATCATTGGTCTGGCCCAAGTGAAAATACATATAGTAAACAAACACAAGATCGAAGTCATTTTTTCCATTCTTGCTATTAAAAATCAACCCAGACAGGATATCAATCAAAACTCAAATCTCAGGCTCAAGGAGTACATTACAAGCCCATTTCAACCCATTTTAAATGAAGCATCAATATTTAAAATTTATTATACAGTTGATTGTACTATGTTTTTGTGCCTATCTTGCATTATAAAATTAGGATGAAATACTTTATGCTCTTTCTGTAAATATAATAACCAAACATTTGTAAAATCAATCAATTTAGAGACAGGTCCATACCAGTAACAATAAAAATCGGACCTAATTCTGTGTTACAATTTTGAAAATCCATGTTCATGTGTTGGCAAGATCAAACTTATATTGTACAGACAGAGATCTTGATAAATCAAAAGTCCATCTCAAAGGGATACATTTTCTCAATAAAAACTTATTTTCTGAACAGGATGATTTGGATGCTTGGTAGTGAATTCCTTGAGCTTGAGAGTCAAAGTATGTATTGAATCCTATCTGAATTATTTTTGTCTTGTCTGCAGTGTACCACAAGCAAGACTTGGATTTTTAATAGGGAAAACACAAGAGAAAAAATAGCCCCATCTAGACATATTTAACCAATCCGCTCCCCTTCACAAAGATTATAAAGCATTAATTTTGTCTATTCTGCACTCTAACTGTGAAGTTAAGAGTTTGAAAACCATTTTCATAGAAAGGACTAGAAACAGGCTGGCATAGTCTCATTGGTGAATAAAAACATTCTCCTACCAATGCTGAACTTCAGTTACTTTTGTGGCCTTTTTAATAGCATTTTCACAAATTCTTAGAAAATTCTGAAATATCTGACCAAAGTTAAATATGGAAAAGTGGACAAAAATATATAGATCCATATCACCATTTCATTATTTTGCCAAACATAATGTGCATACAGTAGCCTTCAATAAGGCATTTATATTTATTATAATAAGAAATTATTTTTAATATAATAATATTCAAACTTCAAAACTGAATCTGCACCAGGACCAAATGTTTGGTTGGAGTTTAGTGTAGTTTCTGCTTTTACAATCTTGCAGATATTAGAGTGTATTACATCAGGACTGAACTAGTTATTTGAGTCATGCAGTGTATTCAAGTGATTGATGTTGGAGTATCAAAATCTCCCTCATACCAATAAAAAGATGTTCCTATTACCACAATAGTTTGATTTTGTCAGATTTTTTTACAAATCACAGTGCCAGCCTGGTACTCAAGCTCCAAAATCTCAAACTTCATATGCACATGAACTTTGACCCTGTAGTACTTCAAAGTTAAAGAATATTGTCATTTGAGCACAAAATTCAGTGATCAAATATTGTTATCCAATCATTAAGAATTTCAAATCAATACTGTAATTAAACAACTGTGTCTTATAATAGCCAAATTAACAAGATGTAAAAATGTATGGAGTTTATCAATTTATTGTGAACATTTTCATTGTCCAATGTAATCACAAATGGGACTTTACATTGTTCTCAGAGTGTAGTGCTTTGTACAAGTTTCCATGAATTTATCTTTCTTTTATCTAACCATAGATTGCATTCCTCAGATTTTTGACAACAAACTGGAAATGTTCACTTTTAGAATATAATTAATGGATGCCATTAACATGAACCCAATCTGAAAAAGCCAAAGTTTTTTAAATATCATTGGTCTTGCCCAAGTGAAAATACATATAGTAAACAAATACAAGATCGAAGTCATTTTTTCCATTCTTGCTATTAAAAATCAACCCAGACAGGATATCAATCAAAACTCAAATCTTAGGCTCAAGGAGTACATTACAAGCCCATTTCAACCAATTTTAAATGAAGCATTAATATTTAAAATCTATTATTCAGTTGATTGCACTATGCTACTGTACCTACCTCACATTATAAAATTAGGATGAAATACTTTATGCTCTTTCAGTAAATACAATAACCAAACATTTGTAAAATCAATCAATTTATAGACTGGTCCATACCAGTAACAGTAAAAAACTGACTAAATTTTGTGTTACAATTTTGAAAATCCATGTTAATCTGTTTGCAAGATCAAATATATATATATACAGAAATAGATCTTGATAAATCAAAAGCCCATCTAAAAGAGTTATATTTTCTCAATAAAAACTTATTTTTTGAACAGGCTGATTTTGAGGCTTTGAAGTGAATTCCTTGAGCTTGAGAGTCAATGTATGCATTGAATCCTATCTGAATTATTTTTGTCTTGTCGGCAGTGTACCACAAGCAAGACATGGATTTTTAATAGGGAAAACGCAAGTGAAAAAATACCCCCATCCAGACATGTTCAACCAATCTGTTCCCCCTTCACAAAGATTATAAAGCATTAATTTTGTCTATTCTGTACTCAAATGGGACTTTACATTGTTCTCAGAGTGTAGTGCTTTGTACAAGCTTCCATGAATTTATCTTTCTATTATCTGACCACAGATTGCATTCCTCAGATTTTTGACAACTGGAAATGTTCACTTTTAGAATATATTTAATGGATGCCAATAACATGAACCCAATCTGAAAAAGCCAAAGTTTTATACATTCAGAATATCATTGGTCTGGCCCAAGTGAAAATACATATAGTAAACAAATACAAGATCAAAGTCATTGTTTCCATTCTTGCTAATAAAAATCAACCCAGACAGGATATCAATCAAAACTCAAATCTCAGGCTCAAGGAGTACATTACAAGCCCTTTTCAACCGATTTTAAATCAAGCATCAATATTTAAAATATATTATACAGTTGATTGTACTATGTTTTTGTACCTATCTCGCATTATAAAATTAGGATGAAATACTTTATGCTTTTTCTGTAAATATAATAACCAAACATTTGTAAAATCAATCAATTTAGAGACAGGTCCATACTAGTAACAGTAAAAATCTGACCTTATTCTGTACAGCAATTTTGAAAATCCATGTTCATGTGTTTGCAAGATCAAAAATACATTGTATTGACAGACATCTTTATGGATCAAAAGCCCATCTGAAAGGACCAAATTGTTTAAATAAAACTTACTTTTTGAAAATGGCCTAGTTTAGAGGCTTTGAAGTGAATTCCTTGACCTAGAGAGTGAATGTATTTAAACCTATCTGAATTATTTTTGTCTTGTCTGCAGTGTACCACAAGCAAGACATGGATTTTTAATAGGGAAAACACAAGTGAAAAAATAACCCCATCCAGACATGTTCAACCAATCTGCTTGCCCTTCACAAAGATTTTAAAGCATTTATTTTGTCTATTTTGTACTCAAACTTTTTGAGTTGAGAGAGTTTGAAAACCATTTTTATAGAAAGGACAAGAAACAGGCTGGCATAATCTCATCGGTGAATTAAAAAATTCTCCTGCCAATGCATTACTTCAGTTGCTTTTGTGGCCTTTTTTTAACAGCATTTTCACAAATTCTCAGAAAATTTGGAAATCTGTGACCAAAGTTAAATGTGGAAACGAGGCCAAAAATATGGCATGTCTCCTGGCATTTTTGTTGGGCTTCTCAGATAATCTCTACACATGACCTGATTAAATATGGAAAAGTTGCTTACTATATATATATATATCAGGGATCCTTAAATTTTATTCGAGTTCAACCAGACATTTTTTCAGACTTCATAGACAAAGATGAATCTGCTGTTTTTAATATATATTCATTTAAATTTTTATAAAAATCAACCCCTTAATATATCTCATCAAGTGGTAGCAGCACACCAGAATTTTATACATATCATTTGCTTTGGATTTATGCACAAGTTTTCTTTTTTCTTTTTCTTGTTAGCAAAATGTAATTCACAATATTCATGTCAGTGATCCTAACATTCCCAGATTTGCACTATGGTAAATCCACTCAAAGTTCATCAGTGTGGCGAAAACATTCTCTTTGTTTTGTTGATACAGATGTCTGTTTTGATTTCCATTCCACTTCCTGACTGCTGGCATTAGATCAAAGTCTTTTATATCAACACCAACAAGATTTATTCTTATAAGTTCATCAGGAGTGTCAACATCCAGTCTGCACTGCAGCTTTGTTTTGATAAATTCTGGTGCAAAAAGCCACGCTCAAACTCTATGCTTGACACTGAAAGGACCTGTGAAATTTGTATTAAATGAATCCCATTTGGGTTACTATCCTTTCATTGGAACCAATTTTGCGAGTAATTCAGCTGCTAGTTTGTCAGAATGGCTGCACCACTGTTCTCTCTTGGTTGACCATAATGAGTGATCAAAGTTTCCAGTAGATCATAACCAAGCTGTGGCATGTCACTAACATTTGCAGGAAATGTGTTAGGCTCAAACACAGTGAATGTATTGAAAATCACAAGGTTCAGGAATCGATCATATATGTTTGCATGAATAATCCATATACACTGCACTGCTTTTGCTGTAAAGTCACTGTCATGTGACAAACACTTCAGTTCTATCCCTCTGAAGTGACCGCTGTTGCATTGCATGAGGCTAAGAAACTCGTTGCAGTCAAAATGGGGTGTATCTCGGAGGTACACAGCTTCCAGTGATGTTATAAGTCCATCAACATGTTACTTCATAGTAATGTACAGCAAATCTCCTGCCTGCAAACACTCTTAAGGTTTGCAGTTTTCATCCTTACGATGCTTACACTTTGACATGGTTAGAGTTCTCTCTAGCAGTACAACTGATATTTATTATTGTCTCATCTAGATATATATAATCCTGCCAATACAAAAAAAAACTTTAGAACAACAAATGCACATCTTTACTGAGAAGCCAATCTTTGAAATGTACCACACTATTGTTCACTAAAGGATTAAGTTGCCCCTCCCTACCCCCATTTAACTAGCTAACTGTAAGTAGCAAAGCCTTCTGGCAGTCGAGCTGTAATAAGCCAAGTCGGGCACACCTTTATTGATTTTCCTACAAAGAAACAATCTGTAAACTAGACTTTAAGGTGTTTATTTAAAAGTTTAATGGATAAAGAAATCAAAGGCAATTTGATATAATGATATGAGATCTCTTATGACTGATGTCTGGTTGCTCAGAGTATATGCCAGTCAAAATCGTTGAACTAGCCAGTCAAAATCGTTGATCTAGCCAGTCAAAATCGTTGAACTAGCCAGTCAAAATCGTTGAACTAGTGGTTATGTCCGGCAAATACAGGGATTTAAGGAAACCTGAGAAATATACATACAGTGTGTGTGTGTGTGTATATATATATATATATATACAATTTAATTAATTTGCCAAACTAACGTGCATACAGTAGCTTTTAAAAAGGCATTTATATTATAATAAAATACATTATTTTTATTATAATAATAAATAGACAAACTTCAAAACTGAATCTGCACCAGGACCAAATTTTTGGTTGGAGTTTAGTGTAGTTTCTGCTTTTACAATGTTGCAGATATTAGAGTGTATTACATCAGGACTGAACTAGTTATTTGAGTCATGCAGTGTATTCAAGTGATTGATGTTGGAGTATCAATATCTCCCTCATACCAATAAAAAGATGTTCCTATTACCCACAATAGTTTGATTTTGTCAGATTTTTTAAAATCACAGTGCCAGCCTGGTTCTCAAGCACCAAAATCTCAAACTTCATATGCACATGAATTTTAAACCTGTAGTACCTCAGAGTTAAAGAATATTGTCATTTGAGCAATTTTAGCACAAAATTCAGTGACCAAATAATTTTGAAGTCAATACTGTGATTAAGCAACTGTCTTATAATAGCAAAATTAACAAGATGTAAAAACAATTATGGAGTTTATCACTTTATTGTGAACTTTATCATTGTCCAATGTAATCAAGAATCTGATTTTATATTGTTCTCAGTGTACTAGTGCTTTTGAGAAGTTTCCATAAAAGTATCTTTCTTTTAACTGACCATAGATTTACATTCCACAGATTTTTGACAACTGGAAATGTTCACATTTAGAATATAATGGATGCCTTTAATATGAACCAATCTGAAAAAGCCAAAGTTTTATACATTCAGATATCATTGTTCTGGCCCAAGTGAAAATACATATAGTAAACAAGTACAAGATTGAAGCCATTTTTTCCATTCTTGTTATTAAAAATCAACCTAGAGAAGATATCAATCAAAGCTCGAATCTTAGGCTCATGGAGTACATTACAAGCTCATTTCAACCAATTTCAAATTAAGCATCAATATTTAAAATGTTTTATACAGTTAATTGTACTTTGTTTCTGTACCAATCTTGCATTATAAAATTAGGATGAAATATCGACTGGGAAAAGAAGATAGTTGTTGAAATATTGTAATATTTTCCAAGAAGCAAATGTAATGCATAACTAGTTTGTGCTCATGCTGTAAATATAATAATCAAACTTTTGTAAAATCAATAAAATTTGAGACTGATCCATACCAGTAGTGGTAACAATCTAACCAAATTCTGTATAACAGTTTGAAAATCCATGTTCACATGTTGGCAAGATCACAAATATATTGTATTGACAGACATCTTGATAAATCTAGAGCTCATCCAAGAAGGCTATATTTTCTCAATAAAACTTATTTTCTGAACAGGCTGATTTTGAGGCTTTGAAGTGAATTCCTTGACCTTGAGAGTCAAAGTATGTATTGAAACCTATCTGAATTATTTTTGTCTTGTCTGCAGTGTATCACAAGCAAGACATGGATTTTTAATATGGAAAACACATTAGGAAAAATAGCTCCAACCATGTTTAACCAATTCGCTTGCCATACACATAGATTTTCAAGCATTTATTTTGTCTATTCTGTACTTGCACTTTCGAGTTAAGAGAGTTTGAAAACAATTTTCATAGAAAGGACTAGAGACAGGCTGGCATAGTCTAAATGGTGAATTTACTGCAGGATGATCAGGATAATTTTTCTGCTACTAAATAAAGCATAACTTCAGTTGCCTTTGTGGGCTTTTGAATTATATTTTCATAAATTGGAAGTTAAATGTGGAAAATAAATCCAAGTTATGTCATATCTGCAGGCATTTTTGTTGACCTCTTAGCTGATATCAACATATGTGACCAAAACTAAAACTGGATATATCTCACCAGCATCATGTGTAAAGTTTCCCAATTGGTTCAACTTGTGTCGATGGGGTTATTTTTTCTGGTTTTTTCCCTATAAAACAATCCATGTTTTGCTTCTGGTGCACTGCATAGAAGACAAAAATAATTTACATGGGATTCAATACATACTGTGACTCTTGAGCTCAAGGAATTTAGTTCAAAGTAACCAACACAACCTGCTTAGAAATAAAAAGTTTTAGAGAAGAACAAAAATAGCCTTTTTAGATGAGCTGTAGATTTGTCAAGTTGTCTTTGAAGAGGATATATTTATGATCTTACAAACAATTACAAATGAGTGGATTTTCAAGATTGTGTACAGAACTTTTGTCCAATTTTCACTGTTACAAGTTTCAACCAGTCCCTAAATCAGTGGTTACCAAACCCGGGTCATGATCCAAATGAGGGTACTGGTACTGCATTTTGGGTTGCAAAAGATGGTATTTAGGGTCGCGATAAAAAATGTTTGGGAACCACTGCCCTAAATTGATTGTTTTGACAATTGCTTGTTTAATAAAATTCCCATTAAGAGCACAAAGTAAGTGTACATTATATGTGCTTCTACACATTTTAAAAATATGTTGATAAATATTATGCCTTCCCACTCTGATTTTCAGCCCAATTTTGTAATGAGGGATAGGTATAGAAATGTTCATGTGACAGAACCATGACATCAAGCCAGTATATTTACCAATTCTGATCAGTAGATTGGCTTCTAAACCAGTAGATGTTTTATCAACATAACTTATAGATGTTTTAAGGGGACTGAAAACAAAACAAGTGCATTTCTTGCCATAATATGTATTCTCTCCATACAATAATTAAAACAGGAAGTTTTGAACATGAAGCAGAGTCTGATAGCAATGTTACAATAATAATTAAATGAGTCAGTGCATTGTCAATTAAATGAAAAAGAAACAGTGGTATATATCTTATTTTTCACTGCAAAGATTATTTTTAAAAAAAATAAAATCCACAAACAGTTTTAGTTTTCTTCACAAGATTACTGACTGGTGACCACTGATGACATTCATTGTGATTATTAAGTTTCACACTTAACAGGCTCTCAAGAGTTATATGGTTCAGATTTCCCTTTGAATCACTGTATTTTGCAAAGAATGGAGAATGTCATTGTCATCTTTGTATCAGCATTTGAATGTGGCAATAACAAAACAAACCATGCTCACCCCACAAAGAAGTTCAAACTTCAGTTTTCCAGTGGCTGTATTTTTAAGGCTGCTGACTGCTCTCCAATACTCTTCCAAGCCAAGTTCACCCCAAGGAGAAAGTTCCTGATTTGGATTTCAGATGTATTCCTGTATGTCATATTTCTTAGATCATGTTTTTATTGCATTGGGAGAAAGTGTGCATTCTGGCATTTTTACATGAACTGAACTAAAAAATATATGAGCTGCTCTTAAATATTAATGTAAAAACATCTTGATCAATGCAACAACAATTAAACAATACAAAAAAATCAAAATACTTACTCAAGTGTTTCTACTGAAAATAATATTTTGGTCGGTCCCTCCTTTTTGTCTCACCTCTGCCAAGAGTAAGCTGATTTGTATTCAAAGACTCAAATGCCATCATGGAATATCTTTGATCCCTTTCTTACTTATAACACCTCAAAAAACATCCTGCATTTGGCCTTAATCTCTCCAGATGACAACAATAATGTAATCAATTAACAACTTGTTGTGTACACATGTTAACATTCTTAATCCAATTACTCAGCCACAGATCATTGCACCGGTCATTGTGCTATAGCATTTCCGGTCCCCAATAGACTGGTACCCGATGGTTTCTATAATGTGGGGATAGAATGCATACAAATACAGGGTATTTTAGCCTTTTTAACGAAAAAAAAAAAAAGTTTAACCTTTTTTGGGGGGAAAGTGGTAGATTTCAACTATGAAACAGTATGTGCAGTAGGCGGCCTTTAAAATGGGATTTTTGTGTCCTACCGCTGGTAGAATCACATGTATGCACCACTCATATATATATATATATATATATATATATATATATATATATATATATATATATATATATATATATATATAAAGTTATATCACCATTTAATTATTTTGCCAAAACTAATGTGCATACAGTATCCTAAATAAAGCATTTATCTTACAATAACAAATCAATTTTAATATAATAATATAGTCCAACTTCAAAACAGAATGTGCAGCAGGACCAAACTTTTGGTCAGAGTTTACTGTAGTTTCTGTTTTTTATAATGTCACAGACATTACAGTGTATTACATAAGGCCAAAGCTAGTTATTAAAGTCATGTAGTGTATTCAAGTGTATTCAACTGATTGATACTGAAGTTATCTATGTTTTACTGTATACAACAGCTATTAAACACCGTCTACTTTGAAGAAACAAAATGAGACTGACAAAAGATCCTTAAAATATCCTTTACACCCATAAAAAGGAACTGTTATTGCCCCCAACATCCTGAATTTGTCAGATCTTTCATAAATCTCACAGGTTCACCCTGTTATTGCCAGCCCGAGAACCAAGCTCCTGAATCTCAAACTTTATACGCACATCAATTTGAAACCTGTAGTGCCTCGAAGTTGAAGAATATTGACACAGTTTCTCCAACTTTTATTCACATCTGATATTCTGGTACCACAAAGAGACTCTCTAATTTGATCAACCTTTAAGCTTGTCAAAGCAACCAGCTAAACTCTGAGAAAGAATTCCCTGTGAATCATCCTAGGCTTGATGGTGAGTAAGACTGTGTCAATTGTACATGTTAATACAACCCTACTCGACTTTATATAAAGCAAAATCTACAAAGCCCAAATTCTATAACATAATTCTACCCATATATCCACCCTCCATACATTTTCTGTAGTTTCCCAAAAGATTATATTTAGTGACTAATACAATTTTTCCTAATGAGCATGATAATTCAAAATTACACTTAAAAATTACCTAAAGCACTACACACCTACTGAAAGAGCTACAAATTTCAAAACAAATGGTCACTATCAAAGTAACTGTTTGGCTACTAAAAGAAATTTATTGATTTATTTCAAGCTTTCAGAAACACTTTTCTGGCCAATAATGGATTTCTTTGTTTCACTGGGCATCAAAGTCAAAATCATATATTATAGTATCCCCAAATGGAAGCTCCAGCAGCTAATTGTAGCATGCTCCTCTGTATGGCCAGGAAGAGTTAAGGCTACTAGGCAACACCACATTTAACAAAAGTTGGTTAAGAAAAATTAACAGTATTAATATATCCATCTAACTAAAATACAAGATGAAACAAGTAAATTTCACATTATAATAATTTCCTCTCTCTCAGTCCCTCAATGATCAGCAAAAATGTATATACCAATCAGGCAATGATCCTTCATAAAATCTGGATGTAATTATGATTTTATATATCTCTTGAACTAACCTCAACCAATATATGCACGAGCATGCAAAACAGAAGCACAGTAAAATCAAGTGCTCTGATAAAGTGCTGTATTACCCATGGAAGCAACAACAGATAATAAAAACCTCCTCCTATGGAATATGATGATGTATTTTAAAATGTTGAAAATAAACTTTATTGAAATACTGGTATTGTAGATGGTGATTCCTGTACAAATATATGACAAAAAAATCAGTCTGCAAACCTCCATTGAAACCCTGAAATGGTACAAAACTTTTAACCCTTCTAACTCATTCATAAAAGGTAAACCTGAATAAAACCTGGTAACACTGTCACAAAGGTTATCTTATAACTTGACCATGTAACATTGTAATCTAAGGTTATCTTGTAACCTGACCATGCAACATTGTAATCCAAAGTTATCTCATAACTTGACCATGTAACTTTGTAATCCAAGGTTATCTCATAACTTGACCATGTAAATTTGTAATCCAAGGTTATCTCATAACTTGACCATGTAAATTTGTAATCCAAGGTTATCTCATAACTTGACCATGTAAATTTGTAATCCAAGGTTATCTCATAACTTGACCATGTAACTTTGTAATCCAAGGTTATCTCATAACTTGACCATGTAACATTGTTATCCAAGGTTATCTCATAACTTTACCATGTAACATTGTAATCCAAGGTTATCTCATAACTTGACCATCTAGCTTTGTAATCCAAGGTTATCTCATAACTGGACCATGTAACATTGTAATCCAAGGTTATCTCATAACTGGACCATGTAACATTGTAATCCAAGGTTATCTCATAACTTGACCATGTAACTCTGTAATCCAAGGTTATCTCATAACTTGACCATGCAACATTGTAATCCAAGGTTATCTCATAACTTGACCATGTAACTTTGTAATCCAAGGTTATCTCGTAACTTGACCACGTAAATTTGTAATCCAAGGTTATCTCATAACTTGACCATGTAAATTTGTAATCCAAGGTTATCTCATAACTTGACCATGTAACATTGTAATCCAAGGTTATCTCATAACTTGACCATGTAACTTTGTAATCCAAGGTTATCTCATAACTTGACCATGTAACATTGTTATCCAAGGTTATCTCATAACTTGACCATGTAACATTGTAATCCAAGGTTATCTCATAACCTGACCATGCAACATTGTAATCCAAGGTTATCTCATAACCTGACCATGTAACATTGTAATCCAAGGTTATCTCATAACTTGACCATGTAACATTGTAATCCAAGGTTATCTCATAACTTGACCATGTAACTTTGTAATCCAAGGTTAATACAAAGAGTAACTTTACCATTGGAAACTGTTTTTATAAAAAGATCCACACAAACTTAATTTTGTTAACTTTTATGTGATCAACTTAACCTGGTAACTCAATCATAAAAGGGTAACACATCATTTAACCCTTTGAAACTTTGTTATGAAAGAAAACAATGGGCATGACTAGCTTTGGCAGGTGTTGTTTCATTATTTTGCCAGTAAAATGAGGCATGATTGACTTTGACCTGTGTTGTTTCATTATTTTGCCTGTAAAATGAGGCATGATTGACTTTGACCTGTGTTGTTTCATTATTTTGACAGTAAATGAGGCACGATTGGCCGACTGGTGTTGTTTCATTATTTTGCCAGTAAATGAGGCACGATTGGCCGACAGGTGTTGTTTCATTATTTTGCCAGTAAATGAGGCACGATTGGCCGACAGGTGTTGTTTCATTATTTTGCCAGTAAAATGAGGTGTGAAAAGCTTATTGTTGTTTACCCATGCAAATCATGTTATGTACAGCATTATATACTATTTGACAATAAACTACTCTCAATTAATAACTGCCTATCAACACAGAAATTAACTGCATGGGAAACTGATTTTAGGTGACAAAAAATGAAGATTTTATTTAAGGCAAATTATTAGTAATTATATAATATAAACAAGAGTACTGTGAACAGTACATTATATGCCTGCCAGGTCAGTGACCTTGCCCTCCCAAATCAATAGGGTTCTTCCTTACAATAAGAGCCTGGCATATACAAAGTTTGGCTACTGTAGATGGTGAACAACTCAAGTCATTGTGCTGAAAGCATTTTTCTTCTTTTAGTAAGTGACTTTGCACTTTGACCTTACGGAATTATGCTTTGAAATAAATTTCATGTGCAGGTTTTAGTGCTTCATCCCTATTTCATTTGTTAGACTGCTACCCCATCTTTTTTCCAGTTCAGTGCCCCTTCTGGATTAACACATTGTCTCTACAACATGCTACTCAAACCTTGAATTGACTTTAAAGTATGCACCAATATGGTACACTACAGACAAGTGACTCCATAAACATAAATAAAAAGAGATGTCTACAGACAAAAATGGACTATTTATCAATATTTGAATAATAAAAATGTGCTATTTAAGGTTAGATAAAACATCAGATAATGACTGTATGTATATATATGTATGTAGTAGTGCTTTACAGCACCTCAGCACAAAAGTGGCTATGTAGTGCCAACAAAAAGTTAAGTTTGCAAAATGAAAACTGAATTGCAAAAAATGTAGGAAGATAAAGCCTTCTAAATAAATGACTATAATTAAGAAGAACAAGATAAAATATAAAAATGTTAAAATTCCATAAAATGTTTATAAAATAATAGATAATGATAACACATGTAAAATCCTTAAAATATTATTAAAATTACTTGTATAAACTGCATTCCTTTAAAATTTTTAAGATTTTCTTGGGTGGTACGTCCTTGTACAGTTTCTTCAAGAAGTTCATGTCAAAATATTTCGGTCTCAGGGAGTGGAATTCAACACACACGAGAAGAATGTGCTCCTCTGACAGGTACACACTCTGGTTGACTTTCACCCTTCAGGAAGTACGCACAAGTCAGTTATGTGTGTCCGATACACGATTGGCACAATACCACCTCATCTCTCAGATTTGTCCTAGATATACCATTCACCCATAGTGGGTTTAATGTTCTACAGTTCATTTGTGAAGTTTTCATTCCACGTATTTTGCAAAGTATCATGAACATGCCGTTCTATACAATATTTGAAGTCAGTATATGGAATCTTCCATTTGGAAATGGGTGACTGCAGGGCAGCTTTGGCTGCTTGATCTGCCCTTTCAATGCCTTTTATGCCAATGTGACTATGCAGCCAACAGAACAGAATACTTTTCCCAGACTGTATGAGAACATCATGTTTCTGTAATATCTGGGATATTAATGGATTGTCAGATTTAAGATTCTGCAAGGGTTTCAGTGCGGTAAGGGAATCCGAAAAGATAATGTAAATTGTTTTTTGAGAGGTCTTAATATAGTCCAAAGCTTTGATAGTATGGCTGTAATTTCTGCAGTAAAAATTGAGGCATTGTCTGATAACCAGCTGAAGATAGTGTCATTGGGTGTTGTGATGGCAGCTCCATCTTTATCTCCATCTGTATCGGACAAATGTATGGCTACGATAGGAGGTTCTGAGTTCATTAAATTTACTCTAAAAAAAGGAGAGGATTTGTTGAAGACTTTTTGAATTCGCACACATCAAATAATATTTTAGGAGGTTTTTATTTAGAATTACACAATTGAGCAAAATTTCCAACTTTGATTTTTGCCATTTTTAAGCGAGGACGAATTCATATGCTAAAAGGTGGAATGAAGTTTGGTTTCGCAACATACAAGGTTTGGTATTTTGGACCTAAATTCGACATCATATGCAGGCCTTCACTCTAATAAAGCTGTTCAAGCCTATAAATGTGCATCACTAGCTGTAACACAATGCACATCAACTGTTTTGGACCACCTCCCTCTTGCCTAGAAATTCACTAAACTGGAGGAAACTGGAGTGAACTCCTACAACAATGATTATATATGTGTAGCCTGCAAGGATCTGAGCAAATTTGGTTCAACTTCCAACAACCGTATGTTCAGTTTTAACTGATTCCTGTTTTGGATTTGTTGAAACAAAGATTTTAACTTTTATTGATCAAAAGTACACGAGATCTGAAACTTATGTTTGCTTCAGATAATTTAGAAAATTCATTTCACCTGTTCACACTTTTAAGCGTTCTTTATCGGATATTTCTCACTGGAATATTGCCATTTTTGCACATTCACATTAGACTAATGAATGGCATACATGAGTAGAACTGATTTTGGCATAGCTATTCATGTTTCTTCTAGTTTTCTTCCTCATCTCTAATTCTTCATTTAAACATATTATAAATGCAACTGAAAATGTTTCTTCAGTTTGTTCACAAATTAAACAATTTATGTAAACATAGTCTCATGTATTCATTTTAGAAGACCTAAATATGTGTTGGTAATTCAATTTGAATTCACAGATTGTGATTTTTGAATCGATGCTAAAAGTTTACAATATAAAATTAATATATGAAAAGACACCAAATTCATTTTATTTTCTAACCATTGTCTATGGTCATTTAATGCATCTGTTACTGTCTGTCTCTCTCTCTCTCTCTCTCTCAATATATTCCTTTTAATCAGTTATTACAAGGGTGCAGATGTCAGAATAAAGGTTAATTGTTTTTCATTATTGAAATGTGTTTATGTTATGTCTTCTGGGTGGATAACTGCTTTAGTGTTCATCTGTACTCTCTCATCCCGCCCATCTGTATTTAATATCAGTGACCTTGTCAAGGTGAAGGTATAAGTGCACTGTATTGGATAACTGGCAATGAAGGTGGAGCTTAGCTGTATTCTAATTTCCACAACCTGGAAGTCAGAATACGCTTTTTTAGGCTCCATCACCTATGTTACTTCGAGTTAAGCTATTTAATGCAGTCTCATCTTAAAAGAAAATTTCAGCGGCCAGTAACAAAATGAAAATTATCATTTTCCTAAATAGTCTGTCCAGTAAATTAATATCTTTATTGTCAGCATTGTGTATTGGTGCACCTGGGAATTCAATGCTTACTGGATGTGATCTAAGTACACTACATTGCATTATATCTGTGCTTACCAATAAAGAACACTTTCATGATAATGTTTCAGTGTTTTCTTTTACAAATAAAGAATTCTGCTTGCATTTTTGTCGTGTTTTGGTTTGTTGTAAACTATGTTCATCACATACATGTACTGCCATTGTTGCCATATGTGAACAGGCCGGCCCTAATTTATATAATTACTTTAATTTCTGTAAACTTTGAGCAAGTCCACAAACCATTACAAATATCATGTTGCTTAATATGTTACAGTCAAGTACACCGCTCCCTCAATAACTCGCGCCCTGATAACTCGTGAACCTGCATATAATGTGGTGTCCGGCATGGATCCAGTTTTTTTAAAAAAAGAAAATATATATAAAAAAACTGAAGAAAATTGCGATCAGAATTGGTGAATGAAACCTTGATATATCGCTCGTTTTATCATCGAAAATGGCGGTTAGTGCCCAAAAAGTTAGAATCAACATAGTGAAATTTTCAAGTTTTAATAAGAAATCACATATTTTGTTAAGATTTTTTGGGAAAAAATATTTTCTCAATACATTGTAAATAATTATACATGTATACACAAAATAGCAATCATGAACAATTCTAGTAAATGCTAACAGGTGGCAACACTGAAAGAAATAAACACCAATTAAATATGTTTTGTCAGGTGAAATTAGTGTTTTAATCTTTTAATTGTATTGCAATGTAAGCAGTATAATCATGGCATGTTCTCTTCTATTCAAACGTGAAAAGAGTCAATTGACCGTCACATCGATACCCGCGAGCACATCTGTGAGAACCTAATTAAGTGCCGGCTGTGTTTTGATCTACAATTTTGGGAAGTGTACGTTGCATTGTAAAAATTTATTAAAATAGACCTGCTTTGTTTCATCATTTTAAGAGGGTCTTTTGTATCAAATCAAGTAAAAGAGGTACAATAAAAAAGTTCAAAGGAATATAAATCCTACCTGCATAAATTCTTGCGGTCACTATCGTGTCTCAACATCAATCAATTTTCATTGGACCAATTGAACATGGTTTCAAAATTAGTATGTATTTAATGTCATTAAAGTATATATTAATCAGTAATTTATCCTAATCATTTGTAAATGTGATCATGGAGAGCAAGGGAATAAGCAAAAGGCGTACTCAGTGAATGAAAAGATTATTGTCATAGAGAGGTTTCATAATGGTGAATCAAGATCAAAAGTTTGTAGTGAACTTAAACTTGCAGAGTCGACACTCAGAGGTTGGCTCAAGGATGAGCAGAAATTTCGGGATTACTTGCATGATGTTGATTCCGATGATGGGTCTAAACGGAAATTGGCATGCACTGCAAACGACACAGAATTAGATGATGTTGTGTACACCTGGTTCACACAGCATCATGAACAAGGTGTTCCAATTTCAGGAACAATTCTCAAGGCCCAGGCAGAGAAAATGGCAAAAACTATGGATAATGACTCTGATTTCATGGCAAGCCATGGATGGCTTTGGAAATTCCAGCGTCGACATGGAATAAAACAAAATTTGTGGTCAGGAGAGATACTATCTGCAAATCAGACGGCCACATTTAGTTATTCCAACCAACTCCGAGAGATACTCACCCATGAGGGATATGCAGAAGACCAAGTTTATAATTGTGATGAGGCTGGTCTTTGTTATCGGATGATGCCAGACAAAACTCTAGCTACCAGAGATGACACACACACAAAGGAGGGTTTCAAACTGAACAAAGAGAGAGTAACACTTTTTTTGTGGTAACAAAACTGGTACACACAAGATGAAACCATTATGTGTTGGCAAATATAAGTCTCCCTGTTGTTTCCATCACATGAACATGGACAGCCTTCCATTTGTATACAGAAATAGTGGAAATGCTTGGATGACGGCAATTATATTTACGGAGTGGTTTTTCAAGATGTTTGTCACTGCCATCAGAAACCACATGCAATCACTCCAAACAAAAGCGATGGAAAGATCCGGGTGGAATATATCCCTAAAAATACATCTTTAATCCAGCCACTAGACCAGGGAATTGTCAGGACTTTTAGGCAGAATTACCATCGGCTGTTAATGCTGGACAGCGGAGAAGGTGTTACAACCTTTCTCAAGACTGAGAGTTTGAAGGAGACTGTATTCATGGTTGGTCAAGCATGGAGATTGATCACATCTAAGATAATAGAGGGGTGCTGGATGAAGGGTCTTGGAGCTGCCTTTGATGTAAAGCAAGACACTGATCAAGACAGTGATGACGAGAGCGACTTTGAAGGTTTCAGCGAAACGGATGTCATTCATGCAGAGGCTGTTTGGGAGAAATTTATACAGACCCATGGTGCTGAGATGGATGTTACTCGCAACGATATGGAGGGGAGGATATGTGCTGACAATGACTGTCCAACAGCTGAATACATGACAAAAAAAAACTGGAGACCCAAAATGTTGACTCTGAAGATCATGCAGTTGAGAAACCTAAGAGATTTTGCTCAGTGGCAGAGAATCAAGGGACAACAACAAAAAAATTAACAGATTTTTTCATAATGTGAAGTTATATTTGTTAACTGTGTCACTAACTGCAAATATTGTCGTGTTCTCACTTGTGTATTTTTCTTTAAATATTTTTTTTTTACATGTCTGAAGTTTAGACCCATTAAATTCATGTTTGGTAATGATTTACCTTTGTGAATTTATTTTTTGACATTTTACTGTAACTAAACCTATGTATGTATGTATGTATGTATGTATGTATGTATGTATGTATGTATGTATGTATGTATGTATGTATGTATGTATGTATCTAGTGATAGCAGAATCAAAAATTGAAAGCAATACAAGTTTCGACATTGTTATTTCTCTAAATGAATGTCAACCTTTTTGATAAAAGAAATCTCAATTCATTTTGAACAACAATAAAACTAGAATGAATCCAATTCAACACAAAAAGCAGTGACATAATACACAATATGTTCAGCAGTACACATGTTAAGAGTACTGATACCTCATGGAATAATGTTTTTTTTTAACGATCTTTTCAAGATACTTTATCCTGAAATTAAAGGTAATTTATAAAGAAAAAGGAACAACACCTTTATAAAGAAATATTTATTCAGTTATTTTCAACACGATTATAAAACGAGTATTCAACAATGTACCCCCCCCCCCTTTTTTATTGTCACCTCTCTCTGTCGATCTCCATCCCTTTATTAGTTTTTCATATGTCCCTTGGAAACTCGCGCCCTCGCTTATAGTGCGGTCTATGTTTTTGGACCCCATTGTGCATGAGTTATCGAGGGTGAGGTGTACATGTATTAACAAAGCCCAACAAGTCTCAGTCATCACTAAAAACTTGTCTTTGAAAATGACCCAGATTATAATAATGCACACAGACTGCTGATTGGAACCAGTTCTAATATCGATATTGTTTCACAATATAAGGATTGTCTTTGACAACAGGATGTACCACCAAAATGATACACATCAATTCATATTATCTAACCTCTGAAAATCTTAAATACAATTCATATTTTCTCCATTTGAAAAATGCTTGACAACACTACAACACCAAAATATAGAGATGATCGATTGCCTTAAATATGTAATTGAGCAAAATCACTTAGATGGGTTCAGGAATTTAAGTACTGAACATATTTTGTGTGGCCCATGGCCCATGCCCTTACTTGACATATATGTATCTATGCTTTTATTACAGACAAAACTTTCGCAATGCGGCCCACTTAGTTCCAATCAAGGTCAGTTCTGGCCCATGTCAACGTTTGAGTTGTGCACCCCTGGTCTACACCAAGTCCTGTGGTATATCGCATTGAGTAATCAGGAGCTCATACATGCTGAGTCCCCTGAATTGTCTGGTAGTCTTTTGATTTTCAACCCCATCTTTTGATCTACCGATTTGCTGACAAGATCTCCTGGAAATCAAAAAACTGCCAAGCATAGGTATTTCCAGCTAAAACAACATTCAATACACTGTTCACAACTACCATAATCCGTCAATCAAGTTGTTACAATCGGAATATTCTCTGCCTTTTCCATCAATTCGAGAAATAAACCTCGGATGTAATTCATCACCATTGAGAACTATATTCTGAACTACTTTTGTTCACATGGAGCAATATGGCAGTGGAAGGAGATGCATCACAATTGGAATATCATCAGCCTTTGCTGTTGTACAGTACGTAGTGCGCTCCGCCAGAGGCGAATCACTAAACACATAAAAATGGATGTATTCCTACAACTACTTCCAAGGTTATTTCAAAAATTCTGGTACCAAGTCAAAACATCCGCTAATGGATTTGATGGAAAATATGCCATCAAAAAAATAAAAATATGTTTGCAAGTTCAACAGTGCTTGGATAGGCGAATTTAAATGTGTGAAGCGTAGTGGAAAGGGAGAAAGCTTTGTGTACTGCACAGCTTGCAACACTCATTTGAACATTTCTAGTAGGGGAAAAAATGATCTTACAAGGCACTTGAAAAGTATGCAGCACATTGCAAACGAGAAATCGTCATATAATGTGCGTAAAGTAACGCAAATGTTTGCACCAACATCAGTAGATGTTGACAGTGTCACTAAAGCAGAGGTTCTGTTTGCTAACTTTGTGGCGGAGCATAATTTACCATTCTTGGTTGCTGATCATTTTAGTGAGCTGTGTAAGGTTATGTTTCCTGACTCGCAAATTGTGCAGAAATTTCGCTGCAAAAGAACTAAGGTAACAAACATTGTTAACAATGCACTGGATCCAATGTATGACAATCAAGTAACTTTACTATGCAAGAAAAACCCTTTCTCAGTGATGATGGATGAGTCTAATGACAGCGGTGATGAAAAGTGTTTAGCAAGTCTTGTAAGGGTGTTTGACAATGACATTCAGAGTGACAACCAAATTCCTGGCTATGCCCATTTGCAATATTGGAACTGGTGAAAACCTTTTCAACTGTCTTCAATAAGTCTTAAGAAACAGACAGATCCCATGGAAGAACCTGGTAGGGTTTAGCAGTGACAATGCAAATGTAATGGTTGGAGAGAAAAATTCTGTCCTCTCCAGAGTTCGTGAACAGCAACCAAATGTAATCGACCTTGGGTGTATCTGCCATTTGTCCAGTACCTGCATGCAGTATGGTTTGAGGAAATTGGCAGTCCCAGTTGAAGAACTTCTGGTCGACATCTACTATCACTTCACTTAGAGTTCCAAGTGTAGAGAGGTGTATAAGGAATTCCTGGAGTTTACCCACACCGAGGAGTATAAACTGGTCAAGCATTATAGCACAAGGTGGCTGTCACTCCAGAAATCCATTGCATGCTTCCATCAACAGTGCCAGCTCTTCAGTCATATTTCCAGAGCCATGAAGATGCTGAGATGGGGAGTAGAGTGAACAGATCTGTGGAGAACCTTAAAAACCCAGAGATGAAACTGACATACCACTGTCTTCTATATATCATGGAACCACTGAATGACTTTAACACCATGTTCCAGGCTGGTGATGCTATGGTGGGATACCTCCATGTGGAGATGGAACGAATTCTATGGAAATTCATGGGAAATTTGTAAAGACAAGTGTTATTACTGCATCAGCCAGCATTACGGAGGTCAACTTTATGTCGCCAGAAAACCAGCACGACAACTCTTTGTTAGCAGTGGGTATGGAAGCAAGACGTTTCGTTCACAACAACCCAGACAACATTTCTCCAACCCAGCTGAGCTCCTTCTTCTTCAGGAGTGTGAGGTCATTCTATGAGGAAGTTACAGCAAAGATGATAACCAAATTTCCATTTCATGACCAGACCCTGAAGGCCCTTGGTTACCTAAATCCTGAGAGGAGATCGGAGATTTCAGTACAAGCGGTGCTTTCGCGCTTAAACTTATGAGAAAAATGGCTGTTACGCTAATCTCCCTGATTTGGACCCAATCTCCCTGATTTTGAACACAAATCTCCCTGATTTGGTTCCAGAAAACTTGGCATGTATGGGAGCTGTGGCATACATCTACTGTTTTATTGCTACCTAGTGACAACACCTTCAATTAATCCATCAGGTAATATTGGTAATCAAAGCAGTTTCACAGTCTGATGGTCATCTATTCAAGCATCTGTTTTTGAGTACAGGTAAAACATTGCTTTGAGCCTATATTCCAACTTGAAAGGGGAAGAGAGGTGTCTTTAGCTTTAATAAACACACTTAGTGTCCAGAAATTTCTTGCACTACTGAAAATTATTACAAATATTGAAAATACAGTCTCTGGAAAATTGGAGGGATCGGATTTTTCAGTTAGTTATGGTATTCAAGTTACTAAGGTTTACACACAAGAAAATATGTCAAATAAACGAATGATACTAAAATTATGATGCTGAAGCAGTGATACATGTACCACTGAATGCTATTTATGGACTCTACATTCATGTCTTCATGCATTCAAATTAAGAAAACAATTCAGTTTCAAGCATTTAGTCCAAAACTGTTAGTGTACTGCTCCTGACATTGCACAATCCAGGTTTTATTTTGGCACATTTGAACAATATGAACTATTGTATCTGGACAAGTTCCAGATGTTTCAAGCACAACTGAATGACAGAACTTGAAGACTGCAAGAACACTCACTTAAATAGTGCCATATAATCAAATGCAAACTGAATTAGTCTTGGTCACTAAGCCATTTTATGCATTTAAATGGTGTGATTATGATCTTGATGGTTTACAGTCAGCCTTCTATCAAAAGTTTTTGTGTTTTGCATTGTTCACAAACTACCTATTTGAATTGTAGAAATTTAATTAGTTTCAAACCAGGGAGTCAAATACCCATTTCATTAAATTCTCATCTAGAGCTCTGTTTTATTTATCTTCAAACTTCACCAAAACTTCTGAAAGTGTAAGTGATTTTTTGAAGTTTTTGTGGTCAGTTCCTAAAGACTACAATTCTCAAATTTAACAGTATTTTTAACAATTATTTGTCTCCTTACAATTTTGCACATTAAAGGTAAACCTGAGACCCCCATATCACTAACCTCTAAATTATTCAGTATGAAGATTAATGCAAATTTCGACTTGATGTGATCAACATTTAGCAATATATTTAACTTTAAATGTACGTGTCAAATATTTCCCTTAGGTTTTGTACATCTTCAGCAGTTTCTGTGACTTGAGTCCATGTGATGTCACAAGAGGAACCCCACATTTCAAATCATCATTGTTCTACCACTGTATAGTGCGAAGCTTTTATAGGTTGTTTTCTGACTGTGTCATGGGAAAGAGGTGTGTTGTTGGTGTTGTAGCAGTACTAGTATGTCCTTGCCATAATGGTTCTTTGACTGGAATTGTTTCCCTTGACTTCAAGAAAACCTTTGATCTATTTGATCATGAAATTCTTCTGCAAAAGTTGAACTGTTACAGTTTTGACAATTCTTCTTTAAACTGGTGTAGATCATACCTAAACCAAAGGTCTCAACAAGTAACCATTGGCAATATTAGCTCACAAACTTGTACTATTCATTCAGGGGTCCCCTCAAGGTTTGTTTTAGGCCCTCTCCTCTTTCTTATTTATGTAAACGATCTTCCATTAAATAATGAATCCACAAATACAGATTTGTTTGCAGATGATGCAACCTTGTGTACATCTAGTTCTGATACTGAAGTTATCCAAACAAGATTAGACTTGGACCTTATTCGAGTTCAAAGTTAGGCAAAACAAATTAAGATGGTAATTAAAGAAGGTAAAACAAAATGTACGATTTTGGGGACATCACAAAAACTACATAAGTTAGGAAACCCATAATTCTCTCTTACAATAAATAACTGTCGGTTAGAGAATGTCAAACATGAAAAGCTTGTAGTGTGTCTGTAGATAATAATTTACAATGGGATGACCATAAAGACAAGCTTTGTAAAGTACTGTCATCCAAAATTGCCCAACTCAGAAGAATCAAGAAATATTTACTACAGAAACTCATATTCTATACTATAATTCATATATTCTTCCAACAATGGATATTGTTCAACTGTATGGGGAAACTGCCAAATCTCAGCTTGACAGGATTTATAAACTTCAGAAAAGGGCAGCACACATTATTTTAGATGCATCTATTGATTATTCATCAAAAGCATTGTTTACAGAACTAAAATGGTTTACAATATATGAAAGAATTGATTTTCACAAGGCAGTTCTTGTATATAAATGTCTACATGGAGCTGCACCAGAGTATTTTCAGGATTTATTCAGGTCTTATTCAACACATTACCAGTTGAGATCAACATCGCATGGAAACCTTCATCCACCAAAACCAAGAACAGAGCAATTTAAGAAAAGCTTCTAATACTCTGGTACATTCGGTGAAACTAGCTTCCACTGCATGTAAAAATCGGCAGAAAATATTACAGTATTTATGAAGAGATATCATGAATATGTATGTGTTACTAATAGATTATAATAGAATTTAGCATCTATAATACTAAAGAAATGTTAAAATGAATAGTAATTACTATTATCTTTTGTATAATGCAGATTGTTATACTTTTCTTAAGACGGCCTCAAGGGAGAATAGTCCCTGACTAAATGAGTCAACCTCTATAAATAAAGTTTTATTATTATTATTATTATTATTATCTTTACATCACCAAAAACAGAATATGATACTCTATAGATTTCTGTATTTTTTTATCAGCTAAACGTCAAATGAAAATGCAATGTATCAAATCATCAAATGCTTTTGCGAGAGAGAGGCAATGTGACTCCTGAAGATGTAAGTATATGCTCGTATTTTCACAATACAAACAATTTGTCCCCCCAAAAGCTGTATAAACAATACCGAATACTGGATGAGAAAGTTTCATATGCAACCACTACTTTTAAAAACAAATGCATTATCAATTTCCTTTACTAAAACATTCTCTTCATAAGCATTTCTTTGGTTAAACATGGTTATCTTCACAGGCATGTCTGACTAAAGCAGACGCATAGATATTAAAGTCCCATTACTGAGAAACATTTTCTTACTCTATATATTATGAAGAAAAAACAAAACTTAGAAAACTTGAGAAACTTGTTGTCCTTGTAAAAACACAAGTTTTCCACCCATGAAGTATGTGTAAAACATTTGCACTTACACAGCTAATCAAAGTCAAACTTTCAGATTTGAAGAGTGCTTATGTCTATTTTTAGTTCTATAAATAGTATTCATATTCAAACAACCACAGCTGTTTCCACATAAGCTAATGACTCCATCTGAGCAAGAGTGTGATGAATCCAAGAAAAAATGTGTCTTGTAGAAAAGATGGGATTAAATCGATCAAGATGGAGAAAGAAGAAATAGCAGACAGTACAATAGATACAATGGAGCTAGATGCTTCCAACTTACGGCAAATGGCTTAAAGTAAGTTGACACGAGAGAAAGAGAGGCATCTCGAAACAGTTAAATCATTAACCCCGTGAGATTCTTTTCAATTTCGCATGAAATGGGGGTAGGCAACACATTTTTGGGTTACTTCTGAATGCAGCAAAACACATCTGCTTAAGAAAGTTTTTCGTTTAGCCGAATGCTTAGGTGTATCAGAAACATTGTTTTTGATTGTCTATTATGTTAGCGCATGTGCAGACGGGTAAAAGTTGGACTTCTTTTTTTTTAATTTTAATTTCAATTTGTAAAAAAAAAATTTTCTTCGTATTGGACCCCGATCTTTGTGTCCTGGCCCTTTTTTACTCCAAATCTCAAACTTATCCTTCTTTTTGCAAAGGTTCATCTGTCTGTGTGCAGTTCAGACCAGATTGCTTTAGATCTAAGGCCAAAAAGTCTACAATCCGGACACAAACTCTGGTCCCGAAACTGGCAATTTTCTACCTACAAAAATCGGGTCTCAAAAAATGCATTTTTTTTCACTGTACTTTTTAATGCGAGTACAAAGTTGACATTACTTGGTATCATTGTAGAGCTACATCTGTCTACTTTCCTGCCATACCATCCACTTTAGTGTATCTTAAATGATGTTCACGTTACAGAGCTCAGAAGTAGGGTACAACATCATGTCGCGTAAACGTGGCGCTAGGGGTTAATGAGTTAACAATGAATGCTGGATTATTAATAATCTAGTTGGCAACATGATTTCCTCTTGATGTGTGCAGCAACTTTAAATCACAATATTTTCACATACCAGTACATCAGTGAATGGGTATGCATTCAATATGATGGAATATATTATCATTATTGGAAATGAAAGTGGAGAGTGAAGTAGATATATCTTCATTTTGACCTTTAATTGTATACATGATTGCATGCTATACAGCAAAATCTGTCTTGAGCGACCTCTGCTAAGAGTGACAACCTGTCATTTACAACCACAATCATAATGCACAGATCTATTTTATTATATAAACCCACTGTCGTGAGCGACCACCTGCTGAACGCAACCAGCGACCATGATTTTTTTGGCAAAATATGCATTTTGACACTGTTATGAACGACTGGATCGGAAAAACAGAGACCAACATTTTGATTTAATCCTTTATAACCATGACAGCTTAGGATGGAGTGTAAAGTGCAGATTAAACAACACTGCTGTGAATGACCATATCGCAAGAACAGAGACAAACACCACTAACCTTTATTTAGTCATTTGTAGCCACAACCCCTTCAATAGTAAAGACTGTTCTAAGAATTTTTTAAAAAATTTTTTATGCTGGCTACTGCTTTTCCCAAATTTACAGGTCAAGCATGTAGTGTCATTTGTTACAGACTGTAAACCAGACTAATGTACATGTCACTAACCGCCATTGTAGTGCCGAAGTCATGTGAATACCCATTACGTTTAACCATTCTTTCTTCAAAGGGAATAGTCATAGACGTATAAAGTCAGTTCAATGGTTTGTATTGTTTCTTTTGTGAAAACCCGCACAATGCTGATGTCATACTGAGAAATCTTTTTAAAGAGCTTCAATGTAGTGGTTGAGTACATCGTTTGAATTAATCCGTAATGCCTTGGGGTGAATGACCTCTTTGTCTTTGTCTTTTATACTAGTAAGTGAAAATCATTTTCCAGATTCGATTGTTATTGTTAAAGGGTTGTGTTGTTTGTTCTTTTTTTTTATGTTACAGTGATTACAGCCCACACACCATGTCATCATCTGTTTGCCCTGGTGCAGCTGGTTGCAACCTTTGTTTATCAAGTTAATCCTTTCATGTCGCTGGTGAATGAAGCCTTTGACTTTTGTCTCTAAATAAGTTTATTCTGTTTCTGGACGAGTTAATTAGGTCTTTTAATTTCATTCATTGGTACATATATATATATATATATATATATATATATATATATATATATATATATATATATATATATATATATATATATATATATATATATATATATTCCACATTTCCCCAAAACCTGATCAAAACCGCAAGTCATTATTACAATTGATCACTGATAACATCAACACCTTAAGAACAATTGCAGAAGCTCAAATGAAAAAGAGAAAAAGTCTAACACTGGAGGAATTGAAAAGAGTGAAAAAGGGGAGACCACTCGCAAAAATAGCAGCCAGCTTAAACATCAGAATAACCCAAATTCAGAGTGTTATAAAAGACAAGGAGTCCATTAGAAATGAATGGCAGAATGGTGCACAGGAGGAAATATGTTAACTCACGACAGACAGTGTATGGGGATCTAAATGAGCAAGTATGGGAGTGGTTTTGTGTTGCCAGGAGTAAAAACATACCAGTAAGTGGAAAGCTGATTTAGGAAAAAGCAATTCTTGTCTCAGCAGAACTGAGTTATGACGACTTTACTGCATCCAATGGGTGACTGGAGAGCTTCAAAAAATTGGTACAACATTACAGCTAGTGTACTCAGTGCAGAATCGGCTGATGTCAATTTACAGAGAGTTGATGACTGGAAAAAAAGACTACCATCTGTCACTGAAAGATATCAGCTTTGTGACATTTTCAATGCTGATGAAACAGGACTCTTTTACAGAGGATTACCTGACAGATCAGTAGTGCAGAAAGATGATGTTCACAACGGGGGAAAAAAGCAAAGGAGAGGTTGACACGATTGCTAGCATGAAGTGCAACAGGAGAAAACTTGACCCCTTCTTTATAGGCAAGTCACATAACCCAAGATATTTTAAGTCATTCAATTTAAGATCTTTAGGTGACACCTACAAATCCAACAGAAGGTCTTGGATGACATCAGACATCTTTCGTAACTGGCTTGCAACAGTGAACAATAAAATGAAGAGGACAAATTGGAAAATTATGCTTATTGTGGATAACAGCTGTGCACACCCAGATGTTCAGTTCAGCAATGTAAAACTGGTCTTTAAATCTGCCCCAAATACCACATCAAAACTACAGCCTTGTGATGCAGGGATCATTCAGGTTGTAAAAATGAACTATCGAAAGAAACTGTTACAACATTCTTTTAAAAATGGATGAGTGCTCTACAGTAGCTGAAGTAGCTAAAACTGTCACTCTTTTTGATGCCATTATGTGTATTAAGTCCGAGTGGGATGCACTATCTGCATACACCATTAAAAGGTGTTTTGCCAAGTGTGGTTTTTCTGACACTGTGTTCAGGACATGAATCCAGAGTGAGGAGACTGAGCAAGACATGCATCCCTCAGTGGAAACACTTCTGAATGGCATGACATTGGAAGAATTTGCAGATATGGACCACTGTTTAGAAACTTCAAATGTTATCTCAGGGTCAGAGTCGGAGAAGGATATTCTTCAGAGAGTTAAAACAGACACAACTGAAACTGCAGACAGAGATAGAGATACATGTTCAGAGCAATCAGCTGAGTAAACAATGCCAACAAAAAAGTATATCTGACAATAAAATGTGATTTCTTAACAAAAGTGATAAAGAGGACAAAAGAAGACAAATAAGTGTTATCATAGCTACTGTGCAGTTGTAACGAACTGAAGGGCAGAATTTTGCGGAAAGCATAGCATGTGGGCTGGACGTTTTACTAGGAGTTACATAATTTCGGATCTCAGAATTGGCTTCAAAGGTTTTTAATCCTTGTGCAGCGGGGCTATATTGCCGAAGGACATATTCGGGCCGGATACTCCGTGGAGCGCCAAGAAGGTGTGAAGAAACCTGGACCCAGGCGGAAAGAAAATTAAATGATAGACGTGTCGACTAATTAGGGATGATAGAAGCTAGATCTACCGGTGGGAGGGGCTAACCCTTTAGGCAGGAAAATACATCATCCTTATTCGTGAATGCACAGAGAAACATCAGTGAGCTGCTAGTTCTCCAAGAGTAGAGACGTATTGTCTGAAGTAGAACGGAAGTATCTGAGGAGGGAATTCTAGCTAAAAGCCACTCCAATACTTAACTTGTAAAAAGAAGGGAATTGAACTGGGTAAACAAGCTTCTAAAAGGTAAGACGGTATCTTAGCCGAGTCTTTGTGCTTGATTTGAGTAGATAGTTGAATATATTAGAATATTGAATCCTCACGTATAGTTGAATTTATTAGAATATTTAATCATAATATATTGTTGAATTTATTAGACTGAGTTGGATTTATGTGCATATGTATTTATATGTATAATTATGTAATTCTTAGGACGCATGCAATAGGAATGATTACTTAATAGCGATGGGTAGATTGCTGTGTCAGAACATATCAACATTTAGATGATGTGTGAGTGTGTTACAAAAATTCATTGAGTAATACTATTCGTGCATAGAGCACAAGGCATGTAGAAGATAAGTGGAAATTTATATGTACATAGGGCCTTGTAAAATTGTTCCCCCATTAGTCTGATGGAAGGTCCATGAGAGAGTGGTAGATTTCAAAGAGTAGAGTAGGGAGACAAAGGTGTACATCCCTTATATTTCTTCAGGAAGCTCCCAGGGTGCCCGTGAGAGTTGGCGCTGAGAGATTCCCAGGGTGCCCGTGAGAGTCGGCACTGAGAGATTCCCAGGGTGTACACAGTGACGACACCGAGAGGATAGGAAGGAAGGAGTAGGGAGGAGGACAGAAGGGAGAAAGGCCTAAGGAAGCTGAGGAGCCTTCCAGGGTGTATACAAGAGGCATGGTGTATAGAAGGAGGAAGAGGAAGGAAGGAGTAAGAAAGAGAAATTAGAACAGATGAGTACTTGGGACCACTCACTGAACAGAGACTGTCTCACAATAGGACAGTAATTTCCATATGACGAATTAAAGTGTAAAGGGCATTTGGTCAACCGGCCCATTATTGTATTATGATATATTGAACTGAAGATTTATGTCCATGAAATTCTTGCATTGATTCGTATATTTGATAAAATTGTTATCCATTCAACCTTGAGTTGTTATATGTATTTAGAGAGTCAGAATTGCTGACTGGGGGCTCGCGAGTCATTACATTTTAATGTACACCTTCTGCAGTATTATTTATGATACCGTAGTGGATCTGCAGTATTATTTATAATACGGTAGCGGGTTGTGACAGCAGTTCTTAAACTACATTTGAAATAACTTGGAAATTTATCGACATGTAAAGTTAACTTACAGACAGGATAAACAAATATTACTTTAGTTTATTTTGCAATTCAAATACTAATACATGTACATGTGATCTTCAAATAAAAATGTGATTCATGTTTTATGATAGATGTGTATCTTTATTGTTATATAAAGTAATTACTTTTAGATGAATGCATGCAATATTTAACAAGAACTATGAATAAAGAATACATGTACAGTGAGTGTGTGTATTTTTCATTCTTAAGCAGTACAGTACTGAATTTTGACCTTGCAAACCGGTCCTTTTGCACAAACCGGTCTTGAGAGAATGCTTTTTGTTGGCAGAAGGGGTGGTCTCTCAAGACAGGTTTTACTGTAATAATAATACCAGTATTTTATTTATAGAAGGTAACTGAATTAGTACAATACTACTCTCCCTTGTGGTCTTCTGTTTAAAATGTGAAACAATTATATGCAAAATGGCTGCACTAAACAAAACCTTAAACTGGATTTCCAACTTTCTCCTGACTCAGATTCATCTAACTCCAGCTCTCAGAAGATGATGACCCAGAATTCAATATGACCCAGAATTCAATATGACCCACAGCAATGTACATGTACCAGGCCAACAACGGCCAGAATTTCTGCAGGTTGTATATAATCTTCAAAGTGTTACAATTACAGTTTCCCCTCACATTATAAGTGCTGTCCATACCTTTCTGCTTAAAAATCTGGAGTACAAATATAATAACATTAAGCAAAATGGACAAATTTTCAAATTACATGATGAGGAGAAAAATCTGCATGTAACTATAACATATTACAACAGTACCACAAGTAGACTCCATATATTCAGGGAATAGGCCAATTGATTTGACTTCAATACTTCTTTACTGCCTGCCATGCACTGAGGGAAGAAACATATGTAAAACAGATTACCACTCAGCCCATCTCCTCCACCCCTATCCATACCACTAAGGAAAGGTTATACCTGTCAATCAATGACAGCCCAATTCATAGTACCCATTGTAGTTTGGTGAACTCTATAATTGTGCCAAAACCTTTGGAGATAAGTTTCCAAGGAAAAGGACACAGGGAGCTACTCACAAATAAAACAGTTAATGTAAACAAAACCAACCAAAGTACTGATACAGGCAACCTTAAACCACCATGTGTCAATTCACTGTTGCAGGAAAGTAAACACCTGCAGGCTATTAAAGAAATGGACTCTTGTAATCAGGATTCAGCAGTGAAAAATGATTTACCCTTTATGCAGACTGACATACAACAAACAGGTTCCACAGACCATAAAAACAGGTGGGTCAATGTCTACCATATACTTCCTTGATCACCATCAATAGTAGACAAGCAGACATCATCAAAGAATTGGAAGAAAAAGTACAAAATTTAATTACTGAACTAAATACTGTTAAAGCAAACCAGAGTAATGCACCAGTGTCAAGAAGAGACTCTATGTTAGTTAGTACTGCAACACAGACTAATCCCAAACCCATGACAAGGAAGAAGACTTGTGGCACCCAGGTTGAAGAGGAAGAGAGACACAAAAAAACTGAAGAAATGAAGGAGGTGAAGCAATTTTAACAGGCGACACTAGGACTATACCAGTACATATATCTACAACCACCACCGATACTTCACCAATACAAATCTTAAATCCTTGTGACTACCAGGCAATTACAAACCTCAAAACAAGTCCCCCAAATAAACATAAACAAAACAGAACCCTGATTATTGGTTCATCTTTTGTGAAGGGAGTCAAACCAAGAATGCTTTGAAATACTGATGTAAAAACACTTCGAGGTGCAAAAATAAATAGTCACCTCCAAAATTATGCAGATGGAACTATCCACATACAAAACCCTTATTGTACAAGTAGGAGGAAATTATATTAGTGAGGGCCGAACAACAATCCAAATCGAAGAGGACTATGAGAGTCTACTGCTTGCCATATGGTCTAAAAATCGTTTGGAGTGTAGCATCATTGTTTCAGGTTTACCCCCTCGAATTGACGCAGACATAAAAATAGTAAACAACATTTTGATAGACCTCTGTGAGAATCTAAACCTGTATTATGTGCCTCAGTACTACTCCTTTTTCATAGTGAGAATCTAAACCTGTATTATGTGCCTCAGTACTACTCCTTTTTCATAGTGAGAATCTAAACTTGTATTATGTGCCTCAGTACTACTCCTTTTTCATAGGAAACACAAACAAAGTGAATCTAGAATTATATAGTAAAGACAGGATCCACCTGAGCCAAAAGAGAACTGCCCAATTACTTCGAAATATAAACAAATATTCCAGGATTTTCAAGAAAGTGACTGAAGACTATTGCCAGTACTGTGGTGAGACTGACCACATTACTGAGGTGTGTTGGCATGGGAAGCCAATCTCATGCAATGCATGTAGAGCACTCGGACACAAGCAAAAACTCTGCCCCTTGGAGACAGTGCCACCAGATTAGGTGAGTGGCAAAGAGGAGAATGCCACCTCATGTTTGTATGCAGCAAACAACAATACCCTGAGGGCTGTTCCAGTAAAACATATATCCCCCAGGGGGAAGGCACTTTCAAATTCAACCAACCCACAACAGAAGCAATTTTTAAAAATTATGATCCGCCCTCTGATGTTTTTTAATAGAAAAACATTGCCCCCTACAGAAGCATATTATTTTACATAGTGGGCGGTAGAACCTATTTTAATTTTGGGTTGTTGACAGAAGCGATTTAAATGACAGCTGACCCGAGGTAATCTATACTTAATTCTTATATATTATATAATCCACTGCATATTTTAATTTGTATTCATACTTTATGATCAATCATCTTTTGTTCGTTTGTATGTCGGGCATGTATGTTTCTGCTACTGTAAAATCAAAAAATTTCTTGGTGCCTTGTTATTTGTAGATTTCGTGGATCAGTCACTTAATACCTACTAATTTAATGTCCATGAATCTAGATTTTACAATAGGGATTTTTCTTATCATGCAGAAATCATGAATGTTCATCCTTACTAAACTGTCATTTGTTATGACTATGTATGTGTGCTTATTTCAGTGATCGCTATGTTTTGCTTAAATTTCTTTGTTCTTGGGCATGCTGCTTTTGATTTGCATGATAGTTAAATCTTGTATTGCTTTAAATATACTGTCAGATGCTGTGATTTATTTTTATGCTTTTTCAATAAATGTATTTGTAAATAGATACAGTCTGCTGTCTAAAGGGGCATACCAATAACTACATGTAGCTTAGCCAGCTTGAACAAGCTGTTAAACAGTTCTTTTGTGCTTGTTATGTACAATTTTCCACATCTGATGGATATTGCCTCTTGGATATCTCTGTTCCAAAATAAGATTTTTCACTAGCATGAACTCTGCCAAAGTTTCACTTTTTTGAATGAGTGCTTTGCTGCCTACTATGCCAGATTTCTTATATGTTCCATATTGCTGTATTAGGGTTTTTAGTCCATCAATGCCATAGTCTGCATGTTCAGACGGAGGTATTTTGGTAAAATAAATATCCTGACATTTTAATTCTTTTTAGATTCTTATTTTATTCAAAATATCCTAACCATTTAAGTGCTATACTCAGTATTGTTTTGTAGCACATGATCCCCCAGTGCTGAATTGTTTGAGAAAAAAAATGAAAATTGCACTCTAGTCCCTCCTCAAAAAGTATTCCACCTACCCAATTAGACCTCAATGGAGACTCAGCTACAAGTGCACATGAAATTGCGCACATCTTCAACCACTACTTTACAAATGTAGCAAATAATTATGTCAGAGAGAACACAGAGACCATTGATAATGAAAAGCTTCTCAATTATGTAAATGCCAAAGTTCCAACTGATCCTCCACTTGAATTTTCTATAGTTAATTTAAGTATACTGTACCCTTGTGAAGCTAATATTAAAAAATCCACTGACCTTGATGAAATAAGCCCAATGGCCCTAAAATTTGCTGCACCTGTTATATCTCAATCTATAGCTAACCTCATTAACAAGAGTATCCAGTCTGGTGTTTTCCCAGATAAATTTAAAAAAGCAAAAGTAACCACAATATATAAGAAAGGTTCTAAGTTGGACCCAGGAAACTACACACCTATTTCCATTCTACCTACATTATCAAAAATCTTTGAGAAACTGATTGCTAAGCAAGTATATTATTACTTCAGAACATTCTCACTCTTTCACAAAGAACAATCAGGTTTTTCGAAAGGATCATTCATGTCAAACAGCTTTAACAAAACTCACAGAATGTTGGCTGCAGGAAATCAATAAGGGGAGTCTAACAGGTGTATTATTCCTAGACTTCAGGAAGGCTTTTGATTTAGTCAATCATGATGTTCTTTTATCTAAGCTAAAATGCTATAAATTTGATACTAATGCCTTAAACTGGTTTTCATCCTATCTATGCAACAGAACACAAAGAACCACTATTGGTAATGTTCAGTCCATCTCCATGGAAATTAAACATGGTGTCCCCTAGGGGTCTACTTTAGGCCCACTGCTTTTTCTTATTTTCATAAATGACCTTCCACTGTGGACAAAGCACTCAAATATAGACTTATTTGCAGATGATGCTACTGTAACTGCTTCAGGAAATGATATAGTTACTGTTGAAGCACTACTAGATACTGATTTAGGAAACATTGAGAAGTGGTCAAATCAAAATAAAATGGTTATAAATGAAACAAAAACAAAATGTATGGTAATTGCCTCATCAATGAAACATTCAACTTCTGACAATCTGCTAAATCTGATAATAAATGGTCAACTCATTGAAAATGTTAAACAAGAAAAACTTCTAGGAGTGATAGTTGAAAATGATTTAAAGTTGGACAAACATATTGAATATGTCTGTAGTTCTCTATCAAGTAAAATAACTATACTAGGTAAAATCAAGAAGTACCTACTCATACAAGCTAGAATAATGTACTATAATGACTACATCCTGCCAGTTATTGAATACTGTTTGACAATATGGGGAAACTGCCCCAAAGGCCAATTAGAAAGAATTAACAAAATACAAAAGAGAGTAGCATGCCTAATACTGGATGCTCCTTTTGACACACCATCTAAAACCCTTTTCCATGAACTAAAATGGCTTCAAATAAACGACAGAATTAACTTTCAAAAGACAGTACTTGTCTATAAATGTATAAATTGGAAAATGCCTGAATACATGAGAATTTTTTGATGAAATCCAAGGACCATATGCCTTACAGTCAACCATACATGGCCACGTGAAACTCCCCAAACTCATGACTGAACAATTTTGATATAGTCTTAAATATTCTTCTGGAGCAAAGATATGAAACTCCTTGCCCACATCTGTTAGATCAGCCGCTTCTGTTGAAAGTTTTAAAGAAAAATATCAAAAAAATATTTGAAACTTGATTTTAATTGACCTTTACATGTCAGTATACCTTGTAACATCTCCTGTCTCTACTCCAACTGTCTTGTCTCTATGCATGGTAATCTGTGTTTTTGGTTTTAGAATAGCTGAGGGCCTCAAGGGAGACTAGATACATCTGTAATCTAATTGAGCTACCCTCGTTAAATAAAGCATTATTATTATTATTATTATTATTATTTATATAAAAGAAAATAAGTTAAGTCACATATGCCACAAAACGAAAATAAAAAATTTGGAGTAAATAACCAGACAAAATGTGTATGTCTGATTGAATCTTTTTTTGTTATTACTTTATTCTATTTATTGTTTTTTTTAAATTTTATTTATTTTATTTTTTTGAGATTTGATTTAAGATTTTCCTTTTCTTATTTACTGTAAAACAAATTAGTTTTTAATCTGAAATAACGTGCTATGTTTCAATGAATTTTATTGTTAATATGATTATCACACATCGATTGCCTGACATGCTTTAATTAAGTTAACACAAATGCGATTATCACACCTTTGAAGCTAATACACTATCGTTGATTTGCTTTAGGTAAGCAACCACAGCTACAACATATACTTTCTGAATCGAAAATAAGATTATTTATTAACAAATTTATTTATTTATGAATATGAATACAAATAGTTTATTGCAGTATTGTATTAAATCAAAGACATATCTGTTTCCAGATTGTATGCATTGTGTGCAGCATCAGCAACATTTACTGCAAGGACAACTGGGACAGCGAGTCCATCTGTGGCAGGTTTGGATCGCTGTACGACGACATTAAAGCTATCAATCAAAGATAAAGAATGATATCACGATGATGTATCCTCCTCAAATAAGTTAAGGATCAGTTTTAATTTTCCACAATTAATAAAGAATGCGTATGTCTGTCCATCCTTTGTTTTCATGAGTTTACATACGCTCTTCATCAAAGTCCATATTATCAACTTAAAAATAATGTGAATACCATGGGAGCTCTAAGAACCAATGCTGATATATGCATTAACAATGTCCATTTTCAGGTGCAGAATCGTGTTCTCTGCCGTGCTGTCTGTTTCCGAAAACAGCCATCGTGATGCTGGGTACAGACCATCAACCAGTGATCTTTTGGAGGTAAATGGGATGGTACAACACATCATCGGCATTTTGGAAAATGTTGCAAATCAGTATCTCGAGGTTTCCTTTGTCAACCATGAAATTTTCACCATGGACATGTTGGCATGGGACAATTTACATATAGGATATGAAGGTACTCGTGTTGTAGTGCATAACATAGAGCGTGAGATAAGGACAGTTCACGGCACGTTGTTAGCGGATGCAGAGTTCATCACATATAGCAGTGTTGTAACTGATAGTGTACCCGTTCCACAAGCAGCCTCCATACAGAGACAGACAAGTATGAACTGTGGAAAAAGAAAGTTAGCGAAATCAATGCAACAGTATGTACCCTACATAGACACCGTCACCAAGTATGTTGGAAAGAATGCGGACTGTATGAAGTTTACTAGTACTAGAGGTCCTGATTCTGAATGGAAGGTATCTAATGTGTTAGTGACTTCCAAGGAAACAAAAGCTAAACACTCAACCATTGTTCAGCAGGAATGTGGTAATAGATTCAACATTCTTGGTGTAGAGGAAACGGCCGCTAATTTCTCAGATGATGAGAATGTGAACGTTTGTGAGAATCATGTTAAATCCATGAAGAAGAAAACAAAGAGATGGGCAAAATCACATGTGTCTCAGTCCGGTGGTGGTGAAGTCAACGAAGCTTATGATAGCAAAGTGAAAGTGTTCATGAAGTGTCCTCTAAAATTGAAGCTGGACATGGCGGTAAAGATACTGCAAGGTGCTTTGGATGGTAATGTTGCAGACAACATTTCCACAGAAGTCCCATTAAAGCCAAGATGCAGTGAGATGTTTGTGATTGACACGGAACAATTGTTAAACCCAAAAGATGCCTTGTGTGACAGATACTTTTGGCACCACGACAGCGGTAAAAAGAATCCAAGACACTCAAAGGAACCAACTCAACTGTAATAAAATCCATTTTTAAAATCAGCGATTGTACAGAAAAGAAGGGTTTTAGCAATGTTTTTCAAAGGCATGCGTACCAGCTTGTAAGTTCAAATAAATTTATGTAAATACATTATGTTGGTGATCACACAAAGGCAAAACCGCAATCCCACGGAAATAGTAAGTCAGGCAATGAATTTACAAGAAGAAAAAAAATCTGTGATTAATGAAATCAAGAAAAATGCAGACAATCTTACGAAAACTTCAACTGTAATGCACAAAGAACTAACAGGAAAGGCAAAATTTGGCATTTAAATAGGTGTAAGTACTTAACTAAATGAGAAACAAGTGAAAATCATTTGTACAAAACTAGAGCTGAAAGAAGGTTGACACAAGACTTAATATATAATTTACTAGAAATCTCATATCACCTGGAAACATATGTAATGCAAGCTGATGTTTATCCTTCTTCAGTTTGTATAGTTGGCATGCCCGAAGTCATGAGCGAGTTTAACAAACTGTCCAAGAATGATATGGATGCTACATTAAAATGTAACACAGACATGACGTAAAAACTTTCTTTACATTACAACATGTGATATTTGAGGGTTCTCCCTTTATACCTGTAGCATTTATGCTGCACGAAAAACGAGACCAGAAACACCACAAATAGTTTCTGACCATTTTAAGTGAAAAAATTCCAAACTTGGGCAATTCAAAACATCTGAGGAAATGACATAACAAATGCAATAAGAAATATCTTGCCAAACATGCACAATGTTTTCTGCTGGATTCATTTGTTACAGGATGTGAAAAGATGGCTATTAAACAAAAAGGCAAGTTCTGATGACATTCATGTTTACAGAAGTCAAGTCGATACTTTGGGTCTGAATCTCATGAGTCTTTTGAAGAAAACATCAACAATTTTAAGACACTTTGGTCACAAGAATTCATCAAGTATTTTGATACACACTTCATAAATGCAATTACCGAACATTCTATGAGACCTTTTTTAGAACGGTTCTGAATCTTTAACTTGTACTACGAAATAACTACCAATCCAGTGGAAAGTATGAACATTTTGAAAGCCATGCAATCCCGTAGAGAACTTCCAATTGACTTGATTGTCTTACAAAAACATGATTTCACGGAAATGCAATATAGTAGAGCTGGAATTGGAAAATATAAATTTAAATGCAAAAATTAATTTGGAGGACATCCAGTTAATTAAATTGGGTGGCAGTCCTGATGAAATTATGAAACAAGTGTAGGAAGAATTGTCGTCGGTCTTAAATACGAGTAAAGATGAGTGTTAGAATGTTGAAGCAGAATTAGATCAGAAAGAAGAGAAAACTAATGAAAGTGTCACAAAAACTACTGAAAATTTCTCCCCGATTGAGGTTGTAATGAAAATGAAGAAGATAATTGTAAAATGATCAACAACGCGATTATAAACAATTTAAATTCAACATTGATAATGGACAAAGAAGACAAAGAAAAGAAAGGTCTAGAGAAATTGCTTTCACAAGAATTTCTTGCTGATAAACTGATTAAGGATAATAAAATGTTTTTTGTTGCTAGTATGAACGCTTTCTTAGTAGAAGGAGTTAAGAGTAAAAAGTATGTTGTCACTTTAGATCCAAAAGACAGCTGCAGCTGCCCATCCGTCGGAATCTGTTACCACATATTAGCTGTAAATAAATCGCTCAACAAAAGAGTAATAGATACTAAATCAAAGAAAACTAAGAACTTGACATTGCTAAGGGAAAATAGCAGACCAAAGGTTGCGAAAAAAAATTGGTCAAAAGAAGCCTCAACAGCAAAATGTTGAGTTACTTTGCTTCAAACTTAATCACATGTTAGTGACCATAATGTTTCTCGCCCGTTGCTTATGATACGAACTGCATTGAAAGACACAAATGTAAATCAAAAATACCAAAAACACATTCCAAAATTAGTACTAAAACTACACTAAATGAAAATAAAACATCTTCATTAAAAAGACAATTTTCTATGAGAATTCCAAGCAGTACATCAAGAAGAAAATACGTTTTGATGATGATTTATGTGAAATACAACAAGATCTGTCCAGAAATGATAAAAGTTTGGATTTGCCCGATTTTTGGATAGAAAATCTAGGATTATATCAAACAGAGAAGGAACTTATTACAGATGAAAAGGGCATGTTAAATAACAGGCATATGACTGCAGTGTCTACTTTATTGAAATGGCACTTCTAAAGTATCCAACGACTTCAAAGTACTCTTAATATACTGCATTTCAATGATAAAATTAGGAAGTGGAATTTAGATATGCGAACGAAATCTGAAACAGGAGTGTCTGCCCAAATTCATTTTAATGGATCTAATCACTGGGTCGTCTCATTCAGAGATACTGAAGATAATGTATATGTTTTGGATAGTTTAAAATCAAACAAAACAGTAAATTCCCCCATGACCATTCAGCTTGCTCAGACTTAGGGAAATTCTGAATCAAAAAACATTTGTGTAAACATTCTCCATGTACAAAAAAAACTAAATGGTTCTGATTGTGGTGTATTTGCTATTGCCTTTCTAACAGAACTGTGCTTCAATAACTTTAGTTTTAATAAACATGATAGGTTATATATAAATAAAATGTGGCAGCATTTAGTATGGTGCTTAGAGAGTGGATATCTTGAACCCTTTGTGAAAATTGCAAAGATGCCAAAAATGCCTAGTAATGAAAATAAAGTTCAAAAGATAGTTTTGTACTGTTCATGTCATTACCTTCGTGTGTGGACAATTTGATAGTGTTCCAGTAAAAAATGTAAAATACAATGGTATCATACAATATGCATCAAGGAATTATTTAATGACAGTGAGACTTGAGTGTGTAATTCTTGCAAATGAACAGACCCACTCATGACTTCGGGCATAAAGTTTGCATTAAGGAACAAATTACACAACTGCAACAGTACGTTGATGTAATGTTACAACTTACAATATTACCATCTTTTCGTGTTTGCTTATACTTATTATTTAATGTTAAATACCATTACCATGCCTATAATTCTTTGAGAGTGAGAATATTTCTGCTGTTTTCGTAACACGAATTTGTAAAATGGTTAGTGTTTGAACTTTGATTTCTTTAAAAACTGAGTGATAAATGAAGTGTGCATTAGTTATCACCATAGCAGTATATGTTTTGTTCTAATCTAAACATTAAAACATGCTATGCGTTGATATATACATATACATGTGACTGCATATGTTCACATTCATTGATTGATAGGTATTTGTACATGTACTTGTACTGTACATATTAAAATTCTTTTTCTGTGATGACTTTAAAATATTCATTATATCTGTTGGACGAGATAAATTATAATTACCAATTTTATAATTCGTCGTGTTTGTTGTTTGCTTTAGTGTTTAAGGGACTACTATAAATAGTATATCACCTGCTGCATGGAAGACAACGCTGTGTCTGTTACAGGTAATACAAATTTGTGCAGTTAAAATTTGTCACAAGTGTTGCTAATGTCGTAAAAATAGTTCTGTTGTGTTTTCATGACGTAGTGTAGTACAGGGAAAGATTGGGGTACAGTATAGTGAAGTAAATGCAGCAGTTGTTAGTAGTCATTCACAGAACATAAAGGGAAATGTCCGGAGGAACCTGGTATCCATACATAAATCAACGGTTTACCATTGTTTTGATCTTTTTTCAATCATGATTAATGATAGAAAATCTGAATAATAATCTGAACAGTAAACAAAATATTAAGCCACTAATTTCAAGTGATCCCAACAAGCAACAAAAATTAGCTAGTTATGCATTATGGGCTGCAGATGGCCGCAATGGACCGCAGTTTATTTGGCCGCAAGGGGCCGCAGTTTGGACCTGTCCAGCACTGCTGAGGGAGAGCCCATTGGGCCAATTTGCATAGGTAAAGTACACTATGTGGAACAACCCAATCTGTCTAAGTACATCAAAGAGATGCGTGTTGAAGAACAAATGTTTTTACACAACACTGACTACGCTGAATGAGAATGTTGAAGCCATCTTTATTAAAGTTTGTGATCAGCGGCAAGGTTTCTTTAAAATCGGTTTTTTACTCCAAACCTAAAATGCAAAACAAGATTATTTCTGTAGCTGGAAAAGTGTAAGAGTGTGATTCATTTTCAAAGGCAAAATGTCGAAACATAGTTGTGATTCAGGAAATGTGGAGCCATCTCCGAAGCGAGCAGAGCCCAGCAAAACAAAACAAAATTTCAGAACTCCTGGTTGACGGAGTTTGACTTTCTGGAGTGCAGCGGCAAGGGGAAACATTTTATTCTGTACACATATTGCAACCACCATATTGACATTAGTCTTTCTGGAGTGTATGACATCCGTCAACATAGCAACATTATGCAGCATCTTGACATGGCAAGAATACAGAGCTCAATTCCCAAAGTAACTAGCTTGTTTAAACAGTCATCGACAGACAATGTCACTAGAGCTGAAGTACTTTTCTGCAATTTCATTGCTGAACACAATCTGCCATTTTCAGTAGCAGATCATTTTTCAGACCTATGCAAGGAAATGTTCCCTGATAGCAATATTGCCAAGAAATTCACTTGCAACAAAAGGACCAAAATAAAAAAAAAAAAAAGGGAATATCATATATAATGCAATTACACCAATGTTGGACAAACAAGTAACTGAGGTATGCCAAAAAAACAAATTTTCAGTCCTGATTGATAAATCAAATGACAAGGAAGGTGACAAGACTATCGCTATTTTGGTCCGGGTGTATGATCAAACCAACTACTGAAAGCAGCAAATACTGGATGTAATTAAAACTACATTCTACTGTCCAATGAATTTTAAAGACAGTAACTTGGTGTATTTTTGTATTTAATGTCTGTGAGGTTGTGACCATGCATAAACATGTGTGTGGTGATGTTTTTTGACAATGCTAAGTCTACCATTTTTTTCTTTGTAAGTATATTAAATTCTTCAGAGAAAACAGATGGTATTTTCTCTTTTTTAGATTTGAATTTCCAGTCATTTGCTACAGGGTGATTTTGAAAAGATAGTTGATTCTCATTTGGATAACGTCGCTTTTGGGGGGTCACATTCACTGACCCTCCTCGGGACCACAAAACACTTTTCGAGTCTCAAAAAAACCCAACCCCTAACACCATCTGGGAATATGGCAAGTATGTTATCTATATATTATATTTGAGTCAGGGCTCTAGCTCAGAAATTCTCAAGGATAGTAATAGTGAGATAAAACTTTGTAGTTTTCATTCATCATGACCTAAGGTCATCTCACACAACACCATTTTGATCCAATTTTCAAGGTCAAGGTAATTTTTCATGGTTGGGCTGTAGTTCAGAAGCTGCTGCAGCAATGAAAATGAAATATTTTGGATGGTGTGTCTTGTATCACTATCAATATCCTCTCTGCAAAATTAAGGTCACAGTAATCTCAAGGTTACTTACTTGTAATGTCTTGGTTGTAACCTTGAAGCCATTAAAAGAAGTATTATCAAAACTTTTACAATTTTACATCTTGACTTTTGGGGAAATTTCATAATCATAGTCTCAAGGTTATGGTCACATGCCAATATGCATATTATTTGTGCCAAGTCTTGAACTAAAACCATTTTTAGAGAGATAAAACTGAATATGCTCATATGCATGATGACAAGACAGTGCTTCATATACCACTTTTATGATTCTATCATGAAGGTCAATGTACTCAATTTTTGTATCTATGCTGTAGCTCTGATGCTGTTTAAGATATTGGGAAAATTGTATGTATACCGAGATATAATAACTAAAGATTGTGTTGCATACCATGTTCTCTGTCATTTCTCAAAGTCAAGGTCAATGCATTAACACTCTTGGTGACTTGTAACTCAAGTGTCGTGTTAAATTATGGTATGAATATTGATGCATTTTATTACACTCGTCATAAATTGGGCAAATTATCTACCCATCATTCCATAAATATTTGCTTGTTCAGACCATAACTCTGTAACAGCAGGAGAGATTTTCATGAAACTCTGCCTATGTATGTATATAACATGACTAGATGGCGTGTCACATACCATAGAAAGGCCTGTTGTCACAAGATTCAGTTCACAGCAAGGCAAGGGAAAATGTAATTATGTAATTTGTAAATTGTCTGAAGGATAACTTCTGTAGTACTGAATATATTTTAATTAAACTTTAACCAATTATATATCAGAACTAGAGAGTGAGCCACATACCATAACCATGACTTCAGTCTCAAGGTTAAGGTCACAGCCGGGACAAATATAATTCAGTGATCTCTATCCATGTACAGGTATAACATTTGAACCAATGAAGATATTTTCATTAAACTTCAGCCTGTTATATATCTGAGCTTGAGTGTCGCGCATATTCATAGTCATACCCTCTGCACCCAAGGTTAGGGTCAAAAACAAGGGAAGTTAGTGGCCTGTTTCCTTATGCAGGCTGTCACTTTTTAACCACTTCAGATAGTTTGTTCAAATTTTATCCAGCTCAACCTTAATCAATCAGCTGGCAGGTTTCTTGCTCAAAGCTCAAGGTCAATGGTAGGGAAAAGGTCACGAGTTGGGCATATACATTGTGTTATGTGGTTTTAATGTTACTTAATTCCTCAAGGTTGTGTCACATCTCATCATTTCTGTGCTAATCCAGAACTCGTTATAAGCATTGCTGACTTGATTGTGATTAAAGCATTGGCTTTGTGGTTATTTTAATTCATTTAACCCTTTACCTCATAGTCTGTTGCTGTGTAGGCGGTCAACACACATGAGCCCAAGCCAGCTATAAACTTCATGCGCATAAGCCTGCCTGTAAAATTTAAACAGTGGTTCCCCTCTTGAACGGCCTCCCTGACCAGCTGCCACACGCTTTTTATGGCCAGAATCCCTTGGCACCGACGAGTTTGTGTTCAAAAGTACACCTCAAGGACGGCCACCCCTCTAACATGACCAGCGGCCAGCATATTAGTGCAAAAATGTCAAATTTACCCCTCACGAACGGCCACATTTTTTCCAAAATGCCAATAAAGAACCAAACTTTAATTCATACAAAGAGGTAAGTAATCCGATTATCCTTACTGCTGTGTGATCCTCAGATGTCAGGTTTTGTTACTTTGATAATTGCAGGCTATTATTACTGCCAATAACTGTTAAGATTACAATAGCAACTGCTGAGAAGCGCTGTATTGCTGAACATAAGTCAGAAAGAAAATTGTCAAGATTACAATAGCAACAGCTGAGAAGCGCTGTATTGATGAACATAAGGCAGAGCGAAAATGGTGTGATAACTTTTATGGCTTCTCTTAGATGTCAAGCTTTTTCACTTTGATAATTAGTGACTATTATTGCTGATGATACATATCAAGATTAAAAAATCTAACCGCGGCGAAGAGCCATTGTTCATAACAAATCTGCGTGACGTAAAAATGGTATGATAGCCTTTTGGCTTCTCCCACAAAGTGAAAAGAAATGTAAATTCAACTGGATACCAGACTACGACCAATGAATCACGTGACAAGATCACTTCCCATAGAAATAAGTTATTGCAAAAGGATCAACATGTCGTCAAGGAAAAGAAAAATCCTCAGTTTAGAAGAAAAAGTAAAAGTAATTCGACTAAACAAAAATGGGGAGAGTTCGAGGATCCTTGCAGAAAAATTTGAAGTCAGAAAGACTCAAATAAACAATATCATGAAAGATAAGGAAACTATTCTGCAGAAATGGGAAGATGGAATGAACAGAGAAAGATTGTTAGAGTCAGGAAATGTTTGTACCCTGATTTGAATGACAAGATATTTGAATGGTTTTGCACTGCGCGTGCCAAGAACATTCTGCTTACAGGTTGAATGATTCAAGAAAAAGCAACGATTTTATCAGTTGAAATGGGACATGATGACTTTACTGCAAGTAATGGGTGGTAACACAGATTTCAAGTCAGACACAATATTAAGTGTTCTGTCCTTAGTGTAGAATCTGCTGAAGTCGATAATGAAGTTCTGGAGGATTGGAGCAAAAGACTGAATGATATATGCAGGGGATATGACAGCCAGGATATTTTTAATTGTGATGAGACTGGATTGTGTTTCCGAATGTTACTGGTACAAAAAGGGGACACATGTAAAGGTGGGAAAAAGCAAACGAGAGATTCACAGTTTTGCTCTGTGCAAGTTATTCTGGTGAGAAACTGAGGCCATTGCTGATTGGAAAATCACAAAACCCAAGGTGCTTTAAGGGATATAGCCAGACAAATCTGAGAGTTACATATGAGGCAAACATGGATGACAGGACAAATATCTGAGTCATGGATCAAAAAACTAAATCGGCAGATGAAAGTGCAGAGCAGAAAGATCCTGCTTTTCCTTGATAACTGTTGTGCACACCCAAAAATGGAGTTGTCAAATGTCAAGCTTTCATACTTCCCCCCTAAAAAACGTCAAAACTGCAGTGCATGGATGCAGGGATAATCTAAACAATTAGTCATCTACAGGAAAAAGCTGCTGAGACATGTGTTGTTCCTGATGGATGAGATAACAACTGCATCGAATACAGCACAACAGAGGCAGTGGAGGAAGACTGGGATGAAGAGGACTACCTTCCCCTAATACCTCAAGGATTATATGCACTGTGGCGACACATTAACAAGAGAGAACACAGTTGGTGATGATTGGGAGACATTACTGCTATGCAGCATTAGGAATTCCAGTAAACATGCTTGGATAAGAAAAGTGACTATGAGAGGTACACAACCTGTGATGATGAAAAACCAGCCAATCAGTGCATTACATTACAAACTGCATGGTTGCATTCCACTGAATTGATGGATTATGGCCTTGCTACAAATAATGTTGAACTTGTAACATAATTACAAAAACACAAGACATTCTTAAAAAAGGGAAAAGAATAGCTGTGGAAAGCTCGGGACAAACAAAATTGGAGAAATGTTTCAAGCTTAAGGATTCTTAAGAACGACTGTATTGTGCTAAAAGTGTCCACTGGTGACAGATGATGTGATCTGAAATATTATTATAAAACAATTGTAAAACCATATTGATGATTATTCAACATTCTTTTTAAAATGACGTTAGAAACAGTATGTTTCACATTGATTCCACAACATGCATGTGATTTTTAAATGAAAATATTAAATGTTTCAGAATTACATGTAGTTGTGACTTTCTTAATTCCTATGCAATTGCTACTCACATATGTGATCCCCCTCTAGAAAGGCCACCCCACTTATAAGGCCACTTTACTGGTGCAGTAGGGGCGGCCTTATAAGAGGGTGACCACTGTAGCAGTGTAGTATATGTTAAGTTCAACACAAATTTTAACCATTTTATTTTTTTTGTACACATCTGTCATCTCTAGATGGGTTTCAGAGTAAAATCTGATCTTTATAGTTGTATAAATATTTTCATGGAATAATTTTTTATATGCTTTAAAATCTTGAGAGAACTCATTTATTGTCAAGTCAGTGAAGGTGTGTGACCAACCGAGGCTGATCTTTCTCAACCTCAAAATCTACCGGTTTGTTGTCTACATCTATCGCTAAATCATCTGAATTAGATAAATTATAAACAATCAGTGATGACCACATCAACATCGGAGCCTATATCTGACTTATTGAAGCCTTCATAGTCATAATTCTAATCATCCAAACTATAGAAAGTGCTGAACGAAATCCGAAGCCTCCATTTTGGAGAGTGGAGAATCTGACCCAGTTACTTTAAATAGCAGATTACGACAAGATCTTAAAAAGCAACCATGTGATGTGATGTAATGGTCATTTATCTCAATGCCTGTAGCTTCTAACTGGGGGTTTTCCCTGAAGGTGGAGCTATGAAAACCAGCTCAAAAGGACTGACGTTTACTGTAGGCATCCAAATATGCCTCCATGCTGATGGTGCAGAGGTGTCCACACACGCTTGTATGTGAATCAGTTCCATAAGAATAGGGCAGAGGCGTCCAAAATTGCTTACATGAGGTAAAGGGTTAATAGAAATGACACCTGGGCAGGTGCTGTTTATATTGCGTTGACATAGTTCACTCAAATTTGACTCTCACCTAATACTTAATGTCAGTTTTTATTGTTGTTGTTTTCAATTTTTCTCTTGCAACAATGTCTAAGCAGAATGTGGGGAGCTGTGGGCAGAAGAAAGCCCCCTGGAATACCCACCCCACCTGCCTAGCTTGTAGGAATTCTATAAGGACAGATCGTTGTCAAATTTGCAGTCCCTGGTCAGACGGATCTGGGGCCTTCCTGAAAATAGACTTACAAAGGAAGGAAGAAAGGGCTTTTCTCTTCTTCCTCTTAATTTTATGGTTTTTCCATTGAAAAGTCCCCGAGATCTCAGTGTAGGATTGGAATAGTCTCTTTGGAGACAAAGAAGGCCATTGGGGCCCCTCCCAGTGGAGGAAATAAGTGAGTGGAGAGTGAGTCTCACCCTCGCATGAGAGAGGAGCAGCACCTTCTCCAATCCAGTAGGGCTGAGAGAATGGAAATCAGCGTACAGATGCCAGATTAGGGAAGGAAATCAGATCTGCATCCCCCCTTTCCTATAATCCTGCTAAATCTCTATGGGATGTGGAGCCTTCCATCACAGGGAAGTGATTGGTCCTTTCCCTGCATGCAGCCATGGACTTCAGAGTCTTTGCCCCATGGTAGAGAGGTCAATGTTGCAGTCCATAGGCCAATATCACCATCTTACCAAGTGGGGTAAAATGCCCCAGGAGGGTTTAGAGTCACTCTCATGCACCTGCCGAGTCTGCCACTTAGGACAGTTCCTTAGCTCTGTGTGAGGGGTTATGGATCAAGGTCCCTCTTGCCCCCAAGTCTCGTCTGCAACAGAGACATTGGGTCACAAGATCTGAAGTGAGAGCAGGATGAGGATGACCTGTAAGTCCTTGAAGATTCTCTCAGGTTTAACACAGAACGGCCAAGGTGGAACCTCCTCTCTTGGGCTCCCCTTTCTCTTCCCAACTGTCGGTCAAGGTGGCAGAGAAAGAAGGGATCATGTCCTCTGACAAGGCTCCAAGGACATTAAAATTCTCTTCAGCTTGGAAAGACTCTCTGAGGCTACCTCCCATCCAGAACTCTTGCTGGTCCCTCACTCGGCTATGGTTAAGTAGCATTCCCAGAGGTTTTCCAAGGGTCAGGAGTTTGACAACTTTATTACCATGGTCACAGAAAGCCATGATGCCTTGTATATCCAGCCAACTTTATTGTCATGGTCACAGCAAGCCATGATACCTTGTATATTCTGCCGACTTTATTACCATGGTCACAGCAAGCCATGATGCCTTATTTATCATGCCGACTTTATTACCATGGTCACAGAAAGCCATGATGCCTTATATATCCTGCAGACTTTATTACCATGGCCAAAGCAAGCCATATTGCCTTGTATATCCTGCTGACTTAATTACCTCTCCAATTCTCTCCAAAAGTTCATTTTAATAAGTTCAAATGGTGGACTGGATGAAGAGCTAGCCTTTAAATCATCATATGGATAGTATCACTGATTTATTAATCTGGTCGATTTTCCATACAAAAAGTCATCAATATGCTTGTGTGTCATCTGTCATGAATACATTTGTTTACAAGTAGTGCAACTGGCTATTGTTTATCGCTGTGTCAAATGAATAGATATGTTGTCTTTAAAGCAAGGCAATAAAAAATCACAGTAACTGGAAAATGAATATCGACTTTGATGAGCCATCATGGCACCATCTTAATTTGACTGCCGAGTTTTCAAGAGAACATAAACAATAAATGTTTTTGTAGAAGACGATTATAATACTCATTCGCAATTGTGATCAATGGCAACTAGGTGCATGGTTTGGTGTGGCTTGTGGGATTTAGTGCTATTTTTCAGCACATGACAGGCTATACATGGCGGCCAGTATATCTGGAGGAAGAACCTGTGAAGAACCACCGACCTACAGGAAGCTACTGGCAAGCTTTCTCATATACCCACATTTATCGAGATGAGACACACACTCACACAGACAGAGGTTAGATGAGTGAGTGATCTGTAAAGGCTAGTACCTTAGACCATTTGGCCACATAAGGCCTCCAACTAGGTGCATGAAAAGCTTGATTTTACTGATAGGGTTCATTATGGGGAAGTGAGTTCCAAAGTTCATGAACTTAAATTCCCGAATTGGCACTGAGAGGTTTGCTCAAGGATGAGTAGAAATTTTTGCTACAACTTGCAATGAAATCATAGCATCAGTATTTTACTAATATAACAATAAAAACAAAAATCGAGTTTTGGCGTTGTTGTTGCCCTAAACAAAGGTCACTCTTTTTTAAATAAAGAATCTTGTTTTATTCTGAATCTATGGTAACACTAGATTGTAATACATAATGCCTTTACTGATAAAGAGATTGGATATATAGAAAATAAAGATAATTTATAAAGAAAAGAAAAGAACTTCATTAGAAAAAGTTACTTATCAACAATTATTCCCAAAGTGATTATTAAATGAGTATTCAACTACTTAACTTTCCCACCCACCCAATTACTGCCGATGTCCATCCCTTTCTTAATTTTTCAGAGTTCCCTCTGTAACTCATGCCATCACTTGTGCCAATGTATGTTTCTGGACCCCATTGTGCACGAGTCATCGAGGGAGAGATGTATTTTTATATGACCTACCTCTTTTATTGAAGCACTCAATTTTATCTACAGATCTCTATGCAGATGACACAACATTATCAGACACCCAAAACACAAAGCATGAATTGGAATTTTTTTTACAGGCTGCCCTAAGCAAACTGGACAAGTGGTGCTCAAGCCATGGCATATATCTCAACGGAACCAGGACTTTACCCCCCTGTAAATTACCCCCCTGCCATTACCCCCTCGTCATTTACCCCCCTTGGATATTACCCCCCTGCGAGGACAAGCAGCCTTGGTTTCACCTCAAAATGATGATATCCTGTGCTAAAGCAAAAACATATTGTGTGTTGTTTTACCACAATAAGATTCTATCCCGTCATTTTAATCTGTGCTCATTCTATACTATTGTGTTGGCTTCACCTCATTGTGTGTTGTTTTACCGCAATAAGATTCTATCCAGTCATTTTAATCTGTGCTCATTCTATACTATTGTGTTGGCTTCACCTCATTGAATATAATTAGATCAGAAATGGTTTCTAATTAAGTGTTCGCAAACACAATCTGAAAACTAGTATTGGCTACACATCAATAAAAATGATTTTAGCAGTTTAATCGGTGCTTAATCTATACTATTGTGCTGGCTTCACCTCAATGAATATAACTAAACCCTATATATATACGTTCTGAAAAATATAATATCACCAGAAATAATTCTACCATGGACCAGATTCAACATGATGTGAAGTTCTGCAAGTTAGACAAAACATTACACAAAGAGCAGTGGAAACAGAAGAAACACCTCAACAGATTCTTGGCCGGGAATGCAGAATCTAAGTGAAGGAGCATCAGTACAAATGGTTCCTATACAACATATTCGTCCTCAGATTCGACGAAAGCGACAAGCTATTCATGCTCCGCAGCCTCTTCCAACTGATCGAGCAACCGTTGAACTGCCCGATGAATACAAGAAACTTCCTAATGGTGAGAATTTCTTGTTATTTGATAGTGGTGTAGGAGATATGAACAGAATTTTAATCTTTGGGACTGATAAAACGACATCATTATTAGCACAATCTCCTAATTGGTTCATGGATGGAACTTTTGCTATTGTGCCTGAGCTTTTCTTTCAATTATATACGGTGCATGCACTCATCAGTGGTGATGTCATTTCTTGCCTCTACTGCTTGCTCCCAAATAAAACTACGGAAACTTATCAACGTCTTTTCATGGAGATAAAGGCACTAATTCCCAATGCTCAGCCTGCAACAGTTATGATGGATTATGAAATAGCAGCCATGAATTCTGTTGCAGAATGCTACACCGGAATAGATGTACAACGATGTTTTTATCATTTTTCTCAGAGCATATACCGAAAAGTACAAGCTATTGGATTTCAGCAAAGATATCAAGATGATGCAGATTTTGCAATGTCAGTTAGAATGGTAGCTGCTTTGGCTTTTGTGCCGCTTTCTCACACTCTGCAGGTTTATGAAGAACTTCAAGAACTTACAGAAGACGACGACATGAATCAATTGTTAGATTATTTTGAAGATAACTACATCGGCAGAAGAAGACGTCGAAACCGAGCTAATCCTGTCTTTGTTCCTCAAGTTTGGAGTGTACACAGCCGTGTTCAAAATGAATTACCTCATACTAACAACAGCGTTGAAGTTTGGCATCGAAAAATGCAAGCTGCCGTTGCTGCTGACCATCCAAACATTTGGCGCTTTTTGACAATCCTTCAAAGAGAGCAATCATTCCTGAACGTGATAATTTCTCAGCGACTTTGAGGACATCCAGCGGAACCAACTCGAAAGAAATATCGTGACTGCAATGCTCGGATTATGAACATTGTTAATGACTTTGCTAATAGAGAGCACTATGAATACTTGCGAGGGATCGCACATAACATTCAGCTGTAATCATATCAATATAACATATTTTATGGTACTATGGTACTATAACATTATGACACTATGATATGCTGAATTTAATATTGAATATTCCAGGACAAGTATATGTTTTCAAGGCTGAGAGTAATTAACTAAAATAAAAATTTACAATAAATTCTTTTGAAATTTATTTTATTTTATTGTTTATTCTGGGTATAACAATTATATGTTATATAGTAAAGGGGGGGGGGGGGTAATTAACTGGAGGGTAATGTACAGAGGGGGTAAATGACCGGGGGTGATGACAGGGGGGTAATTGACAAGGGGGTAAAGTCCTAGACCCATCTCAACACAGCAAGAAAGAACAAATCTTTATAATGATGAACTATGTTTAACCCTTTTGCAGTGGGATACGACTCCAGTCGTACTTTACCTTTGCCAGTGGGATACGATTCGTACGTTCATTATATTCCATTACCCACTTTGCAGAAGTGTCTTTTTAACTGTATAATACATCATCAGTTTACGTGTACTCTTTTGAAAAGATGGAATAAAAGGTACAAGGTACACATTTCATTACCTGAATCTGTTCAAAAGACCCCAAAACTGGTAAAAAGTATTTCAAAATAGAGTTTTAACATGCAGAGATAAAAAATGGTGGTCATATACTGAAGAGAAAAGTGAAGACGGTTATGTGCTTGCTGAATTAGTTGAACAAAAAGACCATTTCATGTGGAAACTTGACATTCTAAGCAGTGTGGATCTTTATCTTTACTTCTTCAAAATGAACGGAGCTGATGATAACAGGTTATTTGAAAATTTGATTTCAAACACGAGTTTTAATGTGTGGAGATCAACATGGCGGACAGCGCTGAAGTAGCAAGTTATGGCAGTGATGTGGATGCTAATTTTGATGAAAATATAGACAATTTTGTGGGAAAAATTTATGATTTAGGCAGTGCAGATCGTGAGCTTGACTTAAACAAATGAACAGAGATGATGATAACTGGTTAGTAGAAAATTTGATTTCAAAACTGAATTTTAACACGTATAATTCAAAATGGCAGACAGTACTGAAGCAGCAGAGATGTGGATGCCGATTTTGATGAAAATATAGACAATTTTGTTGGGGAAAATGATAATTTAGGCAGTGGGGATCTTGATCCTGTTTACATGGAATGAACTGAGCAGATGATAGATAAATAGTTAAATATTTTTGACTCGGATGTTGTGTGTGCAAAATATTATTAAATTTTTTTTACTGCATTCCTGGAAATGGACCAAAATAAACCCAACATAACTCTGATATTATTACATTAGAATTTATTGTGGAATACATACTTGCCATAACACGACGTGTCACGCGAAAAATACTATTTTGGACTCCCAAACCCCCCGACATGATCGTGTTTCAAAAAACACGATTTTCAGCAATTTTGCAACAACAAAAATTTTCCACCCCAACAAAATTAAAAAAAATAAAATATATATATTTCTTGATCACTATTATATATGCCCATAATCTGTGGTATCTATAAACAGTAAACAGTACTGCTCAAAGCTCATGTAAAACTATCCTCGGGGCAGGTTTATACACCTATTTTAGAGGCAATTAAAAGATAAGGCTGTCAGAGATAAACAGCCACCTTTCAGAGATTTATTTAAATGGCTCACAATAGCTAGGGTGATGTGTTGTGTCAAATCCTTTTGAGCACTGCTGTGGGAGAGCCCATTAGGCTAATTTGCATAGGTAAAGTACATTAAGTGGAACAACCCAATTTATAGTTAAGTAGATCAAAAAGATGCATGTTGAAGAACAAACTGATTGCATTTTATGAAAATGCTGAAACCATCTTTATTAAAGTTTGTGATCAGCAGCACCGTTTCTTTGAGAATACTGACGCCATCTTTTTTCAAGTTTGTGATCAGCGGCAACGTTTCTTTGAAGTCGGATTTTTACTCCATATATAAAATGGAAAAGTGTACAAGTGTGATTCATTTTCGAAGGAAACATGTCAAAACGTAGTAGTGATTCAGGAAATATGGAGCCATCTCCGAAGTGAGCAAAGCCCAGCAAAACAAAATTCCAGAACTCCTGGTTGACGGAGTTATTCCAGAACTCCTGGTTGACGGAGTTTGCCTTTGTGAAGCGCAGCATCAAGGGGGAACATTTTATTCTGTGCACATATTGCAACCACCATATTGACATTAATCATTCTGGAGTGTATGACATTCTTCGACATGGAAACACCACCCAGCATCGTGACACGGCAAAAATGAAGACTTCAATACCCAAATTAAATAGCTTGTTTAAACAATCGTTGACAGACAATGTAACTAGAGCTGAAGTAATTTTCTGCAATTTTGCTGCTGAGCACAATCTGCCGTTTTCAGTAGCAGATCATTTTACAGACCTATGCAAGGAAATCTTCCTTCAGGAAAACCAAGATTTGATATTCTGACTCAAGTGGCCATTGCATGTTTGACACTTTCTCACAGCAATGCCGATGCTGAGAGATCATTTTCAATGCTTAGAAAAATTCAACAAGATCTTCAGGGAAGGCTGAACAACACCACCATTCAATCTCTGATGAGTGCTAAGATGAACACAAATTACACTTGCATTACCTTCAAACCAACTTCTGAACTATTGAAAACAGCAAAGATTGCATGTAATTAAAAGTGGATTTTAAAGACAGTAACTTGGTGTATTTTTTTATTTAATGTATGTGAGCTCGTGTACATATGTGTGGTGATATTACCGTATTTGCTGGCCTATAAGTCGATACTTTTTTACCTGGAAGTCTGGGCTTCGTCTTATACTCCGAATCGACTTATATATGGATTATGTCATTGAAATTGCTTTACCGTATGTTAATGTAATTTTTCATACGTGAAAATCATTGCATAAAATGTACCAATAAATAATACATGTAGAGACCATCTTAATCATTTTCCCAATTAATCTGGAATAGCATAGTGATACCATTAATATTCATGAAACCGAAAGTTACTAGCGAAAGTGACAAAGCCAAGGTGTTGATCTGGCTTCGTCTTATACTCTACATCGACTTATATATGGATGAAGGATTGAAAATTGACGAAATTAGCGAATTTGACTTATACTCCGCATCGACTTATAGGCCGGCAAATACGGTATTTGACAATGCTAAGTCTACTATTTTTGTGTTTGTAAGTATATTAAATGCTTCAGAGGAAACAGATGGTATTTTCTTTTATTCAGATTTGAATTTCCAGTCATTTGCTATAGGCTGATTTAAAAAGATAGCTTATTCTCATTTGGATGATGTTTTTTTTTGGGGGGGGGGGGGTCATGTGCACTGACTCCCCTTGAGACCCCAAAACACACTTTTTGAGTCTCAAAAAAAACCCCAACACTGTTTGGGATAATGGCATGTATGGGAATAAAAACACTGAACCAAAATGAAAAACTTTGTCGACTTACCAGTAAGGATTATTCTGTTTGCTCTCCAATTTTCGATGCCAGTAAATTTAATAACATTTTAATAAATTTTCACATTCTTGATGGATTTTATTATTTTGTCACCTTCTTAAATGGCATAAAATTCCCCATATTTCATACACTTACATATTGGAGGTAAGATGAATATTGCAGATAGAAAAATTGCATTGAAAGTAAGTTATAAAAAAAATGTAAAGCATGTTTTTTTGCTTACATAACTTTACTTTCAACTGAAGTTTTTACGTCTGCAAATTTTCAGTGAAAAAATATATGACCTTAAAGAAAATCTTATGCTTTTTAAAACGGTATGCATCATTGAAAGATTATTTGAAAAATTGTCCTGTAAAGCCAGATTGACCAATGTCCCTGCATTCTCTCATGCTGCTACACCAATGAGTGAAAAAATTTCCAGTTCTACACAACTGCCTGTCTGATTGGACTTCAGTATGAAAAGGGTTAATATGAAAGAATGTAAATCTGCTAATGGTCTGTCATGACCATGATGGAGTACTTTGTGTTTCTGAAGGAAATATAATGTGCAAGCACTTGTATACAGAATGAAATCAATGAACACTGTGTCAACAGTCACCATTTTGATAATATTTGTGCAAACCTACTTTCAAGGCAGCAGCAGCAGATCAAGATGCAGACCTGGTACTATGTGGAGAAAAACAACAAATTTCAACTCCTGCTGCCTGCATAACTGATTTTCTCCACCTAGCTATCATGCTAACTGTCACAGGCGTGTGTGGTGCTTGCACTTTAATAAACAGTGATGTGTCATTTGCACAAATAATTCTGATAGTTGAACACAATGTTGAGACTGTTTAAGTAGATCTCCAATGTAATTTTTTACACAAGAATCACAGATTTCTACATTTCTAATATCTACAAGATCTAATGTCTGCCCTATCTGCCCAGCCCGAACAGCTAAAATCATGACCAACTTACAAGTTATTTCAAAGACTATAATGTCTTGGTAGGCAAATTTTGAAAATCCCAGTTCTGGTGGGCATTGCTGGCTGAACTGCTCTTAAGAATATTGCAAGTACTTACAGACTCTGCAGGTACTACTGCTGGTAACTGGTCAATACCTTGTTCTGCCTGGAGTTTTTTGCAGGAGGCCAAAACTAAAACATATTTGTTTCTCTAGATTTTGTCTACTCTTGGAACAATGCTGTGGCATGATCTCCTATCTTCTGTAGAACTTTCTCGAAGATACTAAAAAGAAGACAAAGATAACTACAATTAAAATGTGACCATAACAAAGAGAATGCATCGACTGCTTAAGCATTCAAATCTGGAAGGAATGACACATACTGTTCAGTTTGACAATGTAATCGTGAAGCAAATAAATCAATGTCAACATGACCCATGAATTTAAAAATTCCCTGAAAAGTATGATTATACTCCATCCATCCTATGTCAATATATTATACTCCATCCATTCTATGTTAATATTTATGTTGTGTGATAGTTACTCCATCCATCCTATGGTAATATTTATGTTGTGTGATAGTTACTCCATCCATCCTATTTTAATATTTATGTTGTGTGATAGTTAATCTGCCTTGATACTAAGCTTGCCTGGGATATGAAAAATCCTCAAGAAAATGTTCCTATGTGCCAAACCACAACCAAGGGGCTAATCTGTTTAAACAATTAATGAAAAAAAAAAAAAACTATCAAAAGAACTTTTTTGAAAGCTAGTGGACTGAGGGTAAAGTTCTATAAATAAGAGGAAAATTATATTCTATGATCCTGAACTTCAACATCCATCGCTGGTATTTTGTTTCCTCCGACAAAAAATTTTCTATCGTGACTCAATATGTCATCCAGAAAAGAATGGACCTATGACATGAAGTCAGACTGGGTTTATGATGTACATATTCTAGAACTTTCTAAACTGAGAGGATGGTGTGTCTGACATGGACATGGTTTTCCCAAATTGGAAAAGGGTAAGCTACACAATAATGACAGATAATGTATCACTGATATTAAATTTCCAGTTTTTTTTTAATATAAAAAAGTTCTACATTATCAGAATTTACAGATGCATTGATGTCCTTATTCCTGTTGAAGTTCAAGCAATTTTGTTTTTTTTGTTAATGATCTTATGAAAGTCAACAATATGTTGTACTTCATGCTGTGAAAAGAATGCTACACATGGAACAAATTAATTTTTAAACACCTGAAAAGAGTTAAATGAAACCGGTTCTGATAGTTACCACACGCACGAGTTCTCATTAACATAATGTATGATTTCTTTTGACATCCAATCACAGCATTATCGAGGTGTAAATTAAAATCTGAGTAAGCATAGTTCTGGTGGTTACTGCATGAATATAAACCAGAAGCCCAAGTGGGCCTAATATTGCTCATCTGGCTTATAATTATCTTATAACTTAACAGCTGACCATTTTTCTAAGGCCCCAAAAAAACATATATGTGTTTCCTATTGCACTGGTTTTAAAATTAGGGTAGGCAGGTAGGTTTCTTTTTCTTTCTTCAAAACATTGTATAATTATATATAAATCAAATAATATTTCAAGCGCTCAAAAGTACTTGGCAAAACCGGCTCAATTAGATGCACAAACCAATTTCCGCAATGTAATTTTTTTTTTTAAAAATTGTGGATGGGGTGGGGAAAAAGTACTAGGGTCAGCAATGAGAAACAGGGATGGTCGACCAACCAGAAACACATTTTTTGTTTGGCCTAAGCAGGCTTATGTAGTAGTGTAACAATAAATGCTGTGTAAACTATCTCCCAAACTTTATATGATGTTGATTTTACCGATTCTACAATAACCCGATAAAAAGTCTTTTTAAAGATGAAGGCATAATTATAATGCAGTTTGTTGCTCGGAATTGATTGAAGCAGGGTTTTCACATCACATACAAATGGGGTAAATCACGTATTGTACCTGAAATTCATGCACTACAATCTGGACCTGAAGATCTAATTATGAATCAAATTTGTTATTAAGAGGTAAGGCTTTACTCTCAAAATTTAAATTCCTGACTTTCACAAACCACTTGTTTAAAATTAGTCTCTTTAAACATTTTATGTCAATCTAGCAGTCAAATATTGTAATTTGTCAGCTTTGTCCTCTTGCACCTGCATATAATAATCTAAAAATAGGTGCAATCTGGGATACAGCAGAGATCTAAAATAGCAGGAATCTACTTGTCACCAAGGTTAACATCCATGTGATTATATCATGCTATAACCAAGCATCTGTATCAACATCATGTCACTGCTTTCATACAGATTTACACAATTAGCAACCACCTCTAATCTAAATCCCAATGAATTAGAGGATGGTTAAGCAGCATCAAAAATGTCCCAGAATAAAGTGTTCCAGAAAAGATGGCTTTTGGAATTTTCCTGGCCTAATAGTGATGAATCTAATGCTATGAAATGCAAGATTAAATGCTATGATCGAAATGGCCATACAACTAAAATTCCCATTGATACCATGGAATTCTGTATTTTCAAGAGGAATTTGCCTTGTACACAATTTCTGAAAATCTGTGAATTACATGCATATTCATGTACATGCCACATTTAACACTGCTGTAAAGAAGGGATGAAAGGAAAATAAAATGAAATTATACTGGACATTTCTTTAATTTTTTTATATAATATTATGCATTTCTTGTCTCTATAAATATCTTTCCGGGTATTGTGCATAATTAGTAATTTACACCTTTGACATAATATTAAGTAATTGTAAAGTGGAAATTTTGGATCGACTGACCACCAGACATTGTATGTCAACCATGGTACCCATACCAGCCCCCGACAGCCAGTTTTGCATCTTTTTACTATTTTGGGAACTGGAGAGTTTTTTAGGCCGACCAAGCCCCTCTCTGAGACTGGTGCAAAATGGAGGATATACACAATGTGCAACAGCATTTGTGTTAGTTGGCAATGCATACCTGTGACAGAAACAGGATTTCAAACCAGTAGATTTGCAAATTTTGAACAGTAGATTGACTTCTAAAAAGGTAGATTTTTTATCGGCATAAATTTTACAGGTTTTAAGGGGATTTAAAACAAAACATGTTCATTTTGTCACATTCAGACTCTGATGGAAAATGTTACAATAATAGTTAGTTAATATGAGACAGTATATTGTTAATTAAATGAAAAAGGAAGAGTTGTACATCTCACAGTTCACTGCAAAGATTTTTTTATAAAATCCACAGGCATTTTTAGTTTCCTTCACAAGATCACTGTCACTAGTTTTCTGGTCCAGACTTCCCCTTGAATCACTCTGGATTTTCCGAAGAATGGAGAATGTCCTCTCTGTGTCAGCATTGGAATGTGGCAATGATAGGACAACTACACTCAGTCCAAAAATCTGTTGGCAAGTTTCACCACTGTAATTAAGTTTAAACAAATTAGATTTAGACTTGAAATAAACAGTTGAAAAACACATGATTTTAATAATTTATCCCAACTTTAAAATTAAATATTAAGTAATACATTTTTAACTCGCAGATATATTTTATCTAGGACTTGAACATAATTGTTGTGCTTTTATGCTGATTTTCTAGAAGTCTGAACTTCACATTAGTAACATCTGGTTCACTGGTGATGACCTTGGTTGAAACAAACTTTCCCAGAAGCTTTCTTAGCAGCCTGGTCATCTCTACATGTAGATGTCCAATCATTGATTCACCAGCCTAAAAAGACACAATGCAAAGTCAGGACCTTTGCTATTCGCCTGCACACACTTAAATTCTGGTATCCAAGCGTTGTTAAACTTGTTGTAGTATTTCTTAGCTAATGGCTTCTTAGCATTGGGAGAAAGCGGATGTTTCGGCATTTTGACATGAATTGAAAAAAAAATATACAAGCTGCCCTTAAATATTCATCTTAAACCATCGTGAACAATACAATAACAATTAAAAGACATCAAATCAAAATACTTACTCAAGTGTTTCTGCCAAGATCATTTTTGGTCGGTCTCTCCATTTTATCTTCCTTCCACGACAGATCGGCCGAGTTTTAATCAAAGACTCATGGATTACCTTTGATCCTTTTATTACTTATAACACCTCAAACAACATCCCGCATTTGGCCTTAAACTCTCCAAATTACAACAATAAGGTAATCAATTAGCCGCTTCTTGTGTACACATTGCTAACAATTGTAATCCGACTGATAGGTCGAACATTTCCGGTTCCCAGTAGACTGGTTCTGGCTGGTTTATCTAATGTGTTGATAGAATGCGTAAAAAAACCGGGGTTTTTTTTTTTTTTTTTTTTTTAAAATTTCCTTGAAATTTTCTTAACCGGTAGATTTCGACTACTAAACAGTATGTGCGGTAGACGGTCTTTAAAACAGTATTTTTGGCCTACCGCCGGTAGAATCACAGGTATGGCAATGTCATGGAATATTTGCAAATGCAGTTACATAACAATCTCTTTGTAATCATTTACAGCATATGCAAACTTTCATTCAGAGATCAGGTACGGTCAAGTAGTTGATTGTAAATAGTAACATTAGGCTCCAAACATGAAAGTCATCAAGTTGAATTTTCTCAATGAACATTTCATGTTGGTGTTTTATCTTACATTTTAGTAGCGCACTGTCATCACTCATATTCACTTTTTATTAAAAACAGTGGTGTTTGGTCTTGTTTTGGTTCTACTGTAAAAACTTTCCTTCCCAGCTCTGCAGATAGTTTTTCCTCAAAATACTCATCATAATTCTCTCCCTCTATGGCTTGCTTAAAAGTTGATGTTCTAGATAATAACTTGTTTAGAACAAAAATATAATTTAGCAAAAGGGAGGCTTGCTTCTACATACCTTACCCCACCCCCATTGGTCACAGATAATGCATCAAATATGTTAGTTGCAACCAAAGAGGAAAACTGCATTCCACATATCACATGCTATGCTCATACTATGAATCTAGCAGCACAGAAAGCTCTCAAGATAAACACTGTTGCTCACCTTCTTGGTGGAATTCTAAAAGTTGTTGCCTTCTTCCACAGAAGTACAGATGCTGCAGAACTTTTCAGACAAAAAATCAAGATGATGAATCTACCCAATCATAAACTTGTCCACGATTTCTGTACAAGATGGAATTCAGCTACAGATATGGTTGAGAGATTTCTGGAGTTAAAGCTTACTGTATATCCAGCTCTAACTGCAAAGGAAATGTGCAGTGTAAACAATTAGGATGTTGCTACATTATCAGAGGAAGATATCCATAATGATGAAGAAATACTTACCTGCCTGAAACCACTTCATACCATGATGACTGCCCTTTGTACTGAACAAACTCCAACAATCTCAATCATCCTGCCACTTCAGTACCAGTTGTCGAGATCTTCAATGGTACCTACTGAGGATGACTCGCCATTTGTCAGAGATATGAAAAATGTAGTTGCTAATGATCTCTCTTCAAGCTACACTGAGTCTGTGACTAAAGAATTTCCAGAGTTGGCAACTGGTATAGATCCAAGATTCAAAGCACTGCCTATTCTTAAAGAAGCTGAGAAGCTCCAAGTGTATAACCGGTTGGTAACAAAAGCCCCCCCCCCCCCCCCCCCCCCGAGTCAAATCAGCCAGAAGTGATAGTGAAAACTGAACCTGTAGAAGGCAGGATGTGGAGCAACCATTACCAGCCCTCCCAGCTCATTCAAATATAGAAAGTCTCGTGAACCCCCATTCAAAGTAGGAAAGCAAGAGGTTGGACAGTCATCTAAAGCTGTGCTGTCATATCAGGGTTTAGTATCAGTGTTTGGAGATACATGTATATTCATTGTCAGCTCTGAAACACCCAAATCTCTACTGATGAGAGCATCAGAAGAAGTTGACAAGTACAAGAATGAGACTTCAATAGGACTGCATGAGAATCCTCTAATTAATGGTGGAAGGACAACAGCTACAGATTACCTATTTTGGCTAATCTGACATAGAAATTCTCTGCATCCCAACCACCTCTGTTCCAGCTGAAGGAGTATTCAGTACTACAGGGGATATCATAACAGTCCAAAGGGCAGCTATTAAGGCAGAGCATGTGGACAGGTTAATTGTTGTTCCTCAAGAAGAATACAACATTCACTTAGTTCAATTTTTGCTACATCATATTATTGCAACCATGATGTTCCAACATCTTTATTCAGTTGTGACATTTTTCCATTTTGGTGACCTTTTCTGAGCTGTAATATTTTATGATTGACTGAAGTTCTTGATAAGAAGTCATAAACAAGTTTCCTGTGCACTGCACACTGCATATGACACTTTTAGTAAGCCATTACATTTGTTGTGTTGATTGCCTTAAGCAACAGCATTTATTGTTCAGCATTAAATATATGAATCGTTCTTCTGCACATAAGTGTGGACTCGGTGGAGAAACTGTAGACTAAATTGGAGATCAACTCTTTAACTACTTAAGTGCTACTGTAGTGGCTCACTGCTATGCCTAACTGGTGGAGTCACTACTGCAGATGATTTTGGGGCCGACTACCAGAGCCTGGTGCTTCTGCAGCCAAATGATAACTTTTTAGCTGATGATTTGGGGATATCGACTAATTGTTTTAGTTATTTTCTGTATAATAGACTGATTTATAGACTAAAACCGTGCATATATAAAAGCTATAGCTACCTTATGTCTGTTTGATTCTTTTATCCTGCTGACATCCACAAGATTGGTAAAAAATCCATGAATAGAACACAAGGCCAATTTTAAACACTAAAATTTAACTGTCAGTCTTTTATACTAAGTTATTGATCAATTATATACATGTACATGTAATTACTTTAGTCACTATGTTCTATAATTTCTTAAGTTGCTCTTCATGGTATTTATAGAAGCAGTTATGTTTTATACACCGACTGACATTGCACTGTTTGTCAATTTCTTTCTTCCCCTCATCTAAAACGAAAGTTGGGCAGACACTTTCGGTAAACAGTGACTTTCGGAGCACATAGAACTCTTGTAAACACTTCGCTGTCTTCATCATCAGATTCTGTCTCAATTTCAGACAGACTTGACAAAGAAGATAGTTCAATGTCACTGCCAACACTTCTTAATTCATCATTGTCAATTTTGTCGTCGTAAATACTGGAAAATGCTGATTCTGAATCACTAGAGTAAAAGTAAAGCCATCGTTTCCACTGTCATCTACAAATGCATATATTAACTAACACATGGTACAAAATTGCAAATATTCCTCTGATTTAGCAAGAACAATCATTTGTGAACTATATTTTGATTGGTTGAATGTCCTTTTACTTCCAATTATTGACCAATAACATGAACATATAAAGCGGATCTATTGGTCACTGAGGTATAGGGAGGATGACCAGCTAGCGGATATATCAGTCATGGGGGGGGGTAGTAGTGCTTTGTTTACAAGCGGATTTATTAGTCTCTGCAGATTCAAGGCACATTAATGCAGTGGATATACATTAGCCACAGTTGAAAGGGTTAAAAAAAATCTAGTTTCATTTGTTAATATCAAGTGATTATTTTCATTACTTGTCTTTTATAGATCTGCAAGCTCTCTTTTCTTACCTGACCACAAGAACAATCCTTGTAATAATTTTTTCTTCAAAAATAAGGAGCAACATGGCTGGTAGAACATGTTGTTTATTATAATAAAACTTACAGGCTCAGCAAATCTATTTCACAGTTGGTATTAATACATGGTTTTCAAAATGGTAGCATTGGCAGCAATATGTATTGATGCATACTGTAATACAATCATCTATATAGCAATACGATTTCAGCTAGCAATACTAATCCCTAATATACAAATTATTAGTGTTTTAGTGACATTTCTTACATTAGCTCCTAAATACTGACTGGTTTTGTTCCTGTGACATTTAAAGACTTTGGGTTGGTCATTTTGTATTGTGCTACAGTCTTGAAATTTGCAAAGACATGGGGTACTTTAGAAAGAAGAATTAAAGAAGGTAATTTAGTTCCACTGGCGGTCAACACTATTGTATAAGAGAATTGTGTGAATCAAATGATTAGAAGGTGGAATAGTACTGAAGTGCCAAGATTTGGTGTCCACTATATCAGTAGATAAAGATGAGAAGATGGAATAGTACTGAAGTGCCAAGATTTGGTGTCCACTATATCAGTAGATAAAGATGAGAAGATGGCATAGTACTGAAGTGCCAAGATTTGGTGTCCACTAGATCAATAGATAAAGATGAGAAGGTGGCATAGTACTGAAGTGCCAAGATTTGGTGTCCACTACCAGTATATCAGTAGATAAAGATAAGAAGGTTGAATAGTACTGAAGTGCCAAGATTTGGTGTCCACTATATCAGTAGAAAAAGATGAGAAGGTGGCATAGTACTGAAGTGCCAAGATTTGGTGTCCACTATATCAGTAGATAAAGATGAGAAGGTGGCATAGTACTGAAGTGCCAAGATTTGGTATCCACTATATCAATAGATAAAGATGAAAGGGATATTTGTGTACTGCATTTCACTTCAGCATAATCGGAAGTTGCACGTGTTTCATCACAATATTAAAAATGCAACATTTCAATTATGACAGTCTATAGACATTTTGGATGGTTACAGAATGATAAACCTAGAGTGTCTAAAAAAGTATGTCACTGACATCTGAACTAGCTCTCCTTTATGTGAGGGAGCCCGGAAGATAGAGAGTGGTGGCAGTCCTGTAACCTTGCCTTCTGAAAATCATAAAAGGGGACTGGCAAGCATTTTATGGTGCATTTGCCACAGTTGCAGTACAAAATTTAAATTGAATACAGCCATGCAGGCACATGCACAGACAGCATGTACAGAAAGACATATTAAAATATTCCTAACTGTTCAGATTGGAGATTAGGATCTTTGTCACTGACATGATTCTCATTATTATTACCAACAGACATGTACCATTCTGGCATTGTCTTTGTCATGAAATGCTGCTTATATCCAGTACAGGCCTCCATACCTTTTATTAGGATCTACTTCCTAGGTTTTAACGATGGACTAAAACATTTTTTATTTGCTAACAGTATTTGCAAAAAAAATGCTTAAATTCAATTTCTCAAAGTTTAAACAAAATCCACTTCTCCTTGCCATTCAATGGATTATTATTGGAAAGTGTCAGTGACATTTTATTTCAATGCATATAAACTCCATATTGATATGCAATGCTTCAGTCTGTAGACAAATGGTATGGAATTTATTTTTTCACAAACTCACTGTCAAGTGTTACATGATTCTTTATTGAAGGAAACACGACATCACTATAACCAAAATTGTATAGCCATTTCTTCACAATTGGAGTACCATCCCCCACCCACCAGTAATGGGTTGTACACACAGGCCTTTGAAAATCTATCAATGCAGTAAAAAAAAATGTCAGAATATCCGAGTAAAAACGCAGCAACAACAACAAAAATCCTACAGATTGAAATTCTATCCATTATTCTTACATTTTCTTACTACACTGAATTTCAAATGCCTGTGATTGTACATTACCAGTAGACCTTATGCGTTTCCTGGACATAATTTTAACCATCTAACTGTAAAGAAAATTTACTCTAATAAACGTTCCGGTTGTCTGGGCCACGTTTTGTTTTTTTTAGCGGGGGTGGGGGATGGGTGGGGCTACCCCTTTCAATTCCGCTCCTGAATCTCGCACATTCTTCTGTGGGTGGGAAATGCAAATAAATAACACAAACAAACTCTATATCATATATGCGCTCTGTTTGAAATGGAAATTCAATTGCTCGTCTTTAAGTTTCACTTGCATATCTTGTGTAATACAAGCAGTTTTTGCACGTGCAACATCGGTTAAAGTTCAGGAAAATGCATTACCAAAACTTTGTATCGCCTTTCTGCAGTGACAATATGTTCTAATGGCAGCATACAGTGCAAAGTCAATGTATAAATCATTTAAGATACTCACTTGTGACAAAATCCTGCCAACGCCGAAACTTAAAATGACCTTCTTCGGTATGAGAACAACCATTTTGAGTTCCGACCTAACATTTTCGCGCGAAATGTTACATCCTTATTTGCTTAAATACGGTACCTTCTTCGAACAATGAAACGGAAATATTCGAGACCGACAAAAGTTTTATTTTCGTGGGGAAGGGGCTCTGATTTTCTCCCGAGCCAGGATATTTTTTTTTTCTTTTAATGCAAGATATTTTTCCCTAACAAATATAATGCATATATTAGGTTGAAGAAAATAAAAACAACCCAAAGAAATTGTGGCAACAGCTGAAATCGCTCGGTTACAATTCTAAATCAAAATATAATGCTAATATTGTACTGACTATTGAGGATAGCAACTGCAATAGTCCCTGTAATATTGCAAATCATTTCAATACTTTCTTCACTAATGTAGCATCTACTCTCTTGGAGAAATTACCACAACCTTCAAATACATTTACAACAGATTCAACAATTTTTAAAGAGTTTTACAGGGTAAGAAATGTTCACAATAACACACTCCAACTTCAACCGGTAAGTAACGACGATTTTGTTTACAAAGAATTGAGTAACCTCAATTCATGTAAAAATGCAGGCCTTGACAATATCCCAGCAAGGTTTTTAAAAGACAGTGCCATTGTTTTGAGGATTCCAAAGAGGAATCGTAGCCATTAGCATCCCTTGAATTCGATAAGTGTCTCAATCTTACTTATTATGGACGTTATCGTCGCTCAGAGAGGAGTTTTTTTTTTTTAAAAAGACCAAAAAAACCACAAATATTTTTTAAAAAATGGAGAGCTAAGTTATCTGGGCATAGCTGGTAGAACACGTTGTTTATTATAATAAAACTTACATGTTCAGCAAATCTATTTGACAGTTGGTATTAGTACATGGTTTTCAAAGTTTTAGCATTGGCAGCAATTCGTATGATACATATCGCTATACAATCACTTTTGTCGCAATATATATTGCAATATGATTTCAGCTGGCAATACTCACCACTAATATACATATTGTTGGTGTTTAAGCGACATTTCTTACATTAGCTCCTAAATACTGACTGGTTTTGTTCCTGTGACATTTGAAGACTTTGGGTTGGTCACTTTGTATTGTGCTACAGTCTTGAAATTGGCAAAGACATGGGGTACTTTAGAAAGAAGAATTAAAGGAGGTAATTTAGTTCCACTGGCGGTCGACACTATTGTATAAGAGAATTGTGTGCATCAAATGATTAGAAGGTGGAATAGTACTGAAGTGCCAAGATTTGGTGTCCACTATATCAGTAGATAACGATGAAATGGACACTGCATTTTAATTCAGCATAATAGGAAGTTGCATAATTTTAACCATCTAACTGTAAAGAAAACTTACTCAATGAAACGCTCCGGTTGTATGGGGCTCATTTTATTAGAGCCCCCCCCCCCCTTTCAAATCCGCTCCTGCGTTTCATACATTCTTCTGTGGGTGGGAAATGCAAATAAATAACACAAACAAAATCATTATCATATACGCGCTCAGTGTCAAATGGACCTCCAACTGCTCGTCTTTGAGTTTCACTTGCATATTTTGTGTAATACAAGCAGTTCGTGCACGTGCAACCTCGGCTAAAGTTCAGGAAAATGCATTACCAAAACTTTGCATCGCCTTTCTGAAGTGGCAATATATTCTAATGGCAGCATAAGTCCTAAATGGAATACGCGTTATTTTCACACAATTACCATTGTGATTCTTTTCTATAAATATTTTTGTAACAGATGCATTTCCCTAAAATTATATCATCCATGTACCATTCAACGATTTGTTGTGAAGAATTCTTTAGATATTTAGTGGTGGGGTAATTTAGTCTTTAAACATGCCTTAATTTTCATGAAACTATTTATTTTCAATTAAATGTTTTTTCTTCCTTTTTTTTACAGTTTCTTTGTCTCTAATGTGTCAAAATATAATGTATCAAACATTGGTAAAAGTGATAGAGTGATAGTTTGCTGTTTACTACATATTCAAATGAAGAAGTCGTGATTGCTTAAATATACCTTGTGTAAAAAGACAAGCATTCACATTATTTAACTACTAGACCAACTGCAAAAAAGTAATGAATGGTTAGTTTTATTGTAGAGATTTTTTTTTTAATGATATAAATATTCAGAATACATACAATTTGTGCATTGTCAGATTTCATATTGGGACTTTTATTTCAGACCCCAATAACATTTTTGGTTTCCTGTTCAAATATAAGATATTTTATGATGAGATGAACAAACACTATAAAAAAAAAAAAAAAAAATTGACATAAGAATGACCAATTTCATCAGGACTTTACAAAATAATAATAATAAAAACATTTGTTCAGGGATTTCTTTAACTTATTGATTATTGAATGTTATATTGTTACAGGAAGCACAACTTTAATTGAGATTTTGAAAATAACTTTGGGTTAAGACTATCAGAGCATTATTATCTTTATTATGAAGACTATGTCTTCTTATTTATGGGTTTATTGATTTGATATTAAGACCATAGATGTATGCTCCGACTAAATTTTATTTTGATTTTGTTTAAAAGCCCTTCACCACATTCTAGGTTATATAGAACAGTTTCTCAGAGAGAAAAAAGGAGGAGTCTGGGACTTCATTTTGTGCGGCCCGCGGCCCGTGTCCTTACTTTATACATTTGTATTTATGCTTTTATTATAGACACAAAACATTCGCAGTGGGGACCGCTTAGTTCGAATTAAGGTCGATTCCAGTGGTGTACTGGCCATTGGGCATACCGGGACAAATCCCGGTGGGCCGTCAAAATAATCCGTTTTTACCGGTGTTTTACTTGTGTGAGCAAAACCCCGGGCCTGTCCCGGCAGACCGCCGCATCGGTGGGCCGTCAAAAAAAATTCGTTTTTACCGGTGTTTTACTGGTGTGAGCAAAACCCCGGGCCTGTCCCGGCAGATAAGTCCAGGGCCGAGTTGCTTACCCTGTACAGACCTGGTTGATTCTGACCCATGTAATCGTTTGAGTTGTGCACCCCTTTCCTAAACTATGTAGCTCCTACAAATACTGTTAAATCTAATAAACTTGGATATATGCTATTTAAAAAAAAGAGAACACTATGCGGTCTTTGCATTAGCAGTCATACTCTAGAGATTCAAACAGGTCGATATACAAAAATTGAACCAAGACAACGTTTTTGTCATTTCTGTCCAAACTCGATAGATGATAAAAAAAAAAACAAACCCAAAACATTTCATATTGTTCCTGTTGTCATCTTCTGTAAATAAACATCTAAGAAAAATACTTTTTGATGCGCTTCTTTCAAACAGTTTTGATATAAAATCAGATAACCCTTACCACTGTCTTATATTTCTAATGGACACAAGTTTTGCTAGATTTGTATATAAGTGGCTAGATTTATATATAAGTCATTGAAATTCGCAAAACCACACACTGCCCTTAACGACATGGTAGTTGCATTCTGTATACTTTCCACAAAATATGACTATCATTTTTATTCGTTCGTTTTTTCCCTTCTTATGTTACATTGTATAATGTCTGTTGTTGATAGTTTATACAATAAATGAATTGAACTGAGTAGGTCTTTTTTTTTTCTTTATCCCCGGCCATGTCAGTAATGTCGGTAGAAGTACTTCAGAGCTTATCTTATATTCTGAACATTTATTATGAGGTTAAATCATACTTTTCTTATAGTACAAACACCAGGATATTAAAATTGCTTAGAAATTTCTTTCTATGTGCATTTTAGTAAGTAGTTCATTGGTTATACAGTTATAGATTTAAATAAATATGATTTAGCTACTGTGTTTTTGACTCTTACAGTTTTTCAATGAACATATCTCCCAACTGCTAAAAATATATACGTCAATTCATTTCCGCTATTATCGTTTCCGGACCTGATAACTATTATTACTGATTGACCGCATTGATAGCCTTTTTTACCTAATGTATTTTAGCCATAACCTACCCGGAAGTCGAAGAGGTGGCGATTTGATTGGACATAAAATTTAGTCGCGCTGTTTTCAAATCAACTGCGGTATCCATTGTAAGTGTTTTACCCGATGGTTTGTTATTGAAAGGAAACTAAGTATTAAAGGTAATTCTTTTTTTGTTAATAGTCAGATGTTATAGTTTTTAATCAGTCACGAGATTTAAACATCAAAACAATAACATTTTGTCATGAAATTCGGGTGCATTGGTTCGTGGGTTTATGGCTTTGTGTCTCCATTTTAATTTGTTTACAACACATCTCAGTGACTGCTGATTCCAAGAGCTATCTTTGTAAAAAGCCGATTTGTTAAAAATAAACTTTGTTTTAGCTGCAAGTGTCATCTTGAAATAAGTGGCAGACAAATGTAAGATGCCCGTATTTGTGTAAGACACGTTCCTTTACTGTACACTCTACCCCATTTTTTATATTTGGAAATTTATTTTAGGGGGTGGAAAGGTCAGAGGAAACTCGGACTAGCCCCTCTGTTGGGTGTAAAGAGGAAGGGGATGGCGTCGTCCTCATCATTCAGTGCTTCATAGGCTCGTTAGCGACCAAAATTGTAACCTCCATAAATATGGCAAAATTATTAGCAGAGAACCCAAAACAATACTGGCAATTTGCACACACACACACACCCACTCCCCAAAAAAGAAAAATGTACACCCCCAGAAATATGTTGAAATTTCTATTTGAACAGTAAGTACATTAAGAATAGGATGTCCTGGTCTACCATAAAATACTTTCAGTAGGAAGTTATGTGAAAAAAAAGGATAAAGACTTAATGCTGATATCCTTCATTCATAAGAATAATGTTATACTCGGTGGATAGGATCACCGGAACAGATAGTAAAATTTGGTTAGTTCATCTTTTAAGTAGCTTCATTCAATTTTGAATTGACTGCCCACCCTTTATTGTCCTCTCTTTGATCATATTTCTTATTTAAATTTAAAAAAATAATGTCACACACATTAAAGAACAGCACCCTTTTGCTCATTGTTGTAATTATTTGTTAATTGCTACTTTAAAGAAATCACACCCCACTTTGATTACACACACATTTCACAATTAAGCAGTCAAGTTTTAATATAAAATATTGTTATATGATTGAATACATAATTGCTTTTCACATAAGTCAAGGGAATAATTTAAGAATGTATATATTGAATGATTGTACGTATCTTGATCTGAATACATAAAAGTACATTTTGTTTCATAGATTCTGATATCTGTAAACCCTCCTATCTCACTTCCTATCTACAGACAAACCTGTCCTAATGGTCACCTGTACATAGTTGTGATCTGGTCACAACAGCCATTCTAATTTCCTCCCAGGAAATTTCCTATATAAATGTCTTGTGTGTAATGGTCACCTTCCTTCTACAGTCAGCGGCCAGGTGTTTCCATATCCAACAGTGGTTTCTTCCTGCTTTAAGCGGTCGCAGGAGCATATCAACATTGACCGCTATAAGTATGCAGATTAAACTTTTTGTTTGATAAGCAAGGCATTGCTTAGATAAAGGCGTATCATGTGAATAGATGTGTAAACATTTCATATCTCGTTTGTACTCACTGTACTCCAGTCACACTCAGTCTAACTCAATGGGGTCCCGGGTGGCCAAGTGGTCTGAGGTGCTTGACTCTACAGATCACTCACATATCTCACCTCTGTCCGCATGAGTTCAAGTCTCGACTTGACCAACGTGGGAATGTGAGAAAGCTTGCCAGTACCTTCCCATGGGTTGGTGGTTCTTCCTTCACCAAATATATTGGCTGCCATGTATAGCCTATCATGTGCTGAAAAAATGTTGTTAAACCCCACAAAGACATCGACACTCTAACTCAAAGTTGTCAATATGTCGGGTTTGAAAGCAAAGCGGTTTTTATCCTTACAGGAGAGGGTAAAAACAATTCATTTGCTGGATGGTGGGAAAAGTAATCATGTTATCGCAGCAGAAATTGAAGTCATTTTTGTGTGCCAGTGACAGGTATAGCTTGATATCTTCATCTATTTTGTCTGTGAATTAAAGCTATCTCTGGTGAAAAAAGTTAATCTTTGAGAAGAGATACGAATTACATCCCAATTCATTAAAAAGGGTCAGGAGTCATTCAATATTTGAAGTTTCGGTTTATGAATCACAAAAATAGCCATACATGGCGTCTTTTGATTAGCTATTCATCAGGACCTCGAGTGAGTCTGAGGCTCGGCCAATGTGGGTATGTGAGAAAGCTTGTCAGTAGCTTCTGGTGGGATGGTTGTTTTTCCCAGGGTCACGTGACTCATCAGTCTGATTTGATCCGGGGTGTCAGGAATCAATAATCAATAGACTCTGTGTGGACCAGAGTATATTACTGCCTACATTTATAAAATATAATGAAATGTTCAGATTCTCAAATGAATAAGAACAATACTAGAACATTCTTATTTGACCACACAATAACAGATTCGTGCAAATTTGCTAAGTGTTATTCATTATTTGAGATTAATTCATTACTGCCCTTCACAGTTTCCATATATTTTACTGTCCACTTTGCTAGCGCTGTGATGTCATCTAGGTCAATCATGAAAGCCCTAATACCGAACTTACGAAGCTTACCCCCAAAAATTACCAAGTTTGCTTTCAGACCTACAAAATACCAGCTATCATTCAGCACCCAAAATAATAGCAAAACTGCAAATTTGCTACCCCCCCTCCAGTAAAAATAGTATGAACCTACGTAGCACCAAAGTATGGCAGTTTCCCCTAAGGCTAGAACATTTCCACTTGTAAATGGCTTAGTTTAGTTTATGTAAATGTGTCAATAAACATGCATGTGGATGTCAGTGATGCAGGAACTACTGTTCCAATTAAACTGTATATATCCACATTTCTGCATAAGATGACTGTTTGGTAGAATTATTCTGTTAATTCTTTTATAAAAGTATGAATAATGTTCACATCAAATGTAGCATTGCTAGGAAAATGTAGAAGTTGATGAGAATTAGCTGTACTGCACATTACATGTTAGGTTGATTTACTCATAATGTTAAAAAAATTCATGAAACTACTACCTGTGAAATACATATTTGTTAACGGAACCTTTGATTTGTAACATTTTTTAAAAAGAAAAACCATTTAAAGTTTCTAAGCCACTGCATAGTTTCTTAGTCACTGTAGATTCTACAGAAGAATGTCCAGATAGTATGCCCAATTGCATTATTGATTTTTTTATCATGTACACATATGTAGGATTACAAAACAATATCACAATAATTCTAAGGATGCTATACCTAAATTGTCAGACATATTCAACAAAGAATTAAAGACATGTCTTCCAAACCAAATCCCGTCATAATAAGAGGTAAAAGACCTACAGTAAATGAAACACTCGCGTAAGGTATGGCATGCACATCATTATAGCTGTCGGCTGTTCAGGATGCTTTACCTAAATTGTCAGACATATTCAACAAAGAAACAAAGACATATCTTCCAAACTAAATCCTGTCATAATAAGAGGTAAAAGATATACAACAAAATGAAACACTCACACAAGGTATGGCATGCACATCATTATGGCTGTCGGCTGTTCAATAAGCTTAATAGGTAGATGGGGAAAAAGCTGAGTTTCTGATTGTTTTCATTTAAGGGAATTGTTTCAGTTATTGTAAACCACATACAGCCTTAGTATTCCCAGGGAGGAGGAGGGTAGTAGAACACTATATATCTCTTTATATGAATCCCATGTTAGTACACATTTACGACAATTGTTGAAATACAGGCTTGAGGGGCCAGTTAAAGTTTCAGAAGTCGTACAACCTATTTATTTGGGAGAACCCATTGATTTTCTGCATGGTCAGTTGATTTCCCTGTTGGCCATTGGAAAAAATATGTGTTAAGTTGACCCCTGCTTTAATAATGTATCTGCTCCATAAAGTTTGTTTATCTGGGTGCAGAGTTGAAGGATTCGTTCATTATACATATACTCATGTTAGCACAAGGAAATGTTAAAGAAAAGTCCTTATCATGGAGAGAAAAAAAATTGGTAAAAGTGCTGATATTATAGCTTATCTACTGTAAATCATAATACAGCACTCCCTCACTATAAGGCCCTTCATTATAACACTTCCTTTATAAAGTTTGTATGGTCATGGATCTCAATTTATTATGAAGTAGTGTACTTGATTATAAGGCAGTATACTGTGGATCCCACGGAATGCATTAAATGAGACATTACAGTATTTTAATATCATTAAATTTGCATGCTGTTCATTTGCATTATAATGAGACATTACAGTATTTTAATATCATTAAATTTGCATGCTGTTCATTTGCATTATAATGAGACATTACAGTATTTTAATATCATTAAATTTGCATGCTGTTCATTTGCATTATAATGAGACATTACAGTATTTTAATATCATTAAATTTGCATGCTGTTCATTTGCATTATAATGAGACATTACTGTATTTTAATATCATTAAATTTGCATGCTGTTCATTTGCATTATAATGAGACATTACTGTATTTTAATATCATTAAATTTGCATGCTGTTCATTTGAATTATAACGATACATTACTGTATTTTAATATCATTAAATTTGCATGCTGTTCATTTGCATTATAATGAGACATTACTGTATTTTAATATCATTAAATTTGCATGCTGTTCGTATTGTTCAGCATATTTGCAAATCGTTTTCATTAATATTTCCATGTCATTTTTGTATTGTATAGAGCTCTAGATAAGAATTGAATACATTGGCAGGGCTCAGGAACACCATTCATCCTCTTGTCCCAACTGGATAAAAATTGGCTGTCCAAGGAAAACGTTACTACTTACTCATCCGTGGGTTGCGTAGATGCAGATTCGCACGTTGAGTATAAATCTGAGTGCATTTTCTATCCTTACCAAGTGGCTAAGTTCAACATTGCTTAGCACAAGCATGCATCAAATATTGATTACATGTACTTGTGTGAATATTGCCTACTTGTTGTCGGTTCAGAACATGTTGCAAAGGAAGCTGACTGTTATGTACACAGGTACCCAATGCAAACTTGACACTAAAATGGGTCCAAATCATGATGACATTATGGTCAGTGTGAAGACAGTTGTTTAAAACCATTCTAGTATATGGCCTGTTATATAAATATATAATAAGAGACAAGGTTTGTCTTCTAAATTGAGAAATTGCAGTTTCACACAACCCTCAATTTCTTAATAGTTGTTGCATTTACAGTGACACGTTCAGTAATCTAGACATCATTAAAATGTGGAGAAAGTATCATTTTCAGGGGCTGTGACACATCTTTATGAGTTAGACTTGTGATAAGTTAAGAGCCAGAGAATGTCAAAATCATGCGATTTTTCATCTGATTAGACAGTGTAAAGCTCACCCCAGATCACCTGTATTTTCAAAACTGTGTAGATTTATTGATACTTTGTCCTGCCAAATCGATGACACCAGCAATGAACTGTTAATTACTTTTCAGAAGAAAAATGTTGCAAACTTACAATTGAAAGAAGCATTTTTAGTGTCTTTGCCGATTCCTACCAACTTTCACACAATACATGCCACTGTAATCTATTTATAAAGCACCTAATGCTGAAACATGATGGGTTTCATTTAATTCGGGCCATGACCTAATAACCTTATAATTCATTTGGCCAATCAGCAATCTTCCCTTTGATAGGCTAACTTGAGTAGTGCTGTAGAAATGGATGTCTGACTAAAATGGATTACTTAGTATGAACATTGGTTAAATTGTGGAGATGCTTGGAATTCTTCTTTTAAATGTAAGTTAGCAACATTTTCCGTTTGAACAAGTAATTATATACTTATAGAAATATCTGCTGGCATCTTGACTTTGACAAAGTATCAATAAAACTGAACAGTCTTGAAAATGCCAGTGGTCTGAGGTTAGTGTAACACTATTCGACTAGACTAAAAAGTACAAAATTTTGAAATTCTCAGACTTTTAACTGCCCATATGTCTAACTCATAAAGATATGCCATAGCTCATTTAAAAGCAAACCTTCTCCACATTAAAAAGGCAACTAGATTACTGAAAGGTGTCGCTGTAAATGTGAAAGCCATTAAGAAATTGAGGACTAGATGTGGAACTGCAATTTCTGAAGTTACAAACCTTGTTGTCTATGTATTAGAAGGGTTTTAAGCTCATTGTCTTCACTCTGAATGTAAAATCTTCATGGTTTGGACCCATTTTAATATCAAGCATCCACTGAATGCCAATGGATATGCTTTTTAAGAGGGTATTAGTGTAGTTGCTAAGTGTAATGTGTTGAGTAAAGTGAAGACAGATAAGTATCTCGTACAACTCAGTCTGGTGGGGACGAGTGCTTGGAAAAAGTTTCCTGAGCCCTGATTGGGTATTTTACTTCCAGGTTTGGAACTAATTGCATTAAAAAAACTTTGATGGGATGGTTATTTGTGAAAAATGTAAAACAAAAACTTATGATACCAGACTGAGGTTTAATCATCAAGACATTAAGTATGTCTTTGTGAAAGCATAACATGGTATAGTGACTGAGGCTATTTTAGGGCAAGTTTGATTATATGGCTCTATTTGAGTGTCTCCAGGAACTATCATTTCAAACATACACAGAATATGGACTCTCCTTATGGCAGGAACTATCATTTCAAATATACACAGAATATGGACTCTCCTTATTTCAGGAACTATCATTTCAAACATACACAGAATATGGACTCTCCTTATGGCAGGAACTATCATTTCAAACATACACAGAATATGGACTCTCCTTATGGCAGGAACTATCATTTCAAACATACACAGAATATGGACTCTCCTTATGGCAGGAACTATCATTTCAAACATGGACTATCCCTATGGCATGAGCAATACACTGACAACTTCAGGCTAAATGCTTAAAATGAAATTATTTGTGAATTTAAAAACAGTGAAAAAGTTCTTTATATATTTTTATAAATTTCTTATGTAAAAATGCAAATATGCTGCTTATCTAGAGCAAAGTATGATATGCTGCTTTGTAAGTAAAATTTGTGCAAACTTGTGTTCCTTGTCAATTTTGCAAAAACTTTTATGTTATCTACATTTTTTGTAATGAACATGATACTGTTTTCAAGTTTTTATACCAATTATTCCGGTGGAATTTGTTTGACAATAAATGGCTGTGGGAGGTGAGTGAAATGGAATACAAATTTGCTCTAGCTTTTTTATTTTTATTTACCTATTTTTCACAGACGAATCATGCCAGAAGACAAAGGGATTCCACTGCGAGTGGCTGTGAGAGCACGTCCCTTAATACCAAAAGAAACTGATGAAGCATGTCAAACGTGCATCACATTTGTACCCAATGAACCACAGTTAGTGCTTGGTAGAGACCGTGCCTTCACCTACGATTATGTCTTCTCTTTGAATGACACACAGGAGGCAGTCTATGAATTATCTGTCAAACCCCTCGTAAAGCACATTTTCAAAGGTACTCGTTTGTTACATGATCTGTTTATTGACATGGATTTTCCTTCTGTTTCGTAAGTGGGCCCCGATGTCCTTGGAATTGGGGAAACTTTTCATTTAAGTGTGCTAAATTGGGAACTTTTGGAATTAAAGAAAAATGAGACTGCATGTGTATTAGCGAGATAAGCACACTTGTTTTAATGCCATAAAGCAGTCGGTAAGCATCAGACATAGGGGTGGAATATTTTGTACTCTGGAATCCTGAAAATACAAATTCTCGTACTTATGCTCTTTTTTTCCAGGAGGGAAGCACTCTTACTCATACTTTTGCTTTGATATAAAACAAAGTACTATGTAATCTAGGGTACATTTTGGAGTACACTCGTATTTAAAAATGGTTGCTTTTTCTCTCTCAAATTTATATGAAAATTTTAATTAAAAAAACTGAAGTTGACACATGAACCGAAACCCACATTAAAAAATAGATGAATGGGTTGCCTGGATCTTACAAATGAATATAATTTTTTCCATACATGTCCTTTATATTGTTAATGGTTGGAGGTCATTTTTTTTTCTAGTAGTATTGGAAAGAGCAGCCACATGTAATGTGCTGATTTAAAGTCATGTTCTCATGTATTTCTCCTTAAAATACATTACCTGATCACATTAACATTAAGAAATAATCTATGCTGCCTCCAAATTTAGCCCTCTCTGAAAGACAAATAAACCCGATCTTCTCATATATATATATATGTATAGCATATACATAAAGGGAAGTAACTCTTACATATTACCTCCCTTTGCCCCAGCTGGGTGGACACCTGCAACCTGGGTGTTTACCAGTTTCAACTTCAGCTCAAACTGCAAATGGTGCCACTGGAATGCATTGCAACTTTATCACAATTTTAGACCATCCATTGTTCGTGTGATATTGATCATTTACACGTGCATGTAGTTTTTACAGTTGTATTTGTATTGCCTTTTAAACTTTTGTTTAGTATGCATTTCTTAAAGATCGTCTTGATGATTCGAGTTCACCTAATTGAATAGTTTGTACATTTGTTGTATGCACTTGTTTTTTTCTTCTCTATATCATTTCAGAAATATCCAACAAGAGCAAGAAACATAAGTGTTTTAAAGTTGCTGAGGACAATCATGAGACATGCCTTGCCTGCACGAAATGTTCATCCACACATCAACCCAGCATGTGTTGTTGGCAGAAGACATGTGGTCCAACATCTTAAAAAGGCATTTAAAATGCAGAAAGAATAGGGCACATTCAAACTCTTCCGAACATGAATTTTTAAGTATCCATCTGAATTCAGAATAGTTGGTGAGTTTTGTGGGAGGTGTTGAGATGATGCTCCCACCCATGGCGAAGATACCTGGAATGGCATCTACAGCAGTGATTACTTCTTACCCTGTTGAAGCTACAGTGGGCAATTCTACACAAGCGTTTTTGGAATCACAGATGCTATGCATAATACAACAAGCTCTGTCTTCAAGGTTGTCGAGAAGTGAATTGGAAGAAACTGGGACTGTTTATACCACAGTTTGGGCATAAGTACCCACCCCTGCCCATGCATGGACTTAGTGCCATTGAAACTGGGCATGCAGGATTACAATCCGACTTAGCTGGCTGGCTGGGCCTGTAAGTCATATATCATATCATTGCTGCTGACCAAACAGTCCAGCTGCCTCGCCAATTAGTATATGGTTTTAGCCTGCATACATAATGTTATAACCAGGGATGCAGAACATAAAGGAGGAGAACAACCACCATCACCAAGGGGGACGACATGAACTCACCTGAACATTCCAATCCTACCATGGAAATGACAGAGTTCAGTTTTAAGGCAGCAATTGAAGATATATACAGTATTTTGCTCAATCTGAATAACTTCCTCCAGCATTTTATACCATGTATAAGGTCAAGGCCTCAGTGGACATTGATAAAGATGACGAAAATCCATTTTTAATGATTTTATCACAATCTGCAAAGATTGCAGATTGTCAGGCATCATTGGGTAAGATTCATGACTTTTCAGTGAGTCATTTGCCTGCAACTTTCTCACCCCAAGTCACATACTGGTGCTTACTACTGGGATGTGCCTAGTCTAGATAAAAACATTACTGCTGTTAACATGTCTGCTTCCCTCTGCTATAAGGTGGACAGACATTTAAGTTGGTCAAGAACACTGGGAGTGATCACGCCTGGAAATCGGTATGCCGTATTACCAAGGTAGTCAAAAGGATGGCTCACCACACATTGGTAAGCACCCTAATGGCTTCTTGCAAACTTAGTCTGATAAGAAGAGATGTTCTCTTGCAGTCTTCTTTTCTTAAACCCCACCATGCAGAAATAATGCTCTCTCCCTTTAGGTTCCACCCTTTTGTTTGGGGGCTGGATTGAAGAGGTGAGAAAGCTGGTGGCACAAAAGTTGCCACTTAAGCTTTCCTTGCACTCCTGAACCTTTTGAGACCTCATCAGGGGCCATACCAAACAAGAGATGATCGTCAACAGAAAGACTGCAACGGTACTTCTCATCAACAATGGCAACCTTTCGTGGCCAGGCAAATTATAGGCAGCCATATGCCCCTAACTTTTGCAGACATGCTGGGAAGCAGCAGAGAAAACAAAGTTTCTCCTTCCCCAAGCCTCCTGCCAATCAACAGTGACTTGCAAACTCTCCCACTCAGCGACAGCCCTTCTGTGGGTTCCAGACTCCTTCAATTTTGCCAGACTTGGATCAACCTCTTTCTGACAAACAATTGAGTGATATGTATCAATTTGAGGGGCTTCAAATATCTTTCATCCAGCTCCTTCCACTTTCGTCATCCCCCTTCATGATGGAGATTCCAAGCGATCCCATAAAGGCAGACATGTTACAGAAGGAGACAGCATTTGCTTGTAAAGTGGGTGGTGGAGGTAGTATAAAAAACCTCCTGGGTTTTTATTCCATACTTTTTCTGGTTACAAAAGCCAATGGGAAATTGAGACCAGTCATGGAGTTGAGCAGGCTCGATCAGTTTATTTGCTGCTCTGAAGTTCAAGATGGAAATGGCAAGGTCCATTTGACTGTCTGGCATGATGAATACACGATCAGTCTTGATCTGTCTGATGAGTATTTCCACATACCTATTTACATGGTACCCTGCAAGTACCTTCACTTCGGTTATCACGGGGTAGTGTACCAATTCTGTGCCCTTCCATTCGGCCTGGATAATATTCTGCATGAACAACCTTCTCTATCTCATTCGCAGTTTAGGGTAGTTAGTCATTGTGGAGAAGTTGGACCTTGTCCCTTCTCAACATTTCATCTAGGTATGGAGTTTCTAACACATATCAGCCTGGTTCGTTTTCTTAAACGCATTGACCATATTGTTCATGCATCTCCTATAAAATGTTCGCTTTTGCTAGGGATATTCTTCGACTCCTGCCTGCTAAATCAGTGGCAGACTTTCTCTACTTCAGCCACCTTTACATGCACCTTCTTGCATATGGTACTACTAGCACAGTGGTGCCTGATTTCCGGTTGTTTAGATCACCAGATTATGATTTTGACTAAATTCAAAGATGTCCTGCTTCAATGGCAAGACAGGGAGTTGCTAGCGGTAGAGATACCTTTAGAAGCACACTTGCTACGGACTTTGCAATGGTCAGCGGCAAATGCATGGTACAAGAGAAGGCTCTTCACATCAAGCTCTTGGAAATTAAGGCCATTCTCAATGCCTTCTGCGCTTGGATGGAGCACATCCTTGGATGTCCTCTTCCTTCATCTAGGTATGAAGTTTCTAATGCATATGAATTGCTGTGAGGAGGATGTCCTAGGTCACTTGGATGGAGCACATCCAAGGTAGTGATGGACAATTCGGTTGTAGTGAACTACGTCTTCAAACAAGGTATGGGAGTGCCTCCATTGGAGTCCCCAATACCATATGCACATATAAGTCCAACACATCCTGAGCAGTCTCAATATCCAGGCTGATTCATTTTTGAAGAGAGGCCAGTTACTTTATATGGAGTGGTCTTTCTCTTTCCATCTTTCATCGAGTTTGAGTTCTATGTTAGACCTCTTTTGGGGACAAGACAGAACAACAAACTGTCCACCTTAGTCTCTCCATTCTCAGACCCAGAGGCATGGTCCATTGTAAAATAGTGATGATTACCCCTCTCCAACGGGACAGGTCCTGGGTCAGTGATCTGCTCGATCTAACGATGGACATACCCAGGAAAATTGTAGTGACCCCCATGCTGCTGAAGCAGCAGAGTTTGTCAGTGTTCCATCCTTTTCTGGATAAACTCCTCCTTCATGCCTGGCTCTTGTCTGTGCTTCAGTTGTAGAAAGGATCTCAACAGCTCTCCACTTTAAAGGAATATGGGGTATATAGGCTAAGAATGGCGTGTCATCATTAATGTGACACCAATCCGTAAAAACATGATGTCACACCACTCTTAGCCTCTATCCCCCAACTTACTTCTTTTTCTCTTTGATGACAAAAGACTAGCTCCTGTCACAATCAAAGGATACCGTTCCATGATTTCAGACATCATGGAAGGGACGATATTGGTCTTTCCAATCTGTTGGCCAATTTCAACCTATCCAGGCTGTGCTTGCTCACCTTCTTAACCAGATGGAACCACTTCTGGGTCTTGATGTGGCTCAACTTTGAGTCCCTGCCTTCGACCTCACTGAAGCTGTTATGATACAAAACTTGCTCTCTGATAGCACATGTTACCTGCAGGCAAGTCCAAAAAAATGAGAGAAAGAGAGAGCTCATGTTCAGTTCATAATGCTTTATGTTTTGCAAGTTTTATACTCTGCGATCTTGCCACATATATCAACATCTTTATTTATCATTTATATAATGCACCACATGCTTCAGTTACATAAATACTCTCAAATCTCCCAGGGGCAAGTTCAGTTTTGCAGTTTGCTTGCCCAAACTGGCTTTTATATAAATTTGACAAGCTGTGGCATCAGTCCCTTTGGGGATCTTTGTTATGCAAATAATAACGATTTTATTTGTGTGATTTTTGTATGTTTGCACAAGGGCCAACTGCTTATTGCAACTAAAAATTGTCTTATTCAAGCTGATATTTGTACAGCATTAAACCGGTTGAAATTTTGGGACAAGTGTGGGACAAGTGAATTTTCTGAAACCACTTATCCTGGACAAGTGGTTGAAGAAAAAAATTGATCAGCCCTGGTACTCCTTCTCATGGACTCAGAAGTGGTGGTCAAAATGTCACACAACCCAGACCAGTGATTTAATTAGTAAATAAAAACATGCTAAATAAACCTATATGACCTAGCCATTTTGTACATTCGGCCAAATTGAAGTCTGATTTCATCCAGCAAATCTATACGAATGAAAAGCATCAATATCTTCTTACTATATTCATAATTGTTCATGTGTTGATTTAAAACCTATGGGTTGGTTTTGTTTTGACCATAGCTATCTTTATCAGAATTATACTGCTGGATGTTTTTAACGAACAATCAAATCTCTGCTATGGGATTTGTGACCTTTTGACCTCCATTTTCATGTCCCTGAGAGAGTGTACTCATGTTTGTTTCTTTATATATTCATATCAGCATCTCAGTGGAGATTTAAAACTGTCTTTTGATGTTTTTTAGTGTGAGTACCTTCTTGGGACCAATACTAGGGGATTAAGTACAATACCTTCTGGGGACCAATACTAGGGAATTAAGTACAATACCTTCTAGGGATGAATACTAGAGGATTCAGTACAATACCTTCTAGGGACCAATACTCGGGGACTAAGTACAATGCCTTCTAGGAACCAGTACTAGGGGATTAAGTACAATACCTTCTACTGACCAATACTCGGGGACTGAGTACAATACCTTCTAGGGACCAGAACTACGGAATTAAGTACAGTATCTTCTAGGGACCAATACTAGTGGATTAAGTATAATACCTTCTAGGGACCAGTACTACGGGATTAAGTACAATACCTTCTAGGGACCAATACTAGAGGACTAAGTACAATACCTTCTAGGGACCAATACTAGGGGATAAAGTACAATACCATCTATGAACCACTACTACGGGATTAAGTACAATACCTTCTAGGGATCAATACTATAGGATTAAGTACAATACTTTCTAGGGACCAATACTAGAGGATTGAGTACAATACCTTCTAGAGACCAATACTAGAGGATTAAGTACAATACCTTCTAGGGATCAATACTAGAGGATTAAGTACAATACCTTCTAGAGACCAATACTAGAGGGTTGAGTACAATACCTTCTAGGGATCAATACTAGAGGATTGAGTACAATACCTTCTAGGGACCAATACTAGAGGATTAAGTACAATACCTTCTAGGGACCAATACTAGAGGATTTAGTACAATACCTTCTAGGGACCAATACTAGAGGATTTAGTACAATACCTTCTAGGGACCAATACTAGAGGATTGAGTACAATACCTTCTAGGGATCAATACTAGAGGATTAAGTACAATACCTTCTAGGGACCAATACTAGAGGATTGTGTACAATACCTTCTAGGGATCAATACTAGAGGATTAAGTACAATACCTTCTAGGGACTAATACTAGAGGATTGAGTACAATACCTTTTAGGGACCAATACTCGGGTATTAAGTACAATACCTTTAATTATGATGCATTAAATGCTTTAAATTCAGAAAGAGCTGTAAGGGAAAATAACTCCTATCATTTATATTCAATATTGAGTTTACAATCCCATCCACAAGTGCCTGTGATCCTAATGTGATCTTATAATCGTATAAGGAGGCTTTTAAATCCAAGAATTCTGATAAGTCTGTCTCAAAAATATTATGTTCTGGTTCAGTCACACAAGTTCCATTCTCTAAATAAAGATCTAAAACAAAGTTTCTGCTACACAGTAAGTACAGAAAATGCACTTTACTTGATAAACAAGGGACCTGTGAGATTCTATTGAGAAATATGGGGTTTGTTTTCCTACATTTTATATGGCACAGCAACACTATGAAGGCTATATCATGCCAAGACAAGTAAAGTAAAGTGCCTTACCCAAGGACATACCATGGTAGCCAATCTGGGCTGATCTGATGGTGGGAATCAAACCCCTACCCTTCTGTTGACAAGTCCAACACCTTAACCACTGATCCATTGTGACTCAGAAGAAAGAGATATCATCAAATTTTTGTCTCCATTATTGTACCAAATATTTGCATTAACTCAAAATGATCAGGTTTTAGGGGTCATCATGTGTGAAGAAAAAAAATAAAACTTGTAAGGATGAGATATAACAAGAGCTGAAACAACCAGTCAGATATTTTAATCCAAATACATTTTGCAAATATTCAAATTGCTATTCAAATATTTGTTTACCAAGTGTGTTTTGGTAGCATTTTGTACAAGAAACAAACAAGCTGAAATGTAAACTATACAATGTTGAATTAGTCTACAAGTGAACAACTTTAAATCTGTCAAATCACCTGTAATTCAAATTCCCACACACAAGGTAATCATAATGTCAAAATTTCAGAATTGTCACATTGCTCACAACATTGCCATTTCTATTGATTGTCATTCAGGCGCTCTTGAAAAGATAATGTGTAATATGGCAAGTTGATAAAGATCTATGGTATAGAACAAGGCATGTCGTATCAAAGTCAACAAAACCTATACATATCAATCAATATATCCAAATTGAATTAAATTAAATTTGCCACATGTCTTTGATATTCATTGTGAATAAATCACTTCAGAGAATTTTATTTAGACCCTATAACTGAGTAAGTGATTAAGAGTTACTGACATTCTATACCTATAGGCTCTCTTCAGTACTAAAGGAACGTTTTTGGTCATACTGAATTTGAAGAAAACCAAGGAAAATAACACCCACATTCAGTTGACTTTTAGTCTAAATATCCCTCCGCCTTCCCCTCAAAAATCTGTATGCAAGACCCCTAAAATATCATTTACAGGTGTAAATAGATTTAGATGACTTAGTTCACCATATTTTGAATGCGGCTTGGCAGCAGGGGCATTATTAAATACCAAAGTAGACAAAGATAAGTATCAATTTGATAGCTTTATTAACATAGACAAATATTCTAATTCTATCCAAATACATTCAATGAATATTCAAATAGGAAAATTTGGTATTCATTTCAGCACTAGATACAACCTGCAACTGTTTATTCCCATCATCTGCACAGTGCCAGTGATCATGTATTACGACAATGATACTACAGTGTCAGTGATCATGTATTACAACAATTATACTACAGTGTCAGTGATCATGTATCTTGACTGATACTACAGTGTCAGTGATCATGTGTTACGACAATGATACTAGTGTCAGTGGTCATGTATTATGACAATGATACTACAGTGCCAATGATCATGTATTACAACAATGATACTACATCATATGAATTAGTACTGCATGTTAATAGCAGCGACTTAACCATTTGATAAGATTTCAGTCATTTACAACCTCATGAAGCACAATTTTGAAAACTCTTTGAAAAACTAGATAATCAATGAAAGTGTCTCATTGTTCAAATGCAGAATGTTAGTTCAGTAAGTGCTTGATTTTGGACAGTGATCTAAACATCAAGCACTTACATGATTATCAGTGTTGCACATAGAGAGCTGGCTTGTGGGTTTCTCTCAATTTTTTTTATCACATGTCCCCCAAATCTTGACCCTGTGCGCACTATTTAGTCAGAAAAAAATTGAAAAATACACCTACAACTTTTCATTAGTGGATGTCCACCCATCTGTTGGCGCTAGCAATGTCCAGAGTTGCAGAAGATGATAAAACTGTAATATGACAATGAATATCTATTTTAAAACACTGTATCTGGCAATGAAAACATTCAAAGTTTGTGATAGTTGGCCGAGTTGCTATGTAAAGTGTTTGACGGCTGTTAGTATTTCCAATGTTAAGGTTTCCCCTGCTGCAAGGAAGATTTAATTTATGTTGAGGTTGACAAAAGTGACTAAATTTATGCAAATACACAATTTGTCATGTAATTAATGATTTGTTGGTTTGGAAAGAAAAGTAATTCAGAAAACATAGATATTTATTATAATACATGCTGGTAGATAATGAGTGTACACTAAAGGTAAATGAGAGAGCAAGATCCAGATAAGAAAATTCCATGGTGCAGGTCATTTCAGGTTAACCAGATAGTGTTTTCATGAGTTACTTGAGCACATAAAATTTTTATTGCAATGATGTAAGTGTTCAAGGAAAATATGATAGTACAGTACAGACCACAAGTGAATTTGGCAAAACTGTTGGAGCAACCAAGATTATTTTATTTGTATAGCACTATTAGTGCATTATGTATTATTATTTTCATTTGTCCGTCTAAAATGGTGTCTGTCCCCCAAATTTGGAGGAAGGGGGACACAGTGTCCCCTGCCCTTGGGATCCTATGTACAGCACTGATGATCAGTATGAACTTTTAATATTTTTGAAGGTCATGTGTTTTGTCAGGGTCACAGCAGATTGCGCCAGATAATCATGCACTCGCTCAAATTCAAGGGGGTTTAATTTGGCACGGATTTGTGCAATCGTGTCCTGGAGAAAACATTGAGTTAAATTAAAGGTGCCATGAAATTCTGAGTCTCATTCATGTTCAACTAATGATTGTCCCCCTTTGTATCCCTACATTTTAGCAACAGGGATATCATGATACCCTCCATTTGTCTGTCTATGTCTTGTCCTAAATTACTAAGTGAAAATTCACCAAACACTTGGTAGATAAGTTGCCCATACAGTAACCATCTATGCGAGAAGTATAGTTTTCAGACCTCTCCCCTAGGTTCTTTGGGAGGGGATAAAATAAACAAGAACTGTAATTACAGTAACCATTTGTGAGAGAAGTATAGTTTTCAGGCCTCTCCCCTAGGGTCCTTGGGAGGGGGTAAAATAAACAAGAACTGTAAATACAGTAACCATTTATGAGAGAAGTACAGTTTTTAGGCCTCTCCCCTAGGGTCCTTGGGAGGTTGTATAATAAACAAGAACTGTAAATACAGTAACCATTTACAGAAGTATTGTTGTCAGGCCTCTTCTCTAGGGTCCTTGGGAGGGGGTAAAATAAACAAAAACTGTAATTACAGTAAAATGTTTGAATATTTTTGTAATTAAACTTGACACATACACTCATAGCCAGAGGCTACATATATAATGTATTATGTCTTATGATCCCTAATTGGGATGGGGGTGGGTGGGAGTTGTATCTAAAAATCATGGGGATCTTCCTTACAATTAGCTATAGTTTTCATTTTCTAGACTTCTTTTTTTAATTAAAGGGCAGATAAAGCAGTCAAAGCTGCCCTGTAGTCACCCATTCTCAAATAGAAAATTCCATTACTGTCTTCATGTATTATTTAAATCAGTATGTTTTTTATTTCCTCTGTAAAATATGTGGATCTAAACACCAGAAATAATCTTTGTTACATCAAATTGATAATTGGAGAGTTGTATCCCACATATAGAACATATGGCAGAAATTAGGTGGTTTTGTGCTGATCACTCGTGTTACACACATACCTGACTCATTTGCACCTCTGGAAAGGTGAACTTCGATCAGAGTGCATACCTTGCCAGGATGCACTAAGAGTGGAACACTTTTTTGTAGATTGTATCGACTTCTGCCCTGTGAGACAGAAGTTTTTTGTTGTGAACTCAATTAAGGAACTTTATGATGATGTGTCACCAGAGAAAATGTTGAACTTTTTGAGGGAATTTTATATTTTGTTCATATATCTTTTATTTATATATATATATATATATATATATATATATATATATATTTTTACAGAACTTTAACATCTGTACCTTTCATCTTTTATATTGTAGCGCTTCATGTTAGGGGTGAAACGATACACCTGTGCCGCATATTGATATGAATCACGATACACAGCCTATGATACGATAAATTATCAATGCACATATCAACTTGATGGTCTTTTCATCTTTAGAAGGTCCGTCAGTGGTAGGGTGGTGCCCTTGTATGCATGTTGTCATATTGGCTATATTTCCTGTATGCAGATTACAGACAGACAGAGACGTATCATCTCCTCATATGCCATTCTCATCCATGACAAGATAACAAAATTACTTCCAAACAGACTACCTGTTAGTAGTCTGTGTTTTTAATTCAACCTTTTAGGCCATTTCAGGCTGCTCCACTTAATTGGATGCATGACTCATCTTGGCCACCATGCCCTTTGTTTTGCACTGAATGAATGTTTAAAAACATTTTATTACCAATTTCATGTCTTCACTTAAACTTTAAAGACATTACAGTATTATCTTCAAAACAGAATATTGCAATTTCCTCATACAAGGAAAGTCTCATCTGGAACAAGTCCTTGTGTGGTAGCGGAGATGACTAACAACCAAATCCATCACATTTTACTTCTCCAGATGCAAAACAACTGCCACGGCCACACAAAAAAATTACAAATTTACACAAGGTGACAAACTCGTGCGGTTTGAAATCTGCCCCCTTGCTGATTATGTGTTTATTGTATTTATCCCGTCGGCACATTTAGTCACTGATTGCATATATCAACATAAAAAGAGACATTCCAAACTTGTTCCTCATGTACGATTTAAGTACTTTACAGGTCATTTAATAACCACTTTTATGCGAAGTTTCTCAGTTGCTTTGTATCTGCTTGGATTGAGTTTGGATGCCAATACTTCTGTATCACACAGAGAATAAGCTACATTAAGTTCTGATTGGTCGTTATTGTTTGCCCTGGAATGGAACAAACAATAATCACCAATCAGAATATAATGTAACATATTTCACTGCGTGACACACCGGAAGTGTAGCTTTCAAGTTCGATCCAAGTAGACAAGATACGAAGCAACAGAAAAACTTTGCGTAAAAGTGGTTATTATATGATGAGTAAAGTACATCATACATGGGGAACAAATCAAGAATGTCTCCTTTATGCAATATGCTGACGGGATAAAATCATTAGCATTGAATTGGCAGGGGGGGGGGGCAGATTTCGAACCACTTCATGTGTTCATTTGTAGAAGGCAAGTGGGTGTTGTCAATAGTTGTGTCTTTTTTACTGACAAAATGAGTGCCTGTGCCAGCGACGGCTGTCTCAGATGAATTCTCAATTTAAAGAGAAAAAAAATCAAATGACTAATAATTATTCATGACTGCTGAAAATTAAAGTTACTTGTATATTGTAAGTATTGTTTTGTATCGATACTTCACCTCTTGTATTGATATGTGTATCGATATGGTACAAGTATCGATGTATCAATATATCGATGAATCGTTTCACCCCTACTTCATGTGCATATTTGGAAGATTTTATCATATGCTTTTTGCAATTCTTTATCTTTACATTTTGATCTTTTATCTTATAGTACTTCATGTTTCCATTTATTTGGAAGGGTTTATTTTCATAAAGCGTTTGTACAATTTTATATATTTACATTTCAAGAACTAAACCTGTAATCGGTACCATTATTGTGCTGACATGCCATTAAACCCTAATTCATAAATACATACTTTTTTCAGGCTACAATGCCACTGTCCTTGCATATGGACAGACAGGAAGCGGCAAAACTTATACAATGGGAGGGGGTTACGAGGCATCCCTTAAAAGGAACTCAGATGAAATGGGGGTCATTCCCAGGGTTCTGCAACAGCTTTTCCAAGGAATGACTGAAAGGGAAGAATATGAATTCCTCACTAAAGTCTCGTACCTTGAAGTAAGTAAAATTCACATTTTATAACCTAATATTCGGTTTGTAACAAAAACGGTCTAAATATTTAACTATCACATAAATCCATACTTTAAGCATTTACCCATAATGTAAAATCAGTGCTTGTAGAATTTTGTACAGTGAGGTAGCAAGAGGGGAACCTTTTATAATAGTGTCTCTTTTTTATTTCAAAAAAGGGACACACTTGGTGATAGAGATCTTTCTGCTGGTGATGAAATTTAGAATGTCATATTTCTGGGAGTAAAAACTGACCTAAGTGCATGCATAGATGCATTCTAAATTAAATAAACATGAATATGTATGAAACTAAACTGTCTTAAGGAGGTATTTTAGTAATCTGGAGAGTGGAGAAGAGGAGGCCTTGAAAGGGAACACACCTCTGATTCTATCTTGCTAAAGCACTGAAAAGGAAAGGTATACAATTACTGCCATTGTCTCCATTCCACAAATGTGCACCTTCTGTGATGATAAGCTTTGCATCTCTATGTGATGAATGTGCATCCTACTCAATACCCAGTGATGATAAACTTTGCATCTCTGTGATGTCTGTACACCCTGCTCAATACCCAGTGATGATAAACTTTGCATCTCTGTGATGTCTGTACACCCTGCTCAATACCCAGTGATGATAAACTTTGCATCTCTGTGATGTCTGTACACCTTGCTCAATACCCAGTGATGATAAGTTTTGCATCTCTGTGATGTCTGTACACCCTGCTCAATACCCAGTGATGATAAGTTTTGCATCTCTGTGATGTCTGTACACCCTGCTCAATACCCAGTGATGATAAACTTTGCATCTCTGTGATGTCTGTACACCCTGCTCAATACCCAGTGATGATAAGTTTTGCATCTCTGTGATGTCTGTACATCCTGCTCAATACCCAGTGATGATAAGTTTTGCATCTGTGATGAATGTGCGCCATAATATACCCAGTGCTGATAGGCTTTGCATCTCTCTGTGATGAATGAAGTATGCTGGAATTAGCAATGCTCATTCATCAATGCATTTCCAATGATGCAAATGTGGGTTGTGCAAAGAATATATAAGAGATTGCACAAAAATTCATTATATTCCATTGTAAATTTTAAAAAATTGTAATTAGATTCAAATTATCATTTTTAGCAGAAAATCATGTTACTTTTGTAAGTTTATAACGTTAAGGGGATTTGAAAAAAAGATTGTTGTATTTCATCCACCTATATGTTCATAAACTTTTATTGTATGTGCAGTATTCAACACTCAAATGAAATTAATTTCTTTTTTGTGTGTTTGATAGATTCACAATGAAGATCTTAATGACCTACTCTGTCCTCCTTCCAAACGAGAGCCCCTTACTATCAGAGAGGATACCTCCGGTATTAAGGTAACCCTGAGAGAGAGAGAGATATATGGAGATAATTTTCAAACTTTGATTTCCTTGTACTTAACCCTGACTATGTTGCAGTTTTGTTTTAGCAACCAACTCTATGAGATACTCTTGCATCAGGCAGGTTACAGTTTTAGTTTTAGATACCAACTATATGAGATACTCTTGCCTCAGGCAGGTTACAGTTTTAGTTTTAGCCACCAACTCTATGAGATACTCTTGCATCAGGCAGGTTACAGTTTTAGTTTTAGATACCAACTCTATGAGATACTCTTGCATCAGGCAGGTTACAGTTTTAGTTTTAGCCACCAACTCTATGAGATACTCTTGCCTCAGGCAGGTTACAGTTTTAGTTTTTGCAACCAACTCTATGAGATACTCTTGCATCAGGCAGGTTACAGTTTTAGTTTTAGCAATCTACTCTATGAGAAACTCTTGCATCAGGCAGGTTACAGTTTTAGTTTTTGCAACCAACTCTATGAGATACTCTTGCATCAGGCAGGTTACAGTTTTAGTTTTAGCAATCTACTCTATGAGAAACTCTTGCATCAGGCAGGTTACAGTTTTAGTTTTAGCAATCTACTCTATGAGATACTCTTGCATCAGGCAGGTTACAGTTTTAGTTTTAGCAATCTACTCTATGAGATAATCTTGCATCAGTCAGGTTACAGTTTTAGTTTTAGCAACCAACTCTATGAGATACTTTTGCATCAGGCAGGTTACCATTTTTCTAGGAGCAGAAATAAGTATTGTCAACAATTTTCTATCAAAAAGATTATTATTGCTGTGCTATGTTACATGTGCAACACCAGGAAAAACTATTTAGGTCTGGACTCTGCAAGGTAACTAATTACATAAAAACAGGCAGTGAACAATTTTCTAATTGCTAATCATCTTCCAGAGCATGAAATTGATCTGTTGCTATATTATGTGTTGTTTCTTCAAGAAAAGTCTACTTGTATTTGCCACCAACTACATGTCAGGATAAGAGGCTGAGTTAATTTTTCCAATCCTAAAGAATGACAGTCATGGTTTATATAATTTGCAATGTTATTGAAAACATCTTCAGGAGTGCAGTTTGAAATATTTCAGTCATTAAACTTTGTCTTTGTGCTCATATACTTCCCTCATGTTGTGGCAAATATTTCAGCATAGCAAACTGTTTTCTGTTGGTTAGGAGTAATCAGTCAAACAAACAACATAGACCTGATCTGCTGGCACATTATGTGATGGCAGATCAGGGTCTTTGTTGTTTGCGGTTGAACTCAACTTATAAGCGAGTATATATGGTATTCGTTAAATCAAGCCAAATTCTTCACTTCTTGTGTCCATGTACATGAACCAATAATTGAATTGAGGTTACTGAGTATTGACAGCTATCTTATTGTTGAAATGTCCTTGTAAAGCCACTCATAGACAATTTAGGTTTAAGTAGGTAGAATAGATTTTTGCCTTGTCAGCACAGAAAATCAAACTTAAGTATCAGATTTGCAGTGACATTATAAACATTAATATTCTACATTTTGTATGTCAGATACAGTACAGTTGCATTGTAGCAGGGGTCATAGGTGGAACTCTGCATTATGCTGAACCCTTGTAACTTATATTTCAGATACCAGGTCAACGAGAGGTAGTTGTTGGGAATTATGAAGAGACACTGCGATGTCTAGAACTTGGCTCACAATCCAGAACAACTGGTGCCACAGCTATGAACAGCACCTCTTCAAGATCTCATGCCATTTTCACCGTCATCATAGAACAGAAGAAGAAGAATGATATGTATGCAATTTGCATTCTTTTGTGGTTTTTGTTTTTGTATAATTTGTAACCAAGACATGCACAGATAAAACAGACCATTTGATTGGCGGAGCATCCAAATTTTAAAGTAAAATCTACAAAAAGGAAACCAAGTACAAGGGCACTGTTATGATGTCATGACATTCCTTATGATGTCGAGTATAAATAGTGTTAGAAGGTAAATAAGAATCTCATATTTGATAATCTGCATCAGTGACAATATCAATTGTGGTTTTACCATTGCAAATCATCCTTGCATTTAAGGGGTTGCTCTGAAAATTTCTTGAATTTTGAAATCATTGGTTTTGTCCTTGAAAAGTCCTTGAATTTTCCCCCAAACTCCTTGAATTTTTTTTTTTTATATATGTGATGCAAAACAACATTAAAACTGAATAAAATATGTCACTTTTTAATTTCAGGTTTTTGTTGTATATGCATTTCTAAAAATAATGAATGAAAATAAATAAAACTTGATATTGTTGGGTGGATCAAATGATACATGACATGGGTAGTTACCAGATGGAGTAGCACCCCTTTGCTATAGTGGCGTGCTAATTAGTTTTTCTTTTTCTTTTCTATTTTTGTCCCCATTTATACAGTGATAAACAAAGTTACATATGGACCAAATTCAATTTCCATAAAAATTGAGAAGTCTTTGAAAAGTCCTTGAAAAACAACTCTCTGGGCTGTACGAACCATGCAGATATCCATTTTACCTGCTCCACATCAAAACTCAATTTTGGACAATAAGACCACCATTAACTTTTGTAAATCATTAAATACAAGACTGTTATTTCCTAATTTTGGAATTGACATGTGAATTATGGTTGCTCATTATTTATGTATTGATTAAAGAAAGTGTGATAAGCCTGAACCAAAAATTGAAATCAGTACACCTTGTAAACATTGGGTGTATCTAGAAATAAAAATTATCAACAGAAAAAACTTACTACATAATTAGATATATCATTTTTAAAAAAATATTATTAAGCTATACCGTAATCACGGTAAGTCTTTGGACACAAAAAAATAATAATTTTTTTTGTGTCCCAAGACTTATATGCCTTTAAAATATATAAAATTTTCGGTGTCCCAAAACTTTTAGACACAAAAAAATGTAAAGACAAAATTGGGAAGATCGCCATACGTCACACAGCAGTGACCAGCTCGTTCAATTACCACATCATTCGTCAATAAACTGTTATACACTACTATGATTGTTAATGTTATTATTTTGCATGTGTATATTTTCCGATTTCTCCAACATGATTTAAAATAAAGGTAAATAAAGACTTCATAATTCACGGGCCGCTTACATTTAAGGGAAGACCTGTACTATATTGTATAGTACTTACACAGTGCAAATCGTACTTGGCATCACTTATATCCTTGTTTATTCCCAAAAATATTTGATGCAGATTTTGCTTTATTCATCATTTTTACCAAATCGTTTTCTTCCAGATTACATTTCAGCTACACGTTCATTGCTGTTTCATTTATTTGTATTCACGCGCTCAACATTTACTGTTTTTCAGTGGTATAAGCGATCCTACAAAGTGATGTCATCTATATGAAAAGGCACGCGTGTTTAATTTTATAAAGCACATAACCAGCATAAATTCAAATAACTTGTCATATATAATATATGTTACAATTCTGAATTTATATCGATTAAGAGCATCATTGATCCATATTAGTTTAGTGTTTCGGCTTCACAAAATGATAATTTTCCACGCATTATAATGTTCCACTTTTGATTTTGGCAAGCTGGTTGTTTTGGTGTCTCCTTTGTTTATAATTGGCAGATTTGTCTTTTGTTTTCCGACAGCCATCCAGGCCAGTTAATTGTTAAAACCCTGAAATTGGCTTGGGTAAAGATGAATTTTGTCCGGCGGCAATGCCGGTACTTTGATGTGTGATTGGCTTCTACTGCGTAATATTAGCACGATTACCATAACTGAGCAAACATGACTTATTTAAGGTCGCTTACATCAAAGCAAACTACCACGGAGTTTTTATTTTAAAAGCATTATTTCTTAAACTTCTTTATCGTATTTTAAAGATATTATTTAAGTTTAGTGCAGTGGTGCCTATGATTCGAATCAAATGTATGTACTTCATTCATCACAAGTAAAATCTTCAATGTGCACATGGTGACGCCATGATGTAAACATGCATACAATAAATGCTAGAGTTGAAATAAACACCATTTTCATTGTTCTCATCCTGGTATCACATTGTAATGAATTAGGTATTTCCATTTTCAGGGAAAAAAACTCCCCAATAGTTACAGGTGACTTTCGACAATTTTAATGCAATAATGCATAAACTGACAATAGTAAACTAGGGCACAATAGGGAGAAGTTATTGTTGAATGGGTATGACATACCGCTAATGCTCAGTTCTTGTCATCGTCTGATTAAATTATACATATTTTAATTTGATATAAATAATAAGAAAAAAGAGAAAATTCAATATATTTATTGACTCTTCAAAGAAATTGTAATACTTTATGATATATCCATGTAATAATTCATAATGAGAGTCCCTTAACAACCACGAAGTCCTGTTTATTTTACACGAGGTTACGATCGATAAAATACGCCGAAAAAATTGTTTTAGGTGTCCCAAGACTTATAGTACATGAAAAAATTGCTTTAACTTCGTGTCCCAACTTTTATAGGACATAAAAAAATTACTTTTGAAAATAATTAAGGGTGTCCCAAGACTTATGGTGTCCCAAGACCGTGATTTATTATTCATGACTTGAAAAATGGTAATTGAATATTGGGCATATTTTCAAATTTTTTAAAAAATATATTGAATATATTGAATTGATTTATTTTGATGTGCCTAGTTTGTATACCCCACCACAAATTGCAATAATTCAGAGTGGTGCACAATTGTTTTATTCATTGTCAAAAATGAATAGAGAAGCAAGTTGATAGTTACGATAGCGATTACATAAATCTGTGCTAGATTGTAATTGTGCCAGGTAAGTACTTTCGAAACTTGAAGGTTGCGTACAATTCAGAATGGATTGGATTCTGACTATAATTTATGTACTGTAATGTAATTTGTTTATGTTGGTTACATGCATGTGTGATGTGCTGGTGTTTGTATTACATACTTTTTGTATACACAGTATCATGATTAAGAAATTGCTCATGTCACCATGGGTCTTCTCATTCATTAGAGAACATATGACATGCAAGAATGGGTTGTAATGGACTAATAGATTGGAGGAGGAATAATTGAATTGACTAAGTAGTTTTTAGGATCAAGTTTTCTGCTATTTTAAATTAACCAGCTTAATACCAGTGTGACTTACTACCTGCAGAAATCTGAACCCAGACATATCACTAATAATCAGCTGACTTATTCTTGCTTCTGTGAAACATTCATTTTATTCCAGTTTCAATCAATAAAGCCCTGTGTCTGTGAACACATCTTTTGCAAAGTTTATACAGACACATTTTAGCACCATTGGCACATACTCAAAGTCAAATCCAGTCTGCACATTAATTGTAAGATAGTTTAGGGAGAAATTGCTGATGTGGAAGATGACAGTATTGGGAAAAAAAGTGCATGAATCTTGCATATGGAATTGGGACTTTTAATCGTTGAAAAATTGCAACTTGTCTGGAACTAAAACACTTGCTGTCAAGCACATGTCTGACGGAAACATTGACTAGTCCAGGTCATCAGGCTATCCAATGTGTACAGTACTGAATCCTAAAGGTCAAACATACTCATTTTGTTAAATTTGCGTTTTGCTATCGTTTCCCTCACATGCTGAATTTGTCAGTTTTGTCAGACATAGAATTTTTGTGAGGTTTTAGGTGATCTTCTCTGTGTCTTCAAGTTTTCCTCAGAATTTGTCATGTTTGCCAGGAGTTGTTTTAATCCATATGTAAAAATTTTGTATCAAAGATGTAACACTCTTTGCAAGAAGACAAAGGATTTCAGTCTTCAAAATTCTTTGAACAACCTCTGCACTTCCAAAATATTTTGATTGATGTGATGAAACATTCAATTTCAATGTCATGATTTTGGGTTTTTTTTCCTCTTTTTTTTCCCCTAAGCTTAACATTAAATTTCAATATTTCACCTTCTAGGGATGATTTCTGCATTTCCAAATTCCATCTGGTTGATCTGGCAGGGTCAGAAAGAGCTAAGAGGACGCAGGCAGAAGGAGAGAGGTTTAAGGAGGGTAAGTTTGAGTTTGTGGCAGGGTTCAATCTGCTTATAATCAAGAGCATGAACCTTTATCTATGCCTGTCATATCTACGTATTATAAGTACAGTGGTCCCCCTCTTATAAGGCCACCCCTTCTGCAGCAAGAAAGTGGCCTTATAATACGGGTGGCCTTTCTAGAGGGGGATCACACAGTTGTGAGTAATAACTACATATAAAGTATAAAAGATGTAACTAATTTTTATATATTTAATATTTTCATTTAAAAATCACAGGAATATTATCTGGTTAAGGACTCAATATGATAAAACTAATATCAATGTTATTTTAAAAAAAATATGAATAATCATGAATCGTGGTGCAAAACCACATTGTCGGTAAATTCAGGGCACAAACATTTGGTTGTAACTATCCCTGTACGTCCGTCGTTCCGTCTTCCCACTCAATGCAGTTGAATGTATATTGACGATGTTAATTTGAATCTTTCTGACATAAAATTTCTCAGTAGTTATCAAAAGACTCTCCCTCTTTTCGTTTAATTTAATTGCTTTCACTTTTTGTTTTAAACTGAGAATGTCTGACGATATTTTGCGACAACTTATTCCTTCGCGGGCAATCACGCGTGAGGCACAGTGTTTACAACGGAAGTGAGTCTGTCACGTGATCGACTTTTTTTTTCTTCTTCTCCAGTCTGGTACTCGGTTATATACATTTCATAATCTATTAGAGTGAAGCCAGAAAGGCTAACATACCATTTTACTATCTGGCGACCGGATGTCACGCTGACTTGAGCTGAACAATGCTGTGCTTCTCAGCGGTTAGCTTTTGTCATCTTGATAATTATCGGTGGTAATAATAGCCAGTAATTATCAGAGTGACAAAAGCTAACATCTAAGGAACACATGGCAGTAAGGATAATCGGATTACTTACCTCTTTGTTAGGATTAAAGTTACTTCATTGGCATGTTGGAACAAAATGTCAATGTGTTGAATTGAGAAATTAAAAAATATTATCGAGATTTTACTCTGCAAACAGCAAACAACCATTATGTGGCCGCTCGCGAGGGGTAAATTTGACCGTTTTTGCACTAAAATGCTGGCCGCTGGTTGCGTTAGAGGGGTGGCCGTCCTTGAGGGGTACTTTTGAACACAAACCCGTTGGTGCCAAGGGATTGTGACCGTATAAAGCGGGTGGCCGCTGGTCAGGGGGGCCGTTCAAGAGGGGGACCACTGTAGATCTCAGTTTTAATCAGACTGCAGTAGTGGTTACTGTGTTATATAGGGGACAACCAAATCTGTTTAAAACAATGGAGAGAGATAGATGGGTAATGCACTTTTTACTCTGATGACAACTCGAGGAATGAAAGGGAAATTCATATCCTGTACATTCTGGTTACAGCCCTGGGCTGCATTAGACTAACTTGTTAGGTGGCATTTTTTTAGCTAATAATCCTACTGTATGTGCTGCCAGTGAATTGTGCTAGCTGGCAAAAGCTAACAATCTAGCGAGATAGATTGCCATGAGCAGCACATGGCAGATTTTGTTGTCGAGTCTACATTAGTGGGAAGCATGACACAGCTGTCATTTTTCTGGTGGCAGCATTGGTGTTGTCATCAACAGTTTGCTAAGCTTCAGGTTAAAGTTTTTCATTTGCATAGATTTCCTAAACACCTGGATAAAGATTTCCTAAACACCTGGATAAAGATTTCCTAAACACCTGGATAGATTCTCATCATTCTTGGCATGAATCATTATGAAGCTAAGACAATTCATTCTGTGACATGATTGCTCCCCCCTTTTCATTGGGTCAAGGTCACAGTCATAGAGAATTTGCATTAAAGGTTTTGGTTAAAGTTTTTTCATATGCTTAGATTTCCTAAACCCGTTGATGGATTTTCTTCATTCTTGTGATGAATCATTATGAAGCTCAGAAAATTCATTCTGTGACATGCACTCTTTCCTGTTTTATCTTTAGGTCAAGGTCACAGTCATAGAAAATTTGCATTAAGGTTTTGGTTGATGTTTTTTCTTTTGTTTATATTTCCTAAACACCCTGATGGATTTTGTTCATACATTGGATTAATCATTATGAAGGTAAGACAATTCACTCTGTGACATGCTCATTTAACCTTTTGACCGTGGTATGAAGGTCACACATTTTACAGTAATACCTTGATCATGGGCTGAACATGCAGGGCATGGCCTTGTTTGACTCAAAGAAGAGTTTGTCATTTAAGACATGAAAGCAGACGCTTGGACAACCTAGATATACAGTTCAATTACCTTGAATTTTGTATGCCTGACATGTATTTAGACCACTTTACCTGATGATATTGATTAAATATACATTTTTCAAGGCAAGTAATGTTTCTTTATTTTTCTTTGAAGATCATGGTTTAAAAATAATAAATTTAATGCAGTGGCAACTTGGTGCAACCATTTATCCACCATTTTGAAAATTTCCACGAGAGAACAGGCTAGGCCATTCAATAAAGGCAATTGCCTTTTTTACTAACTGAGCATAATGGTAGCTGTACTTAACGCTACCCAGTTCCCAGTATAGGATAACATTCAGTTTACTTTGACTTTGTCCATATCCAGAAGTCCCATGTTGACACTTACATCATTAATAATTGCTGATCAAATCAGAACAGAACTGAAAAAAATTAGTGGTATAAATATTCTAGTACTTATATATCACTGAATGTACATTTTATTCCTGGGTGCCAATCTTTTGAAGCTTTTGTAGTTGATACAAACTACTGTATTTTCACGCATATACCCCTGCCCACACGTATAACCCACCCACACATATACCCCGCAGAAATTCACTAATTGTGTAACAAAATATTTAATATACCCTGCTCATGCTTATACCCTGCACAAACCCTAACATAATCTCACATAAACTGACCATGTGCCAGCCAGTGTTGTCGTCCACTGTAACAAAAAGGGATTGATGAATACTGATGTAATAAAGATCTGGATAGATAAATGCTACAGAACATGCCCAGGTGGGGGTTTTTTCACCAAAGTTGCTGTTGGTTTTTGATGCCATGGCTGCACACAAAGAGCCAATGGTGCAAGCAGCGGTTAATGCTGCTGGCGGCCATATTGCTGTTATTCCTCATCCATTGGACGAATGGATGACTAGTGGCGAGCACACTTTCATGCCATAAATTATTTTCATTTTGTATTTTACTTGGTTAAGACAGTGAAAAATGATACCATGGTTCATACAACCTTTTGTGATTGATACAGACTACATATGTTAAGACAGTGGAAAATGATACCATTGTTCATACAACCTTTTGTGGTTGAAGGAAACTACATATGTTAAGACAGTGGAAAATGATACCATGTTTTATACAACCTTTAGTGTTTGATACAAACTACATATGTTAAGACAATGGAAAATGATACCATGTTTCATACAACCTTTTGTGGTTGATACAGACTACTTATGTTAAGACAATGGAAAATGATACCTTGTTTCATACAGCCTTTTGTGGTTGATACAGACTACATATGTTAAGACAGTGGAAAATGATACCATGTTTCATACAACCTTTTGTGGTTGATACAGACTACATGTGTTAAGACAGTGGAATATGATACCATCATTCATACAACCTTGAAAAATCCTTGTATTTAAGGGGTTACCTTGAATTTTGAAAAAGTTGGTTTTATATTCAAAAACTCCTTGAATTTGCTGAAAAACTCTTAATTTTTCCTCAAACTACTTGAATTTATCATTGTGAATATAAAAAAATTAAAACTTAATAAAACATCACTTTTTTAGTTCATAATTGTTGTTGTTTACATATTTTCCCCAAAAATAAAGAATAAATAAAAATAAATCAAATGGAATAAAATTGGGTGGATCAAATGACACAACAGATAGAGTAGTATCCCTTTGCAATAGTGGCACACTTGTTGCTTACGTTGTTTTTTTCCTTCTACTTTTTATGCAGTGATAAACAAAGTAATGTGGAGAAAGTTCAATTTTGGAGAGAATTCAGTTCTAGGTTTGGAAAGTTGCCATGATGGATACAGTTGTGATGTAACTAAGTCACATCCAGCCTATTGCCTCGACAATGACCTACTGATTTTCTGTTGTCATAAAGTTGAATTAGGTATCTAAGATGAATGGGTCATAGAGTTATATTATAACAGTAGCTCACACTGAGATATCCTTGTATTAAAAATGAATGTTTTTGTCCACACACAACAGGTGTTAATATTAACAAGGGGTTACTTGCTCTTGGAAATGTGATTAGTGCCCTTGGAGATGAGACTCAAAAAAGAAGCCACATCCCCTACAGAGACTCCAAACTGACCCGCCTTCTTCAAGGTAAGTACCTGCATTTAGGAGTTTTAACGTCCATGGTCTGAGTTCAAGCTGTACAATTGTACATCCAGGCAAGCAAAATTTAGCAGATTTAACTTTGAATTTGATAGCAAAGTTACCATCACACTTGATCTTTATTGCCACAGAATGTATGACTATAGCTACAAGTACGTTGAACCTTATAGAAGGTAAACTGGATGTTTTGATATGAAACTTGTTTTCAATACAAAAAAATGTATGATGTTGGCATACAATATCGATTATGGAAACATTGTAGAGCTATAAATATAGATTATGGAAACATTTTAGAGCTATAAACATAGATTATGGAAACATTGTAGAGCTATAAATATAGATTATGGAAACATTGTAGAGCTATAAATATAGATTATGGAAACATTGTAGAGCTATAAATATAGATTATGGAACATTTTAGAGCTATAAATATAGATTATGGAAACATTGTAGAGCTATAAATATAGATTATGGAAACATTGTAGAGCTATAAATATAGATTATGGAACATTTGAGAGTTATATTCAACATCTTCAAATGATCTGAGTAAAATAATTCATCTTGAGAAAGTAATGGATACTCATTGCATGCCCTGGAAAAGTCATGGAATTCTGATATGAAAAATTGCAGGATCACTGTTATAAATATGTGTTCCTTTATTTACAAACTTGACTTACAAAGTTGGCCAAACAGTTGATGAAAAATTATGCCCATTGGAGTTTTAAGAGCCTTTGTGAGGATGTGGGACAAGATTTGATACTCCCTGTCCTTTTTTTGCTTTCAAAGTTTGTAAATTTTTCAATTTTCTGTATTGTCTGTTCTTTAAAAGCTTTACTTTTGTAGCTTTATTTGGAAATACATTCACCATTATCTATTTTTAGATTCTCTTGGTGGAAATAGTCATACCTTGATGATTGCGTGTGTCAGTCCAGCAGATTCAAACCTAGAAGAGACATTAAATACACTGCGTTATGCAGATAGAGCCAGGAAGATAAAGAACAAGCCAGTTGTTAACAGAGATCCACAGGCTGCAGAAATAATTCGTCTCAGGCAACTGGTACGTGTAGAGTGTTTAGTACTTGCGCATACAAATCTTATAATTGATACCTTTGACAATATTGTTTTGCAGAATGTTGCTGATTTGCTTTTCGTATGCCTGTAATAAAGTGGAGCATATTATGTTATAATTTTGTGCATCCATCTGTCTGTTACCAATTTCGTTTCTGCACAAAGACTTGAGTTCACCACCATCTCAAGTTACCAAACTTTGTGGATGGCTATTACTTTAGGTTAGGAAGACACCTGTTGGTTCAAAAGGTCAAAGATCAAAATCTCTGTGACTGAAATAAGAAAAATGGTTTCCTCACAATAGCTTTAGTTCTCCACCAGCTACAGTAACCAAACTTTGTCGATGGCTTGCACTTGGGGTAAGGAGGAAAGATTTGGGGGTAAAAAAGCTCACTTTGACCGAAAGAAAAAATTCGTTCTGCACAAGAACATTAATTCTACACCACAAATCTGGTCTAGAATTTGTGGATGTCTTCCACTTGGAGTAATAAAGAAAGCCTGTTGACTTTGGGGTCACAGTCAAAGGTCAATGACATTAGTTCTGCATCACAGACTCAGACCGAACTTTGTGGATGTCTTGCATTTGGGGAAAGGAAGAAGTTTATTGATTTTGGGGTAAAAGGTCATAATCACTGTGACAAAAAGAAGAAATATGGTTTCTGCACAAAAATTTCAGTTATTGACCAAGTGCCTTGACTAAAGTTCATGGAGGGTTTGCACTTAAGGTATGGAAGAGGCCTAATGATATTGGGATCAAAAGGTCAAAAGTCATTGTCATTGTGGCTCAGAGAAAAATTGGTTTTGCAGAACATTTGTTCTAAAATAAGTTCCTTGATGAAACTTTGTGGATGGCTTGCAATCAGGGTAATGAAGAATTTAATGTTTATTCGGTCTAAAGGTCAGAGGTCATGGCCATGATAAGTCAAATAAGAAAATAATGGTTTTCGCACATTAAGTTTAGTTCAAGACTGCATACCTAGACCAAAGGTCGAACTCATTGAGATCTGTTGGTCAATAATCTTCAAAATCAACCATATCCTACTAGTATCCACACATCAGATTATTAAACATGGGGGTGGGTGTATAATGTGCCATTCATGGTACTCTTGGTAAACTGTTTATACAAGTTTGTGGTATGGAAGGTTAAAGATTTAAAGATTTTGTCAGTCACTTCAGCGTTGGCCTTGATACCAGCATTCCCTTTTGTTAAAGTTGTCTGGCAAGTTGTAATTGTGCTTGTTCTTTGTTTCTGTTTGTTATTCTTCTTTAGAGAGCAACATACTTGATATGATACATAAATGATAAATGGGAAAAAATTCATAACAAATGGTCGTCGTTTGTCTTCAGATGATCTTTAGAACATCTTTTGTTGGATTAATTTCCCCTACAATTAATTAAACAAGAAACCAAGATCGAGTGGTGACAGTTTTGTTTGCCATTCATGCAGCACAGCTTTTGAGTTCAGGTTGCCTAATTTGATAAATTTCCTATTTCTTCTTTGCCTTACTTTATTTTCATTTACTGAATACCAGAGTTTACCAAAAGACATGAAAATACAATGTGATTGAAGTGCCATCAGGTCTTGGGTCAGGGTCAGAGGGTTAGAAAATAATTGTTGCATGAGAGAGGGTATTGTCATTGTCTCGCCTGTGTAGCACATTGAGGTACTTTGTTGCAGCAACAATATTTTTTGTAATTTATGAAACTCGTATGACAAACATCGTGATCAGAATGCACAAGCAAGACAGTGTTCCATGTAATTTTTAATGCATTTAATAGTGAGATATACGTACCTCTTTTCCAGCAGTGTTATGGTGCTGTGTTAAAGTTTTAAATCCAATCAATACACCAAAGTTGAGAGTAAAATGGTCACATTTGCAACTAATAATTGGTGTTTGCTAGTTGGAATTGCCAAATGGTCACCATCTGGTGACCAGAAGATTCATAATGCAGCAACTTGACAGTGAGTCAGCACTTTCTATTTACAAGTATATACCATGTTTTATACTATAAACAGTACATGTAATTTAATTCACAGAATAATCCCATTTTGATTGTGAGACTGCTGATTCCCACATTAAGTCACTTTACATGTGACTAGTCTGGCTCACAACCTGTAAGTGCCCAGTCTAATACATGGCCTGTGCAACACAAGTGTCCAGTCTAATACATGGCTTGTGCAACCTAAGTATCCAGTCTGATATAAGGCCTGTGCAAACTAAGTGTCCAGTCTAATATATGGCCTGTGCAACCTAATGTCCAGTCTAATACATGGCCTGTGCAACCTAATGTCCAGTCTAATACATGGCCTGTGCAACCTAATGTCCAGTCTAATATATGGCATGTGCAATCTAAGTGTCCAGTCTGATACATGGCCTGTGCAACCCTAAGTGTCCAGTCTAATATGTGGCCTGTGCAACCTAAGTGTCCAGTCTAATACATGGTCTGTGCAACCAACTCAGTGGATGGTATGGAACCAGAAACATGTGGACATGGAAACTAATATGAAAAAAATATTAGTAAAGATACTGTCAGTTGAACTACATTAAATGCAGATACAGCTAAAGTTTTAGTAATATAAAATATCATCAGAAGATAATGAAGGTATTGTCCCTTTATCAGTGGAATTTGAGAGGTCAGGCAGTGTAGAGAGAGATGGTTTAGAGAACTCCCAAAAGTGAATTTCATTTGCTGGCCTGATGTTTAAGCTGAAGACGGCTATTGAGATTTCTCACAGACATATCAAGATATACTATTAAAATTAACCTTATGCTTTTTTATAACTACTCTTTAATTTACTTTTACTAACACTGTCACTTTTTTGTCACCGTTTACCATTAATTTCCCACTCAATTAATTTCTGTTCTCATTGTCTCTGTCAACCAAAATTATTAGGATTTGGTGACCTTAAATTTGAGATGGCCACTCAAATTTTCCATAAAGTCCCCATTTGGCTACTAAAGTGTCACAGATATTTGAAGCACTATCGCACATCCTCTGCATCAGTTGCTGTATTCAACCAAAACTTGACAAAAATATTAGGGAGTGCACCTTGAACTGTGTGAAGTAAGCCCTTATCATGATGTATATATCAATATTAATGAGTGCACCTTGAACTGTGTGAAGTAAGCTCTTATCATGATGTATATATCAATATTAGGGAGTGCACCTTGAACTGTGAAGTAAGCCCTTATCATGATGTATATATCAATATTAGGGAGTGCACCTTGAACTGTGTGAAGTAAACCCTTATTATGATGTATATATCAATATTAGGGAGTGCACCTTGAACTGTGTGAAATAAGCCCTTATCATGATGTATATATCAATATTAGGGAGTGCACCTTGCACTGTGTGAAGTAAGCTCTTATCATGCTGTAGATATCAATATACTGAGTTTCGATAGTGTATTCTTTGAAAACTTTTGATCAACAGGAAGTTCATCATGAGATCAGAACAGAGTTGATCATTGGAAAAAATGGTGCCAATCTGACATTAAATATGGATGCCACAATGAACATATTGAAAATCTTGTCACCAATTCTTCTCAATGGATGGTCATATCAACATGGGGTTTTCACCAAAGGTCTTCTAATGGTGCCTAGTTTGTCCTAAATGAAAATGGTGCCAATCTTTTATCAAATATAGTAGCCACAGGGGCTAATTTAAAATCTTATCGCTCAAGATTATCCAAGATGGTTTCTACACTCCGCTGTTGTAAAGATGAAATTGTCTTATCTTGAATTACTGGAAATTCTTTTTGGACAATAGAGCATCAGTCCATTTGAGAGACTCTTGTTAAAATTGCTCTTTAAGTTGCCTTAACTAAAACAATCACTTTTTTTCACAGTTTTTCACTGTTTACAATTAATTCCCCACTCAAATGATTTCTGTTCTCATTGTCTCTGTCGACCAAATTATTAGGACTTGGTAACCTAATATTTGAAGTGGGCACTGAAATTAAAAAGGAGTTGATTGATACGAAAAAAAGCCAAAGATCTCCACCCAGTTAGACTGATTTCAGTTTCTACTCTTTGAAAAGCAATATTGTGTAATGCCTTACAAAACAATCAAATAGTTTTAAGAAATAAACTGGTTTTCTTTACATACAAAAATGTACAATAATTGAAATAAACCTGATATATACTGTGCATTGTGGTATAGTTTTCTTTGCCAAGGCTAAGAATGTTCATGTGTCACATTATGATACATCTGCATAGTGTCACATGCAATGTAAGTCAGTCTTTACCAAGGCTAAGAATGATCATGTGTCACATTTTGATACATCTGCATAGTGTCACATGCAATGTAAGTCAGTAGTTGCCAAGGCTAAGAATGATCATGTGTCACATTGTGATACATCTGCATTGTGTCACATGCAATGTAAGTCAGTCTTTGCCATGGCTAAGAATGGTCATGTGTCACATTGTGATACATCTGCATAGTGTCACATGCAATATAAGTCAGTCTTTGCCATGGCTAAGAATGATCATGTGTCACATTGTGATACATCTGCATAGTGTCACATGCAATGTAAGTCAGTCTTTGCTATGGCTAAGAATGTTCATGTGTCACATTGTGATACATCTGCATAGTGTCACATGCAATGTAAGTTAGTCTTTGCCATGGCTAAGAATGATCATGTGTCACATTGTGATACATCTGCATAGTGTCACATGCAGTTTCATTCAGTCTGATGAGCTTGTCTTAGATTTTTCCTATTTCATATTACTTTGTGTCAGAAGTTTGAACTAAGATATACTAGGAGTTCCTGTCTTTCCAGCATTAGCAGTAAGCTACATCATAGTAATGTTGTTCACAGAGAGACACTATGTTGTATGGAAGTATTTATATTTTTGTAAGCACAGGATTCCAGATTACTTCAGACTTGTTTACTGTAATATTTTCTCATTGTTTAGGTCCAACAACTACAGCTTCAGTTGATTAATACTGGTGGTGCAATCATGAGTACAGCAAGGTAAATATAGTTCAGTTTCTTGTAATTGTCACTTCCCAACAACATCTACATGCCGCATTCACTTAGTTCTTAACATTCCCTTCAACTTTCATTCTTTTTTATGTCCCACCAAGACATTTGTAGGACCATATAGCATTTCCTTTGCCCATCAATCCTTCCATCTATCCTTGGTTAGGTTTTGCATTTTAGGTCAGTTTCATCCATGGACACATTTCTAGTCTTGTCAGTGTTAGCCAGTGGTCAGACATGGCAGTGACAGCCAGTGGTCAGACATGACAGTGACAACCAGTGGTCAGACATGGCAGTGAGAGCCAGTGGTTAGACATGACAGTGACATCAGTGTCATCATTAGGATTGTACATTTGAAGTTTATGCAGGTCAGAAACGAGGTTTGGTACATCATAGTATGAATGTAAAGAAAACCACCACATTCCACAGAACTTTCATTATTTTACCTATATTAGCAGATAGCAATATATACAGCATATGTATGGTTTTTTAAAAGATATAAGGAAATATATAACTAACGAAGTCGAAACATTGTATTGTCATGAGTGGCAAAGTCATGAGGGACAATATACAATTATTGACTTTTGAGGTAGATATAAGGATATATTAACTGCCATTAAATAATATACACTGAGGCGAAAGGCCAAAGTGATTAAAAAATTTCTGGGATTGATAAATCTTTGTTGCAACTGAAATAAAAGATCAGCAGTTTTTTTATACAGCTTTTAATTTTCTGTTCTTCTTTTGCCTTAATGGTAATGAAACAGTACTTGATACATTTTAGAATTAAAAAACACAGAAAATTGCAACATTAGGTAAAATACTAATATAAATTCAATTGATCAGTAAAAATAAAATTATAAAAATAAATAAACAGTAAGCTTTCAGAAATTTATTATACATTTCCACTGTTAATTGTTGACCATCAGCATTCTTTTAAAACACAAATATGGACGGACATAAGGGCAGAGGCTGATGGACAGATGGAAAATACATCCATCAATGATAAGTGCTGATCAGTGATTAGTGATGCATTATGCACACACGAGCTGAATTGCATGCGTTGATTAACTACACTGGTTATAAGACATAAGGTTAGCAGTTGAAATTTTATAGCACCCTTGTATATGCATGTGAGGGTCCTATAATGTTTTAGCAAAGACAGTAGGTGGAGATTTAACTAATCTGAATGCAGCAATCTTCGAAGTCATATAATACTAAATGTTTCCACTTCATGATTCAACGCCCAAAAATGTTGATTTGTCTGTTTATTATATATATAACATATATAGAACGGCAGAAAAACATTGGTTTTCATAAATATTTCCTATTTGGTCTATGCTAATGTGGTTAAGACTAGACAAGCAAGCCTAATTACTACAAGGATAAAAGAAGTTTAAAAAATGTAATAATTTGGGACTGTAACTTTAAAAAAAAAATTGTCCTACATCTAATGCTTTAAAAATGTCTTGTTGCTGTTTATATATAAAAAATGAAGTAAATATTTTTCCTTTGCACATTTCTTGCATGGATTGATACTGTGATCATTGTTGGTGTGGGTCTATCATCACAAATCTGTCGAATCTAACAGCCTTCTTTAAGCTGAAGATTAAAATCATTGTAGGTTTTCCAGTTATGGTTTATGTATTTATTTTCTTATGTCTGCATTCAGATGTGAATTTAGTGGCCTTAAGAATCTAGCAGTCTTGTTTGGTAACAGAAGCTTCATCCAGATTTGAATTGACTTTATTTTTGGTTTGCAAACAACAGTCATCCATGTCTGATTCGACCAATGTTTTATATTCAGTTGAGAGTTTTGCCTTTAAGCTTTTTTTGTTTCTCGCATAGTTTATGAGGTATTTAATCCAAGTTTCCTCTGACTTTTTCCAGGTCCTCCAACCCCAACATAACTGTCCAGATATTTAACATGGGGTGGGAAAGGTTTGAGCAGGGTTGTCCAATCTTTCCGTGTGAATGGCCACATTGCAAATTTTTTTCTCACTTATGGGGTGAAGGTGCGCAAATTTTGGAAAGATAAGGCATTATAAGGCACAAGATAGGCACAAGTTATGAAAGTTTGGCAGGCCAGATAGAAACTTTTGACAGGTCAGATTCTGGCCTGCAGGCCATATGTTGGACAACCCTGGGTTAGAGGAAACTTGGGCTACAAGGTATTTCCACAATAGGTGACATTGAATCTTGAATAGAAACAGGTCATGATATGTTCAGTTATTGACAGTGATGATTCATGTGGAAAATTATTTAAAATAAGCAAATACTACTTTTTGTGGTTTGAAGTTTGTTTTAAGGCATTTTATTGACTAGCGCCTCATCACTGCTTAACAATGCAAATTAAAATACAGCATAGGTATGTTTTTCTTGAGCCCATATTAGTGGGAAGCAAGAAGGGAGTTACTTTTGCCACCAACAACATCAACAATATTGTTAAGGTGTTGGTTAAAGTTTGTCATTTGCATATATTTCCCAAATTCTCTTATAATATTCATATCATACTTGGCATAAATCATTATGAAGCTGAGACAACTCATTGTATGATCTGCTGACTTGTCTCTTTCACCTTACAGTCATAAAAATTTGCTTGAAGTTTTGTTTTGCCTTTTTTCATTTGCTTGTATTTCCTAAATCCTATGATGAATATTCTTCATACTTGGGATGAATCATTATGAAGCTAAGACAATTTATTCAGTGACACGTGCTTATGACCAGTTGATCTTGTGGTCAAGGTCAGTCATAGAAAATTTGCATGAAGGTTATAGTTACAGTTTTTTTCATTTGCATATATTTCCTAAACCCCTTGATGGATTTTCTACCCACTTGGATGAATCATTATGAAGCTAAGAGCTTAGACAATTTATTCTGCAACATGTTGAGGTCTCATAGAGCTTTTTTCCCCATCTGTCTTTTTTCAGTTAGGCAGCTGTTTACACATCTGAGTACTTCGGCTTGACATGAACTGTTGTTAAACTATATTTGATTTGAACATTAGGCCCTGGAACAAGCATTCTGTCGAGTTTGAACATTGCATTCATGAAGGAAGTTTTCCAAATGTGTGTTTAAAGTAAGGGCTCTTAGAAAATCCAAAATGGCTGACTTCCAACATGGTTCATCTTCATGTGACGATTTCGTTCGGCAAATACCTGCTGATGATAGCAATGATGATAATGTTTTTTGAGGTTTTGAAGTGTATGAGATTATTGGAGCTCAGAAAGTGTTACTGGAATCACCAGTGAGTAATTCTGAACCTGAAAATGATGTTGAATACGAGTCAGATGTACATACTGGATGGATAAAAACAGATGGCATGCAGGTCTAGCCCTTATTCAACGGTATTTCAAAATTAAATGTTGAAAAGCAGAATACCAAGCCTAATTATAATACAGGCAATTTAAAAGCAGAGTGCAATTTTCATTTCATTTCTCAAACAATTCTGCCTTGAGGGATCTACAAAACTATATAGCACACTAAGGCTTAAGATAAATTGAATAAATAAGAATCTAAAAAGAGATTAAAAAGTAAGGATATTTATTTTTGATCAAAATACCTGTCTTAATAAGCAGACTATGGCATTGATGGAACTTAAATCCTAATACAGCATAAGAAATCTGGCATAGTAGTCAGGAAAGCACTGATTCAAGAAAGTGAAACTTTGGCAGATCCCTTGTTAGTGTAAAATCTTATTTTGGAGCAGAGATATCCAAGAGACAATACCTATGAGCTGTGGAAAATTGTACATAACAACCATAAAGAACAGTTTCCCAACTTGTTCAAGCTGACTTAGCTAGCTATGCATATGTCCCTTCAGACAGAAGATTGTGGAAGGGGGTTCTCAACACAGAACAATATTCATACACAGATAAGGAACAAATTAAGCTCAGAAATGATCAACAGATTAATGTCTATACAACTAGAGGAGACATCTTTTAAAGATTTTTATTTCAATAGAATAGAACTCTAAAAAAGTGGAGCTGGAAGAAAGAGACAGATATTTATGTGTTAGGTAAATATTGAACTATGGCCATTTCCTCCTCCCCCTTTTTTTTCTACTCCCCACTTATTTTGGTGACGAGGGGGGAGCTCCCCCCTTTAGATAAAATCCTGGCAGCATCTTTGCAGAACAAAGAAAAAAGGCACGAAGGGTAAAATCTGTAAAATACAAATTCCTGTTTTTTTATATGTCCTTACCTTGTAAAATTATCCAAGACCTCATTGTGAATACCATCACAGAATGCATCCCAATTCAGAATGGTTGCCTTCATTATATGCCTCGTACAATATGCAGGAGAGTGCATTGGGCCTATTCTGTATTTTATTCTATATTTCTGACCCCACATGGGAAGATCGTGGGGTCAAGGTCACAGGCATAGATAATTTGCATTAGGTTCTGGTTAAAGTTTGTGTATTTGCTTATATTTCCTTAACTCATTGGTGGATTTACTTCATACTTTAGATGAATCGGTATGATTCTAAGACAATTCATTCTTCGACATGCTTGCTCAACCTTTTGACCTTGGGGTCAAAGTAATTTGTTTTACATTAATGCTTTCATTGCTGGCTCGACATGCAGGCCATGGCTTTGTATTTTGATCAGTTCATATTTTTAAGAGAGAGAAAGAGATTGGGGGAGGGGGAATTAATGAATTCAATGTGGAAAATATACCTTATCTAAGGATACATATATGGAAATAGAAAAGAAAGTAGTTCCAGAGTTGATATTGCCACAGTAGCAATACCACTTTTATCATTACTGTTGCAATATTGTTTTTTCTCATGCTGAAAAATTTCAGTATCCCATTATCAAATACATGATAAATACTTATCACTTTCCAGCTGTGTCATGGGTATTGTTGTTGTTGTTGACAATATTAAGATTTTGTTTGAATTGTTTGAGTCATATATCATACATTATAACATGGACAACAGTCATATATCATACATTATAACACAGAAAACAGTCATATATCATACATTATACCACAGAATACAGACTACAAATTTATGTATCATACATTATACTATAGAACATGGAAAACAAATAGAGTTGTACAAAAGCCCTTGTCTTTACAGTTGTATATTTTTACCTCAAATTACCAGCTATCTCCCTCAGACAGCTTAAATCATTTCATCAAGCTTTCTGGTGAAGAGAGTTACACTGTAGTCATGATCTGGCTGAAGGTCAGTAGGGTCATATTACAGGGATATTTTGATAGTTACAATGTAGTCAAGATCCAGCTGAAGGTCAGTAGGGTCATATTACAGGGATATTTTGATAGTTACAATGTAGTCAAGATCCAGTTGAAGGTCAGTAGGGTCATATTACAGGGATATTTTGATAGTTACAATGTAGTCAAGATCCAGCTGAAGGTCAGTAGGGTCATATTACAGGGATATTTTGATAGTTATAATGTAGTCATGATCCAGCTGAAGGTCAGTAGGGCCATATTGCAGGGATATTTTGATAGTTATAATGTAGTCATGATCTGGCTGAAGGTCAGTAAGACCATATTACAGGGATATTTTGATAGTTATAATGTAGTCATGATCCAGCTGAAGGTCAGTCAGGCCATATTACAGGGATATTTTGATAGTTATAATATAGTCAAGATCCAGCTGAAGGTCAGTAGGGCCATATTACAGGGATATTTTGATAGTTATAATGTAGTCATGATCTGGCTGAAGGTCAGTAGGGCCATATTACAGGGATATTTTGATAGTTATAATGTATTCATGATCCAGCTGAAGGTCAGTCAGGCCATATTACAGGGATATTTTGATAGTTATAATGTATTCATGATATTTCTTTATATATCAGTAGGGCTATATTACAGGGATATTTTGATAGTTATAATGTAGTCATGATCTGGCTGAAGGTCAGTAGGGCCATATTACAGGGATATTTTGATAGTTATAATGTAGTCATGATCCAGCTGAAGGTCAGTAGGGCCATATTACAGGGATATTTTGATAGTTATAATGTAGTCATGATCTGGCTGAAGGTCAGTAGGGTCATATTACAGGGATATTTTGATAGTTATAATGTAGTCAAGATCCAGCTGAAGGTCAGTAGGGTCATATTACAGGGATATTTTGATAGTTATAATGTATTCATGATATTTCTGAAGGTCAGTAGGGCTATATTACAGGGATATTTTGATAGATCTACAGTGTAGTCATGATCTGGCTGAAGGTCAGTAGGGCCATATTACAGGGATATTTTGATCGTTTTAATGTAGTCATGATCTGGCTGAAGGTTAGTAGGGCCACATTACACTTATATTTTGAAAGCTACAAAAGAATTACCTAAATATCTGGCCTAAAATTCAAATATTAATGCCAGTCTGGTCTCCACTCTCTTAAATTGGAAGCAAAGGGACTTGAGATATTTGTAAATTATTTATCATCTTTCTGCATATTTTAATAGCACAATTTGGGAAACTTTCATATTTGTGATTATGCTTTGCAAGGGTGAATTTTATATGTTATATATTAACATCAATAGTATGTGTGTATTTTAAACTGAAGTCTTAGTCAAGATAACACTGCCACTCCTTTATTGTCATGTTGGCTCATCAGATCAGAGATGACAGTTATGATAGTGGTTATTAAATATTTTAACCTTTTGTCCTGTTTCTCCATGTTGTTCCCTCTATCTAGAAGTAAAACCTTGTGTCATGTTTCTCCATGTTATTCCCTCTATCTTGAATTAAAACTGATGGAAATGTTTTTAGAAAAATAATCCTCATGCTTGTAGCTTTCCTATTCAAGATTTTTTTTCATCCATTAATAAACTTTCTTTCAAAGTGAAATTTATTTGAAAGTATACATTAACCTTCTTTCAGCAGTGTGGACCCATCAGACGATTACAAATCCCTGCTTGAGAAAAGCAGACACCTAGAGGTAAAATATTTCATGTAATTACATGTATAAGATATATTTTTTTGTTGCTCCAAATAATGGAGTTTGCAATAAAATAGACCATTACCATTTGAAGTTGATAATAGAGGACAAAGCAGTCATAATTTTTTGCAAAATACTGTTCATTTACTTTTGTTGGCATAATTTTTCAGTTTAGTAAAATATTACATTTTCATTTGTACCTGTACTATATGTATATGTCTGACAGAAATTGCATTTATGACATTCATTTTATGTTGGGTATAAAAATTCTTGGTTTGCATCAGGTCAGAATCCACAAACATTGTTATCCCATATGAGAAAACTGAATTAAAAATGTATCCTGCAGTTTTTGTTTCATTATACATAAAGTGATGACAATTCAATAGCTCAACTTGCCAAGACAAGTAGAAATAATTGTTGGGCAAGTGAAATTTCATATAAGTTGCACAGTTTTTTTTTACGTAGAACAAAGAACAAAAAATCAAATTTTGAGACTATTTTCTTTGCATTATTCTTGCTGAACTGGTTGTTCAGAATTAGAATTGTTGCCTCCTGATAAATGTACACTTATATTTATATATTGAATTGTGTAAGGTATTGAGTTGCTTATGCTTGTTTACTGAAAAATGCATTTAAGATATCAGTGAACAAAGACCTTACCCAAATGATAAAAAACATACATAAGCCAGTATATTCACACTGTAACAGTTTTAAGCCATTTTATGTCAAATACTGGGAAGGCAATAAATATATGCATGTTTGATTAATTCATCTCTAAACCAGCACCTTTTTGTGTCTAAGGATGAGAATGAGAAGTTGACAGTGGAGTTGCAGAGGGCGATTGAGCAGTCCACAGGCTTGTGTGAAAAGATTATCAGACTGGAGATGAAGAACGAAAGACTTAAGGAAAGGATGAAAGAGTTCCAGAATAATGCTGGGTAAATTTAACCAAATTTAATCTCTGTGTACATTTTATTGTTTTGGACAATAATCGTTAGTAGCGAACTGGTTCACAGGGTCTCCCATGTTCCTTCCCATGCCTCATATCTGCAAAACTCTGAGCAAGTTAATAGAGAACTGGTTCACAAGGTCTCCCATTTACCTCCCCAGGTCCCATATCTGCAAAACTCCGGGCAATTTAATAGATAACTGGTTCACAGTGTCTCCCAATTACCTTCCCAGACCCCATATCTGCAAACCTCAGGGCAAGTTAATAAGGAACTGGTTCACAAGGCCTCATATCTGCAAAACTCGGTGCAAGTGAATAGAAAACTGGTTCACAAGGTCTCCCTTGTACCTCCCTAGGCCTCATATCTGCAAAACTCGGGGCAAGTTAATAGAGAACTGGTTCACAAGGTCTCCCTTGTACCTCCCTAGGCCTCATATCTGCAAAACTTGGGGCAAGTTAATAGAGAACTGGTTCACAAGGTCTCCCTTGTACCTCCCCATTCTTCATATCTGCAAAACTCTGGGCAAGTTAATAGGGAACTGGTTCACAAGGTCTCCCTTGTACCACCCCAGGTCGCAAATCCGCAGAACTCTGGGCAAGAAACTCGAGCTTAGAACCCCAAATCAGATATTATACTTGAAATTTAGCCTTCAGATAGAGTAACCAAACTGGAAATGATTCTGAAGTTTTCATGATTGTAACTTTATTCCAATTAAAGATGGAGAATGTTACAGCTTCCTAACTTTGAGCCTGCTCAGAATGTTTTTAGAGAATCAGGGCAGGTCACACAATCAATGGATTTTGGCTTTTGTTTTGAGAGTATCAGGACAGGTCACACTCTGTGAATGGATTTTGGCTTTTGTTTTGAGAGTATCAGGACAGGTCACATGCTGTCAGTGGATTTTGGCTTTAGTTGAAATAGTTTTAGCCTTAAATCACAAATCTTGGCATTTAAGCTACATCAATCTCCACCTGTTTAAGCTACATCAACTTCTACCTGTTTAAACTACATCAATCTCTACCTGTTTAAGCTACATCATCTCCCTGTTTAAAGTGCATCAATCTCCACCTGTTTAAGCTACATCAACTTCTACCTGTTTAAGCTACATCAATCTCTACCTGTTTAAGCTACATCAATTTCTACCTGTTTAAGCTACATCAATCTCTACCTGTTTAAGCTACATCAATTTCTACCTGTTTAAGCTACATCAATCTCAACCTGTTTAAGCTACATCATCTCCCTGTTTAAAGTACATCAATTTCTACCTGTTTAAGCTACATCAATCTCAACCTGTTTAAGCTACATCATCTCCCTGTTTAAAGTACATCAATTTCTACCTGTTTAAGCTACATCAATCTGTACCTGTTTAAGACCACTTTACTCTCCTTTCTTAAATGTTTTAACATTCTCAAACTCTGCAGACTTAACTTTTATGACTTGATCCAAATTTGGAAATTTGATTTACTACCGTTTCTAAAATGTTTGAACATTCTCAAAACTTTGCTCACTTGATTTTGAAGACTTGATTCAAATCTGATAATGTGACTCTTTCAGACTCTTGAATCTTGACTGCTTTACACTATTCTTAGGTTCTTTTTTTGTAGTACGAGCTGCTAGTTAAGCTTAAGATGGCTGGCTAACAAATTTCAGGTCATCTATATCCCCAGTGGTTGTTTTTTGTGTTGACTTTCAGGATTTATTAAATTGTTGTTGATTCCTGATTGCTAATATGACATTGTTTATCTTGTGCACTTTCAGATTTGATCCAACAATACTGAGTTGACTTGATTTTTAACATGGGGATCATCATAGTCTTGATATGACCATATTGAGTTCCAACTGTGTTGAAGATGCCAATCCCAGATTGCTGACTTGACTTGATTTAAATCTTGTTGATCATTTTAGACTCGATCTAACCATACTGAGTTCCAGACTTGTTGAAAATGCAGATACAAGATTGTTGTTTTGACTTTATGTTAATCTTGTTGATCATTTCAGACTTGATTTGACTGTAACCATTTTTCAGAATATGGAGCTTGATCTTACCATGCTATGTTAAATATTGATTCTGATGCTAATCCAGCTTGGTGACTTTAACATAACCTTGTGGACAATTTCAGACTTGATCTGACCATGCTTTGCTAAATATTGATTCTGATGCTAATCCAGCTTGGTGACTTTAGTATAATCTTGTGGACAATTTCAGACTTGATCTGACCATGCTATGTTAAATATTGATTCTGATGTTAATCGAGCTTGGTGACTTTAATATAATCTTGTGGACAATTTCAGACTTGATTGGACCATGCTACTATAAATATTGATTCTAATGCTAATCCATCTTGGTGACTTTAATATAATCTTGTAGATGATTTCCGACATGATCTGACCATGCTTTGTTAAATATTGATTTAGATGCTAATCCAGCTTGGTGACTTTAACATAACCTTGTGGACGATTTCAGATTTGATCTGACCATGTTGAGTTAAGTGTTGATTCTGGTGCTAATCCAGCTTGGTGATTTTAATATAACCTTGTGGATAATTTCAGATTTGATCTGACCATGCTGAGTTAAGTCTTGATTCCAATGCTAATCCTGCTTGCAGACTTTAACATAACCTTATTGATAATTTCAGACTTGATCTGACCATGCTGAGTTCCAGTATTGATGCAGAAGCTGATCCCAAAATGAAAGAACAACTTGAGAAGCTGAAAATGCTGGCTGAAAAAATGTGTGATATGCAGGTATAGATTTCCTACCAAATGGTGGTTTTCTTTATATTTTATTTGAAGTATACATAAATTTTACAAAGGGACAGCCCTAAAGAAGAAAACTCCACAAACAAGCTTCAAAACATCAAACCCATCATTGGATTGTGGCATTCCTCATATAGAACGAATTTCAGAGATGAAATGGTATCATGCCAATTACATGTAGGACACGCATACCTGACTCATGCTTACCTCCTGATGGGTGATCCTTGATCAGAGTGCGCACCCTGTCAGTGTTCACTGACAGTGGAACACATTCTTGTTGAGTGTATTAACTTCTACCTGGAGAGATAGAAGTTTTTTGATGTGAACTCAATTAAGAGACTTTATGATGATGTACCATGGGGCCCCGGGTGGAAAAGTTGTCTAAGGTGCTCACCTTTACAGATTACTAACATCTCACCTCTGTCCATGTGAGTTCGTGTCTTGGTTTGACCAGCGTGGGTATGTGAGAAAGCTTGCCAGTAGCTTCCCATGGGTTTGTGATTCTTCCCGGGGTCTTCCTGAGTTCTTCCTTCATGAAATATACTGGCTGCCATGTATAGCCTGTCATGTGCTGAAAAATGGCATTAAACCGCACAAAACCAAACCAAACATATGATGTATCACCAGAGAAAATCATTTTGAGTGAATGCTGTTTATATAACAAAGTTTGACCATATATTTTAAAGATTGTATATTTTGTATCTTTTTTTTAAATTTTATATGCCTTTTACGGAATTTTAACATTTTTACCTTTTATCTAGGAGTACTTCATGCTTATGTTTATTTGGAATTCTTTACCTTCCTAAAGTTTTTTGTTCAATTCTTTATCTTTATAACCAGTATTGTGCTGACATGCTGTTGAACTCTACACACACACACACACACACACACATTAATCCTAAAAATAGTAAGATATCACAATGAATATATCTAACTTGATTAAATCATACCTCAGATAATAGAAAAATTGGTAATATATATATATAAAATTATTAAATGCAGGTTGTTTTTTGAACTGGAATTAGTTAATAAACCATTATTATTTTTATCATCCAATGCAATGTCAACAATAAAAAGTTATGAGCTTAAGTTTTGGAATATTATATTATGACCTTGTCTTTAGGTAGACATCACCATTTGTGCATTTATTAATTGATCTTAAAAGAGACTGTTTCATCCACTGAAGATACCATTTGCTGCAGAATAGACACACCCACTCAGAAAATAAGTGAGGAGGGTGCATTTATTTAAGATTACAATAGTTGAGAAGTACTTTGTTTTGTGTGAGTGCATTTTTTGGAGCTTTACAGCTCTCAGTTTATATGTACCAACCAAGACAAAAATGGAAACATTATGCAGGCTCTAGGGACTTAACTAAGCATGTGTTGAAATCCTTTTCCCATGGAAATATACATGTGTCTTGATTGCAGTGTGGCAAGTGTCATGGCAAAATGTACAAGGTTTTGTTTTTAATTTGTCTCTCCATGCATACCATTTGCATAAAACTTGATAGGGGATGTTAATTTTGATATTCAGTTCCAATATTGGATACATGAAAGTCAAAAGTGGGCACTCTTTTATCTTTTTTTATAAAAAAAGAGGAGGAGTTGTGTTTACTGAGGCAGGTGTATTTATTGAGCAGAATATTGTGTGTACATAATAATAATAATAATAATAATAATAATAATAATTGTTATTTATCTAGGGTGACATAATTAGCTAACAGCTAGTTTACATTATACATGTAACTGCAGAATATGGTATGTAGATGTAACTGCACAAAAATGTAATATCAATAGATATATTTCATAATATGGAATACTTGTGCATGTACCTCAGACATGTAATTCATTTACTTTCAAGAATGAATAGATCATCACATAACGTTTTGTCTTTTTTCATGTTTTTGTAGACAGAGGCAGATAAGCTGGATGAGTCTCAGGAAGCACCAGATGTTGAGGTAATTTCTTTCTATAAAAAGGAACATTTACCCCAAAAATATTAAGTCAGACCAATTTTTAATTCTAAAATTTTTGCCTATACATGGTGACTCTATCAGTTGGGGTTGGCACATTTCCATAATCTTGATTAGTGCATACAGGGTTTGCACAATCTTGAAAAGTGCTTGAGTTTTCAGATGAAATATCTGTATGAGTTATATGTGTAGGAGTTATGTATAAATCTGTGATAGATTCATAATTCCTTTTTCAAAACTTCATCTTGTTAACATAATTAAAAAGTATGCACCAATTAAACTATACACTCCTTAATTATGGAATCAAAGTGTCAGTTTATTCACTCTTTCTACACTAAATTTATCCACAATATTGATACACATTTTGATTTTGTTTTTGTGTTTGCATTAATTTTAGGAAATATCATAATTCATGTAATTTTTGCACTCTTGAATTTTTAAAATACAGCTGATCCATACAAATCATAATTATATTTTTTGTTCTAAACTTTTTCTTGCACAGAAATGTTTACTTTATTATTGAAACAAACTAAATTTTTCATACACTTGAAGTCTAAAAGTGGAAGATAGATGTGTTTGAGAATTAAAGTATACATGAGAATATTATATAAAAGCTGCAGAAATAAAGCAGATGTATCATTTTGATATACTTTTATTTAAAACATTTCTCTCAAGAAAATATATTAGCTCTTTTCAATAGAATGTACATTAAACTGAAATTACTACAATAACTTTGGCCCTTTGTACATCCAAATCATCAGTTATGGATCATTCCAATTGTATTAAAATAATACATACCAGCATCCTTCTTAGAGAGCTAAATTTGGATAAATTGTGGACAGATATTTACAGGAATAAATGTATTACAAGTTGTGAATCCTAATGCAAATCATAATGAAATAGACTCCATTATCATAAACATGTCTGTGTCGTTTTTTTTCTTCACAACATGATGATTCTGTACAGATGAGCTTTGTGTTATAGAAATCAAAGCCACTTTTGAGTGAAAACAGTTAGGGAAACAATCAGGACTTCTTGAGCTAGATTGTATTGTAAGTTCCGTTTGACTGGTGGTTTTTTCATATTTAATACATAAAGCTTGTGTGAATTGATTTTGAGAAAGTTCACATTTGTGATATCAAGATTCTAGCTTTAAATACTGTACGTGTCCTAAAATGTAATCATATCTTTATAGAGAGCCCCCATTTTATTTCACCCTTTTGCCCAGGTATAACTCAATTGTTAATTGAAAATCAATTACACACTTTACATAATGGCCTTAGATTCTATGTGACTGTTCATGCAATGTGTAAAAAAAATTCAAGCTTTGTGACATCATGAATCTTGTAATATATGAAGTTCAATTTTGAAATAAATGTTATTTTTCCAATAGCAATGAAAGCAATAAAATGTTGTATTTAAGTTTAGAACATCACATAACACATGTACATCATTATGCTGTTGGTATGTGAGGCCTAGTGTTCTACTGAACTCTTTTCTCAATATTCTTTGCAAAATCATATTTAATTTGGAACCCTGTTATAGAAGCATTTATGGCTTCACAGTGCAGAGATGCAAACTGTTTGAATTTGGTGGAATCATTCCTATTTTTAGCCTCAAATTATGCCATTATGATCAACTTTCTCAGATTCCAGTATTCAAATCAAATACTTCCAAAAATCCGATCAAATAAACGTTTATATAGGTGAACCGCAGTTTAAACACCAGAGTATCTAGATCACTGAAATGATTGTAATGTCTGATTGTGATTAATTTGGGAAAGTGTACCTAAGCATTTGTATCACAAAAGCAGTTAAATATTGACCAATCAAAAATCAAGTCAGCTCAGAGCTTTAATTCATTAGAGCAAGTTCAAGAAAATACCATGAAGCAAAAAGGACCAATAAAGATTATGCCTAGATGAAAAACATGCTATTCAAATTCAAAATGGGACACACAAGACATCAATACTGGACAAATAACATCCTTTGCAGTCTCTTCTTGATGAACTTAAGCAAATGCACATGGCAGGAAATAAGATTGTAGGAAGCATGTTTCAAACAAATCTCACTTTGAATCAGTATGGTTAAATGCTTAGAATAAATTGTTGAATAAAAATGTGAAGTATTCCTACTTTTTTTATGTTCAGTTTCCAATTTGTTAACACCCATATTCCTATTTAATGTTTGTAGGGGTTAGTATCTCTGGCAGTGTAATGTTTGCCTTTCAGGAGGAAGATGATGTTGACACCACTGAAAATCTCCCATCTACTCCGGAGAGCCGGGCAAAATCACAAGAGCATGTACTGCGTCAGGCAAAGATGAACAAAGAACTGCTGGAACTGAACAAATTACTGGATAAGAAAGAACAACTCGCCAACCAAATGTCACAGACTGACAAACTTATGTCTATGAAAAACCAGTATGAGGTAAATACTGTTTTTACCTGTGGACATTCAGGTCTGTGGGAACCAAAGGTTGTTGTTCTTATTATTGTTTTTGTGCAGATTCAAACCCATGACTTATGGTTTCAGGGGTCAGCCCTCTGGACCATTTAGATATGGGCACTCACACTTCTCGGAGTGTACAAGTATTGTGCTGCTAATATGAATGGAGATGCTGTAATGATTGTGCATTTTATACTCTTTTCCCCTCATTTTCTGTTTTTTATTATGCTCAAGAGATTGCGACATTTGGCATTTGGGTGGTTCATTTGGGGGGGGGGGGAGACGCATGCATGCATGTGTTTGTGTATGTGTCCTCAGACAGCTTTTTTCCCCCCAGCACTTCTGTCTCAGCAACCCTTATCCAGTTCACTTCATATTTGGAATATAACATCATCATACACTCCTCTTCTCTCAGTACCACTCCTGCCCCTGGGTTTAGCTGTGGGGTTAAGAATTATATCAGTGATGATGTGGGTTAAGCTTTTTTCTGACCCACCATTACAAGGTTAGCAGTATATAGTTTACCCTTGTCTGTCTGTATGTTTGTCCATCACACCATGGTTAAATTTTGTGGTTGGGTCATTTCAGGCACTGTGGTGGAGCATCTGTGTTCCATGAAAACATTTCTAGTTTATCACAGACAATAACCCCTTAATTATTATTGGATTTCAATCAAATTTGGTATGCAGTTTGATGTTCATGACACCTTGGCTTAGTTTGATTGAAAGCATTCTGTGTCATTGTTTAGCAGAGTTATAGTCCTTGCAGGGTTCATTCTCGGCTGCACCCTTGCGCCAGTGACCCTTTGTTGTCATCTTTGGTGCAAGAAGGTAGGTAACTTGACATTAATTAGACCCCAGCCAAGCTTGATTGTTGATGCTACTTAGGTACTTAATCTTTTAACAGTGCTATGGTCCTTGATTGTTGAACTTAGAGACTTGCCTTTCAGTGAAATAACTCCCTTGGTATGCAACCTTATGTTGATGACACCTTGGCTTAGTTGTTTTTTTCAGTGTTCCATAAGCATCATCATTTGGCAGAGTTGTGTCCCCTGATTGTTGGACCCACCCACTTCTATTTCCACACAATAAATCCCTTAAGTAATATTGGATTTTAATACTCTTTTATATGCAGCTCTATATTGATATAGAGTAACTTCAGTGGAATCTAATCATCAGCCTCCTGTATCATCATTTAGTGGTGTTGTGGCTGCTGAATGTTGGACCCACATTTTGCATGCAGTGTTATATTGATGAGATCTCATCTGGGTTCCGTTGCCAGTGTTCTACATCATCAGTAGTGTCTTCCTTTAAAGATGTACCTTACCTCATTTACTATATCGCTATTTTCACTTAGCTCTTTCAGAACTACATTCGATTTATTCCAATGAAAAGTGGGGTCATCAATTCCTTGAATTTGCTTCTTCCCATTTGATTAATGTTTGTCTAGCCCAGGTGTGTCAAAGTCATTTGCTATGGTGGGCCAGATTTGTTATCAATAATGATAAATAATAATAATAAATAATGAGTCTGGCGAGCCGTTTGTTTGACACCCCTAGTCTAGCCTGCTTTAGCGTGGGCAATACTTAGGTATCACTCATTTCCACCAGCACTGGCATCACTGTTAACACTGGGTAAGGTTTTGGTTAGAGTTATACTGTATGGTCATAAACCTGGGAGGAAATAGCTATCATACTTGGAATGTAGACTCATGAAGCTGTTCCCTTTCATATGCATGCACTCCTACCCACCCTCTGATCCTCAGGAATGGTCAAGTGCACTTGAAAATCTTGTTTTGTTTTGTGTGAAAGCTTTTCTATATCGCCATAAGTTTAAAACCCTGGAAGTAATAGCTATCACACTAAGACTTTAGATTTCCGGAGGCTCTGCCCTTTCATATCCATGTACCCCTACCCTCCCCCTGACCCGACCCTCCCCCTGACCCTCAGGAAAAGTCAAGGCCACTTGAAAATCTTGGTTAAGTTTTAAGTGAAAGCTTTTCTATATCGCCATAAGTTCAAACCCTGGAAGTAATAGCTATCACACTTAGACAATAGATTTCATGAGGCTAAGCCCTTTAATATCCATGCACCCATACCCTCCCACTAACACTCAGGCAAGGTCAAAGTCATTTCAGAGTGAAAGCATACAGTTATAAACTTTTGTTAAGGTCAGTATGAAATTTTATGAACCAGTATGCCTCATATTTATTGACAGAAAGTGGATATCAGTATGAAGTTTTAATGAACCAGTATGCCTCATATTAAAATGACAAAAAGTGGATGTCAGTATGAAGTGTTAATGAACCAGTATGCCTCATATTAAATGACAGAAAGTGGATGTCAGTATGATAGTTTATTGGTTGTTTTGTTCAATTATTTCCAAATATTTTGCAATTTAATTTGCTTTAGAATTGTACAGCTGCCATTTCAACTGCAAAATGCTGAGAACCTAATGTTTTGTCCTACAACATAGGATGCCACACAGTTATATCAGCATTTAATATTTACAGTCTGATATTAACATTTAATATTTATGGCATATGTGATGTCTTATCGGGCATCTGGGAAAGGCCAATGCTTTTTCATATTTCAGGATGTAATAGATACTACTCAGGAACATTTAAATTGAAATGAAGCAATAAGAAATAAATAAAAATTTCCTCTTACTTGCCAAAAGGCATTTTCCATTGAGATTTAATCTCCAAAATTCAGTTGGTTCCAGCAAATTTCAGCAACTGTATCAGCCATAGTAGTCATGTGACATGGTGGTATGTTTGTAAAATGAAACAGCAAAACGTTTTAACCGAAGCGAAACTGCAATAAAACAGTTTTTTTTCTTCTTGCCATGTGGGTAAATTCTTTAATAAAAAGGGAGACTACCATAGTACAAACTACTCTCCATAACAACTTGAAAAACAAAACACTTGTAAAGAATGCACAAAGTTGAGATTTTGATTCTTATTCTAAACACAAGTAAGTGATTTATGATGATATTCATTCACAAAACAGAAAGAGTATTTGTTTATTTCATGTTAAACACATAATTTAAGCCTATTTACACTTCCACAAGCAGGACTGTGTGGAACGTGCATAAAGAATATGGTGGAAAACAATTAGACTTCGCATTCCCCCTGAAAATAAAAATGTAAATATTAGCATAGAAATGTAAATAGTGAAAGTTTGGATTGCAAAGTCTAATGTAATTGGATTACATAATGTTATGATGTCTAATGTAATTGGACTACTTAATGTTATGTCTAATATAATTGGACTACTTAATGTTATGATGTCTAATGTAATTGAACTACTTAATGTTATGATGTCTAATGTAATTGAACTACTTAATGTTATGATGTCTAATGTAATTGGACTACTTAATGTTATGATGTCTAATGTAATTTGACTACCTAATGTTATGATGTCTAATGTAATTGGACTACTTAATGTTATGATGTCTAATATAATTGGACTACTTAATGTTATGATGTCTAATGTAATTGGACTACTTAATGTTATGATGTCTAATGTAATTGGACTACTTAATGTTATGATGTCTAATGTAATTGGACTATTTATTGTTATGATGTCGCATAAAAGTCAATGATGTCATGACTATGCAACATGAAGAAATATCATATATCACATAACATGTTATCTGTATGAAAAATCATTGCTGATGAGAATAATGTTATCTGTATGAGACATATAATTCAATGGAATTTCTTCCTCTTGGAATGATTTTGCCAAGCTCTATTTCCAATCAGCCTAGAAATGATTTTCCCAAGCTCCACTTCCAATCACCCAAGAAAATTCCAGTGCAACTTACTTCACAAAGATAAACACATCAAACCAGCTTGAACCAAACTGATCAGTCATCAATGATTAATTTCCTAGCTAAATTGAGCACTTTACATTTCATATCAGGAATCAATCAAGGAGCTGGAGAAGGAGGTAGGGAGTTTACAGAAGGAAAAGGATGGACTGCAGCAAGCCTTAGAGGATGTCAAACAGAATTCAAATGCCACCAAGTATGATTACCAGACTTGAATCTTAGTACACAAATCAACACACATCCTTCATTTTAAGTCAGTATGATTACCATACTTGAGTCTTATTACACAAATCTACACATCCTTCATTTTAAGTCAGTATGATTACCAGACTTTAGTGTTATTACACAAATCTACACACATCCTTCGTTTTAAGTCAGTAAGATTACCAGACTTTAGTGTTATTACACAAATCTACACACATCCTTCATTTTAAGTCAGTATGATTACCAGACTTTAGTGTTATTACACAAATCTACACACATCCTTCGTTTTAAGTCGGCAGCAAGAACATGTTGCTTATAGTGTAGAGATATGTCAAGATCATCAGGCTGAGATGTAATCACACACCTTTTCAGATCAATTTTTTCCCCTAGCTTGGAACAAAAAAACCAATAAGGTTCTTTATTACATATATCCTCCCCCCTCCACATTATTTTGCACTTTCCAAACATTTTTAGCACATTTTGTGAATACAATCAAAAGCAGTTTAAGATGATTAATTGATTTGTTGCATTAAAGAATATCAATGTACAGATGTCAGTGGAAACACCTGTAGTTCCATCATAGGTGATCAATACAGATTGAACAGTTATACTAAACATATATGGTTAAATAGCCTTGTAATAAATAGATAATGAAACCTGTCTAGAAAATATGTTCGTGAGACATGAAGATTGTATCCTTTATAGACAGGTGATCTTTATACGGAAGAGACTCCTAAATGCTATTTTTATTCATGCATTAATATTCTATGTTTTATTTTCTTAAATGGTCTCTGACAGTAACAATAAGCCTTAATAATGATGATACATGTGTATACAACCATAATCATGAAAATACATGTGTGGAAGGAAAGTTGTATGCACTTAACCAAGTGCCACATTTTTACATAATCATATTTTTCTCAAACCCACATTGGTGGACACGCAAACATTGATGTCACTTTTCTGCTGACAGATTAATTTTTTAATTCCTTTCTTCAAGCCAAAACAACATGTAATAACATGGGCAATGGATTTTTCTGGGCCTGAAATTCAGCCTCCATTCCCAATGCCTTAACTGTCCATTTTTCCCCATTTGAGTGTAAAATATTTCCTATGAGAACTTTTAAAAGAATCCGATGCTGTTTGCCTAGAAAATACATCTTGTATAAGAATTCAACCACTAGACAAAAATATACAACCATTTTATTATTATCTTTGTAATTTTCTTCGTGAATTATCTTTGTAAAAATGAATGCAAAATTTTCAGTTTTACCTTTTTATGTGCAAAAATTCCAAATTCCATGGACCCCGGGCCTTGGTTTGAAAATGGTAGAAAATACCCCGTGGGCAAACTAGGGAATGAAACTTTTTTTTCCAGCAAACTGGATACAGGAAATTTTAAAAAAACAAACAAACAGGGTTCCCTCCCCTGGTTAAAGGGTTTGTGCATAAACCAAATATAACTTGTTGTATGACATATAGGGTGAGTGAGCAGAGACGCAAGCGCCTGCAGGAGCTGGAGCTACAGATTACAGATCTCCGTAAGAAGATGGTTGAGCAGTCAAAAATGTTGAAAATGAAGGACCAGACAGACAAGCAAGTCACTAATCTTCATCATGAGATTCAGGTATGTGTATAAATTTGAAATTCCATATACATATACTACAAATACAGGAAAATATCAAATGTGAATTGGCCTATGGAAACCAATACATAGTTATCACTTTTCTGACAGCAGCTGGGTCATCAGCTATGTTATGATACTGTATTCAAGTTTTTGAATGTCACAGATCGTTACATCAGTTACTGTATTTAGCTGAAACTTTAGATAAAATAATACTATATGCCTAAAGGTTGTTCCCAAGTATGCAGGGAATTCCTGTCTCGCCTGTGTTAGCAGAAGGTTACATCATAATGTCTTTCAGGTCCCACAGAATACTTGTTTTTGTATGCAGTAAAACCTGTCTTGCCAGTGTTGGCAGAAAGCTACATCTTCATAATGCCTTGCAGGTGAGACACTGATTAGTGCTTAAAGGTCCATAGGTGTGAGAGCATTTTAGTTTTGATGCACTAATATCAGTCAGTTTACAGTATAAAGCCACACAAAATTCAGGCATCCATCTTTACTGCAACAACGTGAAAACTTACAAGAATAAAAATAACCCATTTTGCGGTCTTGTTGTTTCTAGAGCCTGAAACAGCATCGTGTGCGCTTGATGAAACAGATGAAGGAGGAGTCTGATGCATTCCGCAAGCTGAAGCAGCAGAAAGACAAGGAGGTTATGCAGCTGCAGCAGAAGGTCAGCAAGATAACATAAATTTGAAATCAATTTTATGGGTTGGAAAAGTAAAAAAATTCTCTACCTACCCAAAATAGCGTTTTCTATGAACTATCACAAAAGTTCCTTTTTTTGCAAGTTTTTATATGAAATTCTAGGCAATTACAGGGCTCAAAATTAGTGATAATCTGCTGATCCAAAATCAGTTAATTTGCAGATGGAACACTGAAACTCCAGTCCTCCCAAATCCATTGGAACTTTATATTCCTGCTGGTTACTATCATAGCATGTGTACCAGAAATATCTAATAAAACAAGTAAACCCTTTTTATGGTTGATTAATCTGTTTGTTGTGTTAATTGATGTCCCACTAAGACTCAGCACTTGAAGAGGTACAATGAATGCCTGAGGTGTGAAGTTATTGATGATTATGGTAGATATTAGGGGTGGGTATTCAATTGAAAATCATATTGCGATATATTACAATATTATGTGAAATATTGCAATATTATTGCAATATATTGATTTAAGAATGGAATGATCACCTCTGCAAACTGCTTCCTACCTGGAACATTGTATTGAGGGTGTTGTGTATGTAAAAGGTCTATAAACTCTTTCGAATCGACTATTTGGTATGGACGCAAGTCCTTTATGATGAATCTGCACACCTTGTCAGTTATCAGTAAAGCACACGAAGAATGGGAAGGGTATTTTGTGCCAAGGAGCCCTGGTAAGATTCTCTGGGTTGGCGGCGGCACTTTAGCTTTAGAAAGATCGGAATTATCATCACATGATGATCTCCCATCAGTAGACATTGATGATCATTGTCTGTCTTCTTGTAATGACCAATTTTCCCAGGATGGTGCTTGTTTATATGGTAGGTTAGATTTGTGGTTCCACCAGAAAACTTAACATTATTTATCATGGAATTTAGCCAGCTGATTGTCAATCTATTGCAAAACCTGCTTTTTTATCTGTTCTTTGGTATTACTCTAAAACCATTTCATTGATGTGGAAAGCCATTTTTTACCATGACCACCATATTGGCACATACTAAAAATCGATTCCAGACTATGCACTGAGATTAAGATGGTATAGAAAGAACATTCTGATCCAGAAGAGGCAAGGTACCAAAAAATGTTGGGGTGTCATTCTTGCCAATGACAATGGGCTGGATGTTTAATTCATCTACATTTGTCCAGCTGTAACTTTGCTAACTGAATACAGAAATTACAGAAATGCGAAAATGCACAGCTAGGTGAAATTTTGGTAGGATAAGTAAAGTTATATTATGGAATAAAATTCTGTGAATCAATGAAAAGAAATTCTAATTTCAATCTCTGCAATTGCCAGTATAATACCTGCTCAGAATATCTTTTACTTGTCCCTGACTGCTGGACAAGGAATTTTCTGCCCCAAAATATATATTTTTTGTCATTGGCTGCTAGACAGGGAATTTTCTGCCCCACAAGTTAATACTTTGTCCAGGCACATTGTGTTCACAATTATAAATCAGCAACCAAAAGTCAAGGGCATATAGTAAGTTGCTCATCCCAAACTTTGGAGCATTTTGTTTAATGCAAGATTAATTTTTATCCAAAGTTTCCAGATAGTCCTGTTATTTGTGGTAAGCTTTGATGGCAAATGCTGAAACAGATAAGAACATAATTATTTGAATTAAATGTAGCTTCTATTTTTGTAGCGAAAAAAAGGAAATGGGTACATTTTATTTAAATCTGTAGTAGCAAAATATGTGTCTTATTCAAGCCGTTATAACACACTATGATGTGGTTTTTTCAAGCCGTTATAACACACTATGATGTGGTTTATTCAAGCTGTTATAACACTATGATGTGGTTTATTCAAGCTGTTATAACTCATTATGATGTGCCTTATTCAAACTGTTCATAATACTGTGATGTGGCATATTGAAGCTGTTGTAATATACTATGATGTGGCTTATTCAGGCTGTTTATAACAAACTTTGTTGTGGCATATTGAAGCTGTTATAACATAGTATGATGTGGCTTATCAAGGATAATTTTTTGTTGCATCTGGAAATTTATGGTTTGTACCAACCACTACAACAACAAAAATTGGTAAATTGGATTTTATGAATTCCTGGATATCCCAGAGAACAAATATTGGTTATAATTAAAAACCTCTCTATATTTTTATTACTGTTTCCAAATGGGAATATATCACTGGTCTCCTTATCTTTGTATATTCATATGCTCATGACTCATGACCAAAAGGAAGCGGGTTAAAATCCTACCAATGGACCAGCCTGGGTCAGCTACCATGGTGTATCCTTGGGCAAGGCACTTTACTTCAATTGCTTCAGCACTAAATAACCTTATTGGGTTGCTGTGCTGTAAAGTACCAAACCAAACCAAATCTTATGCTCATACAGAACTTTGTATTTCCATTCTGATATATTCCTAATTTAGTAGTGCACTTTTTGGTTTCCATGTGTATTATACATTTAAGGTTTTGGTAATTTTTAACAAAAAGTAATAATAGGAGTAACTTTAATGCATTTATTTTTGTTAGAATATCTAGATTTCTAATTTTTTTTTTTTTTTTTTTTTTATATCCAGGATCGAAAACGTCAGGTTGAAATCACAAAACTCCAGAGGGAAAATCAGAAAACCCAGAATATCCTCAAGCACAAATCTGAAGAGGTCAGTTATTCATATGCGTTTTATTTTTGTCTCACTTGTAACAGCATTGTGAGACATATGTATCACTTTTCCAGAGGTGGCATCAATATTAAGAGAAAGTTAATAATACATCTAAAGTTTTGTGCTTTATAAGTCAGATATGGTGGGCATACATCATTGCACAGGTCATACATTCAAGTCAGATATGGAGGGCATACATCATTGCACAGGTCATACATACAAGTCAGACATGGAGGGCATACATCATTGCACAGGTCATATATATTAGTCAGACGTGGAATGCATACATCATTGCAGAGGTCATATATACAAGTCAGATATGGAGGGCATACATCATTGCACAGGTCATATATATAAGAGAGTGTTTTGCAGAACCCTTTTTATGTGTTTCATCAGAGACTTTATCTTCTATATTATCAGGAACACCTGAGTAAGAGGAAACAAGGTATAAAATTGACATTTTGTCAAATCCAGTCCAAGACTAGCTACTCGAGGTTTATGCTAATAAAATTGTTTTTGTCATGTCCAAGGCAAGACTAGATACTCGGGTCTATGTAATAAAATTGACATTTTGTCACGTCCAATGCAAGACTAGATACTCAGGGTCTATGTAATAAAATTGACATTTTGTCATGTCCAGTGCAAGACTAGAAACTCACGGTCTATGCTAATAAAATTGACATTTTGTCATGTCCAATGCAAGACTAGACAGTCAAGGTCTATGCTAATAAAATTGACATTTTGTCACGTCCAATGCAAGACTAGACACTCAAGGTCTATGCTAATAAAATTGACATTTTGTCATGTCCAATGCAAGACTCGAAACACAAGGTCTATGCTAATAAAATTGACATTTTGTCATGTCCAATGCAAGACTATATACTCAAGGTCTATGCTAATAAAATTGACATTTTGTCATGTCCAATGCAAGACTATATACTCAAGGTCTATGCTAATAAAATTGACATTTTTTCATGTCCAATGTAAGGCTAGACACTCAAGGTCTGTGCTAATAAAATTGACATTTTGTCATGTCCAATGCAAGACTAGACACTCAAGGTCTATGCTATAATTGAAATTTTGTCATGTCCAGTGCATGACTAGATACTCAGGGTCTGTATAATAAAATTGACATTTTGTCACATCCAATGCAAGACTAGACACTCAAGGTCCAATGCAAGACTAGACACTCTGGGTCTATGTAATAAAATTGACATTTTGTCATGTCGAATGCAAGACTGGAAACTCAAAGTCTGTGCTAATAAAATTGACATTTTGTTATGTTCAATGTAAGACTAGACACTCAAAGTCTGTGCTAATAAAATTGACATTTTGTCATGTCTAATGCAAGACTAGACACTCAAGGTCTATGCTAATAAAATGTACCAGAGAGGGTGGAATGCAAGTGAATTTTTCTTCGTGCAAAGACAATTCATTAAGAGCAATGCTTACGAGTTCCATAATTTTACGGAGTTATTTTAATGTCTGTGTGAAGGACAATCTTATTTAAATCAAGATCTACTTACAAGAAGTAGATCAGATGGGCACTGATACAAGGTCATGTTCTGTTGACCACCAATCAAATTACAGCTTTCATATTTTTAAAAGTAAAAATAAATTTAAGTTGGAACATATCTTTCTTTATCATATGTCTTTCTAGTACTAAGGTTCCACTCTACAGTTATTAAGTACTTCTGAAAGCAGGACTGGGATAAGGTAAAGCTGTGTGCATTTGCAACATTCATAATGGAGAGAATGTTGCCATACCTCTATGCTGCTTTCATGTACTGTGACTCAAATTTCTTTATATGTAGTATTAGGAAAAAAATGCACTGCCTAAAGCAGACAGCTGATCAAAATGACTGATCCCATGTGTTCCAGAAATGAACTTGAACTAGTCCAAAGTATACTAACTTTAGCAGTTATTAAAATAGGTGAAATGAATTTTGCCAGAGTAAGACAATATTAACTTCTGAAAGTGCAATAAATGAATTATAAATATAAAAACACTATAAAAAAAATGTTATTGGCCATATTTTTCCCAAATTACATCTGAAGTCCAGGAAGTGAAAATGACCAAGCAGAGCTAGCAGTCATCTGAGGGTTGCAAATCTAAAGTAAGGCCAAGCAGTATACTCTATAACCCAAACTACAATTATCAATCATACCCCAAAATAAAGGGAATTAAAAGTTATTGTAACCTATGATATACAAGGCCTTTTTTAAATAGCCAGAATAACCAGTGAGGAAAACCTGGAAAAGTCTTTTTCTTTAAAAATCAAACCCTGTGCAAAGTATGAAACTTTAGAGCAGAACCTTAAGACAAATATGAACATTTGTGCAATCTTTTTCTCTTTTTCATGTCATCCTGTATGATTTTCTCAGTAAAAATGGTACATTAATATTGATGCTATGTATGAAAATAAGGTAATTATGCCTATCTTGCTCTTGCTGATACAATATTCCTTGTGGCAGTATTTTGTGTGAAATGTTCTTAATTATGGGGAAATTAGAAGTCTTAGAACATGAAAGTAAAATCAACTTAAATTTAAAACTGCTGGATTAAATGAAAGAAGAATGTGGCAAAAACTTTTGTTTGTATTCATTTGTAATAAAATTAGGAGAAAAAATGATTACAAAAAGTCGATTCACATGCTTGTATATATACTGGTGTTAGAAGAATTACAAACTTTTTACCCTTTGACCTTTGACCTCTGTAAACCTGATCTATTTCATCCCTGTTCAAACTAAAATTTATATCATACAATAATAACACCTGTTTGGCCCTTATGGTTCCACTCAAGTTATTAAGTACTAACGAAAGTCGGAGAGGTATAAGGTGAAGCTGTGTGGATTTGCAACAAGCACATTAGAGAGGATGTTGGCATACTTATATGCTACTTTTATGTACTGTGTCTGAAATTTGTTTATCTGTGGTATTAGGTAAACCACGTGCTGCCTATAGCAGACAGCTGATTGAATGGCTGCTTCCATGTGCTCAAGAAATGAACTTGAACTAATCTAAAGTACACTAACTTTAGCAGTTATTAAAATTGGGAAAATGAATTTTGCCAGAGTAGGCAATACTAACTTCTGAAAGGGAAATAAATGAATTATTAAATATATAAAAAGTATTTTTTTAAATGTGATTGTCCATTTTTGCCTGTGCAAAATACAAAACTGTAGAGCAGAACCTAAAGCAAATCTTTATCTTACAGAATACTAACAATGTATGTTCTGGATTAAAAATTTTAGAGGTCAGAACATGAACTTTAATTGGTGCTTGTCAGATCTGCTATGTCATAGGTCTCAAGATACCTGTCCATTAAGGTCAAATTCTTTAGTCCTATGAGTGTCATTTGTGGATCGGTTTTGCTGCATCTTACATTTGTAAATATGTTAGACATATGTTGTATGATGTTCCAGGCAGCTGCAGCCAATAGACGACTGAAGGAAGCCCTTGGCAAGCAAAAGTGTGTACAGGAGGAGAGAAGCAAGAAGTTTGAAAAGGCTGACAACACTAACATTGGAAATAGAGTTAGGGTAAAATATGTGTACTTTTTATATTTTTGTTTTTATTCATTCATGTTTAGTTTAAATCTTTGATCACTTTGGCAGACATTTTGTTGGATCTTGAAAAGTAAAGGGATCATACATCTAGGAGGACACATCATATGCAGACAGCTATTTGAATAATTTTCCTTTTTTATTCTGGGGTTTAGACAAATCACTCCATACTTGACATTCTTAAAAAATACCTGATAACACAATTATTATATATATTGATATGCATGTTTAAATTATAGTTGGATGATATTTTGAACTTTTTATGGAGGTTACCAGTACATAGAAATGTGATTGGTACTGTATTAGATGCCTTATTTGAATCAAAATATGTGACCAATCTGCAGAGGAGTCTGGGTTATGGAGGGGTTGGATAAGGCCATTCAGCAGAGAAGTCTGGGTTACTGAGGGGTCAGTTTCGGGGCAGTCTGCAGAGGAGTCTAAGGTACAGAGGGTCAGTTAAGGCCAGTCTGCAGAGGAGTCTAAGGTACAGAGGGTCAGTTAAGGCCAGTCTGCAGAGGAGTCTAGGGTACAGAGGGGTCAGTCAAGGCTAGTAAGCAGAGGATTATGGGTTACAGAGGAGTCAGTTTAGGCCAGTCTGTGGAGGAGTCTGGGTTACAGAGGGATCAGTTAAGGCCAGTCTACAGAGAAGTCTAGGTTACAGAGGAGTCAGTTTGGGCCAGTCTGCAGAGGAGTCTGGGTATGAAGGGGTCAGTTTAGGCCAGTCTGCAAAGATGTTTGGGTTACAGAGGTGTCATTTAAGCTGTATTGCCTACCCTTACGATATTGGCATAAGGATTACAGTTTTGTCAACCATTTTACGACATTATGATTTCACTCGACAGGCTTACGATGTTAGCTGTTTTAATATGCAAAATAATTGGATCAGGGGATGCAACTCTTACATCTCTTGAATCAAAATTCTTTAAATAGGTATCAAAATAATTTCAATATCAGCGTATCTCTGGAGTAAAAAATATACTATGGAAATATTTTCAGTCACTGTTTGGTGACTTTTTAAGAGTTTTAGCATTTGAAGATCTCATTATTGGATTTATCAGCCTTTAAAAGTTTGTTTTGGTAATAATAAAGTCTGTACACTAGATTCACCTACATTACAAAATAGCATTGAATTCAGGTGGAAAGTGTGGACTGAGACCAGACAAAGTTCAACATGACAACCTCTCAGCAAAAATGTTAAAAAAGCAGTGGGCCCAGAAGTTCAGGGAAGATTATTCAAACATATGAAGATGCTTTTGCATTCTGCTGTGCATGTAATCAACATTTCAGCATCATTCATGGTGGCAAAGACAACTGCTGGAAGCATGTTTCTACAAAGAGACACAAAGCATTATTACACGATTCATCATGGAAGATTTTATCATTTTTAAACATTACTAACGATTTTAGTGACCTAGAAACAAGTGGTAAAGAGAGCAGTAGCTCTTGTCACAAAATTTAATGTGGAACACAATTTGCCAATCAGTGTTTCTGACCATGGAAGTAAACTGTTTGAATCTTATGAGACTTCAAGGAGCTTACTTAAATCATTAAAGCAGTTAAGAACATCAATGAAGACTGACACTATACAAAATACATAAGTGGAAGTTTTATAGTGGTATGTTTTAAGTATTTGTATTCACATTTCTGCTTTTGATTCAGAGATAAGACCTGAACATTGTGGAAAATCCAGAGATAAAACTTACTGATATATATATAGACAAAACTTCATAAGTTTTTTGTTCTGAGGCAGCGGAAAGAACAAGTTTTATATGGCATAGGAATTCATCGAGGCCATCAGGCTGATACGTATATTGCGATGCTATATCAAACAAGTTCTTTCCCCTGAAAAGAACAAAGTACTTATGTGGTTTTGTATTTATTACATACCCCTGTTTTATTCACACATTGTTTTTTAAATTTGTAAAAGTATCCTTTAAAAAATAATTGAATTAAGGCATTTAAAGGTTTATGAAAAATAATGTACAACCCACTGAAAATCACAGATGACACGTACGTAACCCTGGGCTAGGTCTAAATAGATACTGTGCATTTACGTCATCGGTCTGTGTGCATCACTGAAGTGGTGGTTTACTCTTTTAAAATCTTTTCTATGGGACATATGAAAGAATTTAAGCTGCAGTCACAGATGAGACAAATGTTCTTTATTTTGCAAATGGAACATAGGTTTTGGACCTGTAAGTGAACCATTTTCTTATGCTACTTAATGAATACACATGCAAACTGCAGTTCCAAGTAAAATTCAGGACAAATTTAGTAGACGTACAGTTATTAAATACATCCAGTTATACCGAAAACGGATTAAGTTACAGTACTTTCATACTCTGTATTTTTTTGTTTTCATTACAAGAAATTATTGATGCATTGAGCTTGAAGGTGACAATTTAGCATTTTTAAAAAAACAAAACAAAGATTCAGTCTCTTTTTGTCATGTGGACTAGATTTTTCTTAATCATTTGGATATCTTTTAAACAAGAAAATTTAAACCAATATTGTTTTGTTTTCCTTGTCTTTTTTTCTACTTGAAAAATTGCAAGAATTCAAAATATAAAAAAAATACAATACCTTGCTTGCACTCCAGTGATGGAAAAGTCTCAACAAAATTGTAACAAGATGTAATTCTTCAAAATTTCAGAGTCAGTGGAGCATAATCTCTATGATACATCAATATTTATGTTGCAAATGTTTATAAATTTTATCCTCAGATTTACTCTCCGAATTTGAATCCCCAGTAGTATTAAAAGACAAATTGAAAGTTCCTCCACCATACTTGTTCCATACAAAAATTCCTGAGGCCATATTTTGAAACTGAAGTTTGAAATGGTTTTCTCACTGGTTTATGAATTTTAGATGATTTATGTTGTGGAATGTCTCTTCTCTGTGTGTCATCAGTGCTGCAGCTGGGAATGGTATCAACAGGTGCACAATTCAGAAGTTTACACGTGTATCTGTTGTTCAGTCGAAGCAGTTGCATAGTCATTCACACTCATTACATTTTTATATCCAAATAATTGAATAATTGTGGTAGGATCAACATCTTCATGGAGGATTGTCGTGCATACAGTTTCAAATGCTGTGGTTTGTTTTTCTTCCATTTATTTCAGAGTTTTCTCACATGGTTTTCATTATCAATTTAAATTTATTCACACCAGCAGGTTGACACTTGAACCATAGACTGTCAGCAGTTCTGTTGTGACAAATTCCTAGGTAATAAGGTGATTTTGGTGTTCATGGATGAATGCCTTTGACTTGAATACATTTTGTAAGCTAGAACTGGGTATCTCTCTGGACATTCTTTATTTGGGAATTGCTTTGGATTAAAATGTCGTAGATGACTGCTGTTACCATCCCTTGTTTTCAGTGATCTTTTATTGAATTCTGAATACTCCTCCCATTTTCGTCACTTTTTAGTGTAATGTCTCCCCACCTCAATTGTCTGTTTTCATCACTGGCTCTGAAACCAAATAATTTGATGTTGTGCTACCAGAATGTATTAGGTAAGGCTTTTCAGGGTTGTGGATGCCAAGTAGACCAGAATTCCATACAATTTCTTCTTTGTTTCGAGTTATTGGTTCAGTTTTTATTTGGGCAGTTTCTAAAACCTTTTTGTTGAAGATCTTTTGGGTGAGAATTCAGCACTGTGCAGCTGGTAGCAAACTCATTTAAAGATCAAATCCTGTTGCCATAGTTATTGTCCCTTAAATATCTGTCTTTGGTTCTGTAGTAACTAGTAAGAGTATCTGGTTCATAGTATGAACCATCTGGTTTTATTAAAGTGACCAGGTAGGCACCAATATAAGCATTTAATTTGACCGGTGATATTGAACATTTCCCTTTTATCCCAATGAGGGGGCATTTCTAACTGTGCGCTGAATATTGGCATGATTCCCAGAGTCTTTCTTACTGAGTTTGGATTTTTTAAACTTTCAATATGAGATTTCAGATCCCTGGCCAATGCGGCAAAGTACTTCATCTCGCTATGTTTGATGTATCTTTGCACACCAGCTTCATCTGAGAATTCATCATCAAACATTCCGTCCAAAATATTGTTGTCAACCTCAAATAACACTAATTTCACGGCTGTAGGTACTGTGAAATTCCTATAAAATTCCTCATTGCTACTTTCCGTACTCCCCCTTGAGGCCGCGGTGGCAAATTCGGCTATTTTTCACCAGCGATGTTGCAGATGGCAGACAAAGATACATTGTATCTGCTGACATTTTTTTTAATTACACACAGTAGTTAAGAATCTATTGCAGTAAATAATTTCCAATATTTTAAGTAGACTATTATTCAATATTTCAAATGGTAAAAGTAGTTCCAGGCTGGGTGTACGATACGGAAATTTTAGATGTGCAGTATGGTAATACAGATTGAACAGCTGTATTGAATGCCAGATCAAGCATGTAAGATTAAATAGGTATATAGTAATATATATATAACTGGTACGTACAAACCTAAGTTTAAGTAAATCAGTTTACCTTACAATTAAAGTGCTTCAACTTACTATTTTTCAAGTAGTGCCCTACTATTTTGTCATATTGAGGGTAGGCAACACTGGTTTAGGCCAGTCTGCAAAGGAATCTTGGTTACAGAGGGATCCATTTTGGCCAGTCAGCAGAGGGGTTTGGGTTACCAAGGGGTCATTTTAGGCCAGTCTTCAGAGGAGTCTGTGTTACAGAGGGGCCAACTTGGATACATTACACAGTACTTAGTGCTGTCATACTGGTTTAGGTGGAAACAGGGTCAATATTCAAATAAATTTTGCATTTATACTTAGTTTTCAGTTATCCATGACAAATATGTCAAAATTTAACAATTTCCTAATTCTGTTTCAGTCATGGTTGTCACAAGAGTTTGAAATCATGGTCAGCATAAGGGAATGTAAATATCACCTAGAGAGCCTACTTAAGGACAGGAAAACAATCGCTGAACAGATAAAAGATTTGAAAGCAAAGTTAGAGGATGGACCACCTCTGAAGGTATGTCATATTTGTAGCTCAACTACTGTTAATTGCTTTATTTTTGGGCCCCAGCATTGAGGGACCCTGTAATAATCATCTTTTTCTATCTACTCATACTTCTTGTAACCATTAAAGCTCTGCAGCCATTACACATAATTGGATGCTATTTGGTTGATGACTTGCCTACTGCACATAGATGTGCCTTTTATGGGTTTTGTTTCATCCACACCATTTTGGACAAATGGGCCCTTGTCAATCAGCTTCGTATGTCTACATGGGATGTTGCTTGTAATTAGGGCTGTTCCAGTAAAACATATACCCCTTGGGGGAAAGGCACTTTCAAATTCAACCAACCCACAACAGAAGCAATTTAAAAAAATTATGATCCACCCTCTGATGTTTTGTAATAGAAAAACATTGCCCCCTACAGAAGCGTATTATTTTGCATAATTTCTGGGTAGGGGTTAGTGGGCAGTAGAAGAGATTTTAATTTTGGGTTATGGACAGAAGCGATTTAAATGACAGCTGACCCGAGGTAACCTATACTGAATTCTTATATATTATATAATCCACTGCATATTTTTTATTTGTATTCATACTTTATAATCAATCATCTTTTGTTCGTTTGTTTGTATGTCGGGCATGTATGTTTCTGCTACTGTAAAATCAATAATTTTCTTGGTGCCTTATTATTTGTTGATGTCGTGGTTCAGTCACTTAATACCTACTAATTTAATGTCCATGAATCTAGATTTTACAATAGGGATTTTTCTTATAATGCAGAAATTATGAATGTGTATCCTTACTAAACTATCATTTGTTATGACTATGTATGTCTGCTTATTTCAGTGATCGCTATGTTTTGCTTAAATTTATTTGTTCTTAGGCATGCTGCTTTTGATTTGCACGATAGTTAAATCTTGTATTGCATTAAATGTACTGTCAGATGCCTTGATTTATTTTTATGCTTTTTCAATAAATGTATTTGTAAATAGATATTATTTGATTTGTCAGAATAAAAAAAATTAATACCAATGGAAGTGATGTCACATTGTTACTGCCAACTATACACTATACAAATTCTGTAAGAAAAATATATTTTTAGTGACTGATATGTCTTATTTTTATGTCTTGTCATCCAGACTAATATATATAAAAAAAAGAAATATAGCATGTCAAACATTGTTTCATCATCATCCCTACTGTGATCAGTCAGATTATCATCAGGCCCCACAAAAAATATGTGTGTTTCCTAATGTACTGGTTTTAAAATTAGGGTAGGCAGGTAGGTTTTTTTTTTTTAACATTATATATAAATCAAATAATATTTAAAGCACTTCAAAGTACTGGGCAAAACCGGCTGAATTAGATTTTTTTTTGGCCTCTTCATCAATGCCAATCAGTTTTCTACCATCATCAGGCCACAATCAATCAGTTCTTAGATTTTCATCCCAACTTCCCCTCACTGGATGTAGTTAAAATATTTGATACAGTGGCTGTCCCTCTCCTGAGAAAAAAAACTTCACAACCCAGCCCGAATTAGATTCAAAAATGGATGAAAATCTAGGAATAATTTTCTTGACCCCAGTGTACTCTTAAAGTCAACATCATTGCAGTTTTCTGTCTCTGGTCAACAGCAGAATCAGTGTTGCTTCTATGATTTTTCAAAAGAGGGCCAACTCCCCCATCCCTTTTCCAAAAGTGGGCCAATTCTAAATTCAATGGGACAAATTTGGCCCTCTTCCTTGAGAAAAATATGGGTCACACAGAAAAAAATATTTCAAGTGATTGCAGCGTCTTCAAAACAGGCAAGCACAAGGTTATTGTGTGGTTTATTGTATCTAAGCAATGTTTTTTTAGCTTGTATACCTGATCCACGATTTAAAAAATATTTACCAAATGTAAATGTGTTCCTTTTTGATGTTGTTCATGTATGTCAAGCATGGGTGTAATAAAGTGGACAGGTTAGAATGGCAAGTAGAAAAGAGTTATAAAGAAAAAATGATTGAATTTTTACAATAATTAACACGAGAAAAATGGAAAAACAAGAAAAACAAGAATACAACTTTTGAAAGAACTTTATAAATGACTCAAATTGGTGTGGACAATACCATTACAGAACGAAAGTGCAAAAGAAGCAAGATTTAGTCAGGCCATTAATTACCAGCTCTAAATTCTTTTTCACAGCATCTGCCCATACAGCTGCCACGTGATCAGCAGAATTGTATGTGCCTGTCTATTGTACTGGTCCTATAGTTTGTGCATCCTACAGTAAAAGTGATTGTTTTTCTGTGTTTCACACACTTTACACAGCATCCCCATTTCTGACTTTTCTAACCACAACCATTCCCCATGCCAGTTTGACTGGAAGTTGTGCACGAAGTTTTGCTTTGTTGCTTGCACTTGCTGCACTGCTATGTTCAAATCATTTGATTACATTTCAACAAGAGATTCTCCCTAACTGTTTCTTCGTTTATAATAATCCTGCAAAATTCTTTTTGATATTTCTGAACGAACTTGTGTGTTTCTTCTGACTTAGCACATGCCAAAGCTGCTGGCTACCATTTACAATACGGTGCAACTGTAAAATATTTCCCCATTTCATTTTCACCTAGGTAATGAGCTTCTAAGCAAAAAATACATAACAGAAGATGTATTTTTTTATGTTAGGCTTGAAAATAAAGTGGAGAATGTGAGAACAGAATTCTGCTCAAGATCATAGTCTGTCAAGCTTGTTATGGACAAAAAACATACAAGAATTAAATATCTTTTACACCGTTCCAATCATACCGTGCATGTGACTGCAAGAAAGACGCCTGCACTCTGTTCATTTTTCAGCCTATGGGAGTGTAATATGGGCATAAATTTGTTTGGGGAAAGGTTTAAATAGTTTCAAGTTCGAAATTATCGCAAACTTTATGTCTGAAAGGCCCTGATGAGCTGATATTTTGGTAATAATTATTACAGGAAAGGGAGGGATGTTCTTGTTGAAGGACTTCACTACATGATAAGAAAACAGAAATATATCCGCATTTGTATGCCATTTTGTCCAAATTCGTTCTCTCCTTTTCATATAAAAAACAATAGCCCGCATCCAATCACACAATCTGTGGCAATCGAACTGTTGGGCTTTTGGTGCATAGGTTCGTTCATTTTGGGCCAGCTTGTGATCAATCGCAATATTCCCGCAATCCCGTGTCCTAGAAGCAACACTGTTGCAGCATCATCATCACTGATGGCCTTGTAGTAACATGTTGAACTTTGAATCCAGGAGTCATGGGTTCCATATTCCTCTTCCTGTCTTTCGTACGAAAATTCTACCCATGGTCCAAGGAACCTCCATAGCAGACTGGTGTAAAATGCTTATCTTCTGATCACTTACCTCTCATCACGTAGGTTCAAATCCCACTCAGGCCTTGTATGTGAGAATGTTGCCAGTTACTTGAGGAAGTTCAGTGGTTCTACCCTGGTGGTCTTTGATGCCTGGGGTCTTCTTCAGCAGTAAAACCGGCTGCCATATATAAATTTTCTTGTGCTGATAATGGTGTAAAACTAGTAATGATCTACCAACAACTTGAGGTCTCATCTCTATATGACCTCAGGTGTTGGAGAGACCTAAAACACAAAATCAACCAACTAATCCACAGCAACACCAGCAGCAGAAGTACTGGTTTTTAATTTTTGCCACAGCTGTTCGAGTGTATAAACTTTTACCATAGTAATTGTCTTGAAACCTATGAATATCGTTGATTATGTTTTCGGACATTTATCTAATGAACAGTCATCATCAGACTGTGCAAACAGACTTATATGTTACTAGCTCTGAAAATTGTACATTTTCAGATCACACAAATTTAAATTTTCTCCAGCAATGTCTATTGTTTTGCTTAGACCTATTTATTATAGCTTATTCAAGCTATATTTAGCCCTATCTGGAGATGTGCATAGTCTGATAAATATTTTTAACAAACAATCTGAAGATGCATGAATGTTTTTCGCTGATGCATTTGGATTGAGTAACTACCGGTACTAGAATCAATAAATCAAGAAATCAAATTATTCAAGTCTGTCAGGCAGACGCATAACTATAATCTGCCAATAGATTTTCTGATCTCTAAATTTGCGAGATTTTTTTGGCTATACTGTTTCAGATGATAGAATCAGCAGAATGGCCAGAAAAGAGGTAATCACCGGAATGGACAGTTAAAATCGATTGAATTCATCTTTTAAGTAGCTTAATTCACTATTTTTTTTTAATTAACTGCACACCCTTTATTTTCTTCCTTTAATAATTCTTCTTCAAGATGAGGAAACAATGTCGTGCACATTAAAGAATAGGAACACCTATGCTCATATTTATCATTATTATATACTTCAGAAACAGTCAGTTAGCTTAACGTTGTTGCTACAGGTCGATACCCAGCGGTATTGACCGAAGTAAAAATATTCAATGCTTCCTTATATGGTAAATACGTGCCGGCATTCATAAAATTCCAAGCCCATTCCAGTGATTATCTCTGTTCTGGTCTGTCTGGTGATTCTGTCCACCCATATTCTTTGTCTTGTTTTTGATATGTATCCAAATTTGTCACATGTTGACCCGATTGCTATGCTAATTGTTTGTCAACCTGAGAATGTGTATACCAGTGTGAAATGGAACTGGGAAACTGAATTTCAAGATGGTAAACCTCTACATTTTTGGATGTGTTCCACTTGGATTCCATGTTTCTGTAGAAAACTAGGAAGTTCATCAACTCCCAATGCTGACCAAACACACTGTACGATAATGTCAGAGTAAAACGAATACCAATTAAATCTTATAACCCGGTCAGGTTCTCTCCCCTGCAGAGATGCCGCCAGGATTTTATCTAAAGGGTAGAAGGGGGTCTCCCCCCCTTGTCACCAAAATAAGTGGGGAGTATAAAATAAAAGGGGGGAGGAGGAAAGTAATGGCCATAGTTCAAGATTCACCCAACACTTAAATATCACCATCTCTCTTTCTTACTGCTCCACTCTGTTAGGGCTCTGTGGAAATCAAAATCCTCAAAAGATGTCCCCTCTAGTTGTATAAGCATTAATCTGTTGATTGTTTCTGAACTTGACGTGTTCCTTATCTGTGTATGAATGTTTGTTCTGTGCTGGAATCCCCTTTCACAGTCTGCTGTCTGAACGGGCATACCCATAGCCAGCTTAGCCAGCTTGAACAAGCTGTTAAGCTGTTTTTTTTTTGTGGTTGTTATGTACAATTTTCCACATCTGATAGATATTGTCTCTTGGATATCTCTGTTCCAAAATAAGATTTTTCACTAGCATGAACTCTGCCAAAGTTAAATTTTTTTAATCAGTGCTTTGCTGCCTACTATGCCAGATTTCTTATATGTTCCATAATGCTGTATTAGGGTTTTTAGTCCATCAATGCCATAGTCTACATGTTCAGATGGAGGTATTTTGGTAAAATAAATATCCTGACATTTTAATTCTTTTTAGATTCTTATTTTATTCAAAATATCTTAACCCTTAAAGTGCTATACTCAGTATAGTTTTGTAGCACATGATCCCCCAGTGCTGAATTATTTGAGAAAAAAAATGAAAATTGCACTCTACTTTTAAATTGCCTGTATTTTAATTAGGCTTGTATTGTCCATTTAATTTAAAAATATCGTCCAAGGTCCAGTTGTCGTTCACCTTCTTCAATCGTGCGCCACGTTTCTCGCCTACTAACGCTCTTGTTGTGAGATAATGACGTCATCAGCTGTGTCACCTGCGCTCTTAAAGAGCAACAGAATTTAATTATATAGTAAAATCAAGCAAAATGTGATTCAAAAAGGTAATTTCATGTAATTTTAAAAAATCATAATGAAAATCGATGTTTTCACCAATGTCTTTTTTGTGTCAGACATTTTGGCCTTGTATTTTCTATTATATGCTCAAGATAGCGCTGCCAATCACATGATGACTTTGTTTACATATTTTGAACAGGAAAACCAACTTTGGGAATTAATACAACTAGATAGCCAATGTAAATATTTGGTTTTAATTATGTGGTGTTCTTATACAACGTAAGAAAAATTTACACTCGAAATGTATATTCACTACGGACTTTTTCGTTTCAGTATTATTTCATAATAAACATATTCTACATCAAAAGACATTAAATCTATTGTGTATAGTAAAATGTGTAGCCATTCACCAGTGTCTATTTGTAAATTTCTCTCTCCCTCTGTCTCTTTGTATGTCTGTCTGTCTCTCTCTCAGTCTGTTGAGTCATGTATCTATATGGTAAAGAACAAGCAAGCAGTAATGTAAGTGCACAAACTCCATATAGAATTAACGGAAAAAAATTATTCATTTTAAAATTATTTTTTTTTAATTTCAAAAACTGATGCTATAAACTAATAATATCCATACCTTGGTCTAACTTTCACGGTCCGGTCATATGCCACGTGACTTTTTAGTGAGTGTCACGAACCATCGATGTTCCTTCCGGAAATTTGTAAACATTCACACGCTCGGAAAAACGGTAATTATTAACTAATGTACATGAATGCCAAAATTTGTTTCACGGTGATTAAATGAAGCAGATATAGTTGGAACACTTTTTATGGTTTTTTTGAATAGATTATCATAATATTATAACGAACGCGTTAAAATTCACGTTAAGTGAACGAAAGGTAGTTACTCAAGGCTACCGCTGAATAGGGGGTTGACCGGAATGCTGGATTGTACATCGAACTGTATTCAACATCATTTTTGGGCTCAAAAACACTCACTGGTATTTCCAGTAACACTTTCGCAGCTTCAGTAGACTGATATACTTAAAAACTTCATAATCATTGTCATCATCGCTGTCATCAGCCAGTATTTGCCGAATGAAATCGTCATCTGAAGATGAACCATATTGGTAATCGGACATTTTGGGTTTTCTGAGTGGCCCATATTTTAAACATGCATTTGTAAAACCTTGCTGACTAAGGTTAAAACTTCGACAGAATGCATGCTCCAGAGCCCAATATACTAATCAAATTTAGTTTAACAACTATTCACGTCAATCCAAAGTATCCAGTTGTGTAAATATTTGACTACCTGAAAAACGATGTCGCAACAAGCGCTACGAGACCTCTACCGGCAGCCTGACTTATGTTGCGACAAGCACTTTAAGGGTTAACAGTTAAATAAAACATGTATACTGCGCAGGGTACATTTTTAATATGCGCGACTTGAAACTAATTTGTGGGAGTTCTCGCGCATCACTGCTTTCCAACGTCGTGAATTCATACAAAGTTTGCGCGATTAACGCACTCGCGTGCCCTGGCAGCATATATGCCCCTGTATATTGATTCGCCACAAGTTAGACCGCTAAGAAGGGGTTAGATGTGATTTTAAATATATATATGCATTTTTTCCGAAAACCCCACCTATGATTTTTGATTTTGTTGACGCAACCCACACCAGAAGTGATTTTCCTAACCAACCCTCCACTATCTGAATCAAATTAGTTTGAAACACAACCACCTACAGAAATTTTTTTGAAGTGATGTCCCCGGGGGGTATATATGTTTTACTGGAACAGGCGTTAGCAGAACTCATGAACCATTCAACATATTCTGATGCAATTTGATGTGGACATTGTTTTATAGATCTAGATGCACTTTTTATTTGGTTTTGTCTCATCTATTCCATTTTGGACATAGTTATGGCCCATGTCGATAGGCTTATCTTTACATGGGATGTTGCTTGTATTGATGAGTCCTTGAAGGAGTTGGATTTCAAGCAGTTCACATCATCATTTGCAAGAGTCATTGCCCCTAAATGTCCATCTAACTTTGGTTTTCCAACACAAGTTCCTGGCCTTAAAGAGCAAATTGTAGTTAGTGCGATCCTTTAGGGCCTTTCAGAGTAAATTGTAGTTAGTGGGACCCTTTAGGACCTTTCAGAGCAAATTGTAGTTAGTGGGACCTTTTGGAGTTATAAGGAGCAAATTTTAGTTAGTGGGACTCTTTGGGGGCCTTAAGGAGCAAATTGTAGTTAGTGGAACCCTTTAGGGCCTTTTAGAGCAAATTGTAGTTAGTGGGACCCTTTAGGAGCAAAATTGTAGTTAGTCAGACCCTTTAGGGCCTTAAGGAGCAAATTGTAGTTAGTGGGACCCTTTGTATTGTACCCACTGGTAATAGCTTTGTGGAAGGGGTGGGCTGTTGTTTTGTGAAAGTGGTGCACTGTTGTTTTTTACAGAAGGATTATTGTGTATTTGTTGAGATTTTAAGTTTGTAGTTTTTAGTAACCATAAAATTCACAAAAATGTATGCCATACAAAGAACTTTGAACTAAGAGTATTGTAACAATATCGAAAGGTTATGCAATTACCTGGCATGATCAATACAATTTTAAAGTAAAGGCTTTGGAGAGGTTTCTAATTGTATATTTATATTTGGGTTCATATTCTTAAAACTTAAATTTATGAGTACTCAACTGAAGCTGAAGCTCACAGTGTACAAATGTTTCTATTTTCTTGTTTTATTTATGATGAACTTAGAGATTTTTTCATAGAACATTAAGCTTATTTTTTCATAGAATATTAAGGGTCTTCCATACTTTGGCTTCTCTACTACCATGCTTAGTTTCAATAATTTAATTTGATTGTGGTTTTGACATGTAGGCTGTGGCCTTGTGTTTGTTTGCATTCTCTAGCAGTTTTGGGTAAAATATAATATTTGTCATCCTTTGAGTAGGTGAGGTATGCTATCTACTAACATCTCATGAGTCATCTAATCTCGATTTATTAGGCTCCTTGAAGCAGATGTCTGATTATGGGGCTTGATTTGCTAAGAATTTAAATGGCAGCTTTTCCATAACTGCATCTGGAAGGAAATTACTAAACATTTTGTGGCTGCTATATTCTTGCCTCAGGATAGATAATAATGAAATGTCATAATATTTATTGTTTTCAGTGTTTTGAGATTAATGTGGTCATGTTGATGATTTGTCAAGCCAATATTTTGTTGAGTTGGTCTTGTACTGGACACAAGACAGTGGAAATGGTGGTTAGTAATAACTCAAAGGATTCATATATTTCATATTGATGAAGACTTTTGCTGATTGTATGTTTGAATTGACAGACATATTTGGAATGATTTTTTAAATTTTGTTTGAAGAAACTGGCCTGGATGGATGGCACTGGAGGAAAACATGAGACTAGTTTCGAGCACCAGGAGATAGAAAATCAGATCAAGACTTTGGAACAGGAATTGGAATTGAGGTAAATCTAATGTCACTCTGCCAGTAACATTTGATCTCATTATGATCGGTGACATTGGAGCCACTTGGCTCTTGAAAAGTCCAAGTTTTGCTGCCCCAAGCAAAGAGCGGCATTTTCAGGTCTATATGTCCTAATCAATTATCTTTGGAAATGTGTGACTTATAGAGGTCAATTAGATCAATTATGTATTTCTATGTCATGTTATTACTAGGTGTCATCTCTTTCATGTAGGCACTGATAAACAGTGTATTGCCCATAACACTGTGGTCTCTGTCCTCAAAACTTTTTAAATAGCAGATGACAGTGGCATGGAAAAACAATATCACTGAACAGAGACTAAATGAGTGAAGTTATGCATATGAATGAGTTGTCATAATCAAGCTTTGAACCTTTGGATCCTAAACTACACAATATAGGTATTCAAATGCAGCTGTGTGTTTATGCTGGAAAATTTTGGACATTTCTACAAGCAGCAGGCACTGATGTCACCCGTCAGCAAAATGATGGCAGAGAATCCGACTTGGACTTCTCTGTCCCAGATCTTTCCTCTACCTCATAGTTTGCCCCTAGGACACTGTATGAAGATCACTATGAAACATTCCTAAAAATAACCTGTATCAAGTGATGAAAAGGCAAGTTCCACAATCCTACCACAAGCCACCATTGTTAGTTCAAACCACTAAGGGACTGCTGAGCAATCTCAAAGTGTGAGCTACATTATCATTATATTTTCTCAGAGTCATCCCTAGTTCTTACCTGAGCTAGATAAATGTAAGTCAAACAAGCATCATCCTTAACACAGATCTTACCCCCTAACAGGGACTTTTGATAGGTGATTGGGAATTGGGCGTCATCCCTAACACAGATCTTATCTTCTCATTGGGACTTTTGATGGGTGATTGGGAATCGGGCATCATCCCTAAGACAGATCTTATCCCCCTCATTGGGACTTTTTGACAGGTGATTGGGAATTGGGCATCATCCCTAACACAGATCTTTATCCCCTCATTGGGACTTTCGATGGGTGAATGGGATTTTGGCATTATCCCTAACACAGATCTTATCCCCTCATAGGGACTTTTGATGGGTGCTTGGGAATTAAGCGTCATCCCAAACACAGATCTTATCCACTCACACTGACTTTTGATGGGTGATTGGGAATTTGGCGTCATCCCTAACACAGATCTTATCCCCTCATTGGGACTTTTGATGGGTGAATGGGAATTGGGCATCATCAAAAACAGACCTTACCCTCTCATAGGAACTTTTGTTGATTGATTGGGAATCGGGTGTCATCCCTAACACAGATCTTATCCCTTCACTGGGACTTTTGATGGGTGATTGGGAATTGGGCTTGGGATCTTCATTGTGGGGAAAAAAGTTGGATCAGAAGGGAATAAAATGTTCAGACGTAAATTGCTTTAAGTGGAAATTCTGCCAGACTTGAAATATTTTAGATCAGGAGTGGCTGTTTACTAAGGGATTTGGACCTATTTTCAGCTCTCCTAAAAAAATGCATACCTTGGGTTAGATTTCCTTGTCCAGCCCACATACAGGGGGAAGATTCCATGAATCACACTGGGGCTGCTAAGTCAGTCCAACTCTGATGCAGAGTGGCTTATTAATTGTCTGACAGCTAGGTAGTGTTAACTTTCTAACATGTACACTTTTAAGTTGTAAAAGTATCACTATCTTTTGTCCAGTTTGAGGGGATTTTTTCAACAGTTAACAATGTATTCTCTGCTGAAATGGCAAAATGTTTAAAAGGAAATAATTCTTTTAAATAGATAATAATTTCTAATGAATGAACGTGGTTATCTTTGCTCCTATGATTTAATCCCCCACATTTTTCGGGTTTGTTTTCCCTTATAATGTCAATATTAGTTCTGTTATATCAGTTTTACAAATAAAAAAGTATGAAGTGTTATATTTTATTGAAGCCCCCCATTATGGAAAAATATGTTGGTTTTAACGGCAGTTTAAACACATTAACGGCTATATCATACTGAGGAAATGGGAGCTAAGTGCCACTCCCTACTGGCCTGGGTGGGTATTGAACCCATGACACTTGGATAATGAGTCCAGTGCTCCACCAATTGAGCTTCAGTCTTATTGTTTAAGCAACAAGGCATGGATGAAGTGAGTGATGAATTAGTGGTGTATATCTTTCAAGCATTTTGAATCCAATATAAAAAGTATGTACTTTTAAATTAATTAAGAATTGTTTAATAACAATTTGTCATTTGAATACGATAGTCATTTAAATGAAGGTCTGAGAAGGTTGAGTAGACTACATTTATTGGTTATAAATTCACTTACTATATTGTTTTTACTTTAGAAATATCCAGATATCTGACCTGCAACAGAAGATTATTGATGCAGAACAAGGTAAGAAAGGATACTTGCTTGACAGGCATCTAGAAGAAACAAAGCAATTGAAATTTTGCTAAGCCTAATTTGCTTTTATATTAAATGTTAGCTATTATTGTAATTTCAAGATAAATCTAGCAAAATTAATATGCTTTACTTCTGCCTTCTGATAATGTCAGCAAAATTCAGAATTAATTTATCTAAATAACATCAATAACAATAAAACCTGATATGAGTGATCACCTGTCATTTATGGCCAGAATCGTTGTGCATGTATCAATGTTACTGTATAAATTCAGTGGTGTGAGCGACCACCTGCTAAACGCAATCATTGGCCACCAATTTTAAGCAAAATGTGTGTTTTAGCACTGAATGACCATATCATAAAACAGGCACCCCGACAAAAGAGTGCACAACAAAAGGGCGCCGACAAAAGAGCGAGCGACAAAAGAGCGCTGACATACGAGCGCCAATAAGACAATATCCCCTGGACAATACCCCATATGTCAATTATTGCCGACAAAAGAGCAAATGACAAAAGAGAGCATATGTTCCAACATATTTTAATTATTGCCAAAAGAGAGCAAGACAAAATAGCGCCATATAATTAGGACTGATAACAAATAAAAAATAAAAAATAATTTAATTTTAGTTATAGTAAAAAATTTCGTATATGAGCTCATTAAGCATTGCATTTTACAAAAATTAGCATGGAGAAAACAGAGTCACAGAAAGGAAAGGTTATGCTATTGGTTTCCGGATACAGATATCGAAAGGACCGTGAAAACAAGGACGGGAGTACATCATGGAGATGCTACAAGAAAGATGGCTGTCATGGAAGAATGAAAATGCTCAACGGCGATATTATCTCATCATCAGAACACAATCACGCTCCTGAGCCCGCTAAAAATGAAGCATCGAAAGTCGTGTCGGCTATACGTAGACGGGCTGTGGAAGGAGTCGAAAAACCGAGGCAGATTATACAACAAGCCAGAAGTGGAATTTCATTGGAAGTTGCACCTCATTTACCGGGATACACAGCATCGCAACGCACAATCGAACGACAAAGAAAAAGCAAACAGCTTCCATTTCCTAATCCTCAAAATGTAGCAGAAATAGCAATTCCTGAAACTCTTCAAACATCAACACGAGGAGCACAGTTTGTCTTATGGGATTCAGGATCGGATGACGAGAGGAGAATTCTGATATTCGGAACTACGGTAAACATCAACCTTCTAGAGCAAAACGAGCATTGGTTTGTGGATGGAACTTTCAAAGTTGCACCAGTTATTTTCTTCCAGTTTTTTACCATCCATGCTCTGATCGATAGCAGGGCATTGCCCTTGATTTATTGCCTCATGAAGGACAAAGCGGAAACTACATATGTACGAGTTTTTGAGAAAATTAAAGAACTTAAACCTTCTCTAAACCCACGAAGCATTATGTCCGATTATGAGAAAGCTGTGCATAATGCAATTCAATGCGTGTTTCCTGGAACACGTCTTGTTGGTTGTCTTTTCCACCTAGGACAATGTCTATGGAAAAAAGTCCAAGAATTTGGTCTAGCGCAACTATATCAGGACAACGAGGAAATCCGCATGGCAGTAAAGATACTGCTTGCCTTGAGTTTTGTTCCTTCAAATGACGTCGTAGTTTCATTCGAAGAATTGGCGGAAGCAAGTCCTGCCGAAATTACACCACTTGTAGATTATTGGGAGGACACTTACATCGGATGACGTAGAAGAAACTGGAGAGACAATCCTCGCTTCGCTGTAGATCTCTGGAATGTACATGATCGTATCGACGACAATCTTCCACGCACAAACAACTCGGTGGCAGCCTGGCATCGTGCATTCCAACAAACGGTCGACTGCAATCATCCGTCAATTTTTAAGCTGATCAACCATTTTCGTCTGGAGCAAGATCACATCGAAATAGAAATTGAACGGCATCTATCCGGTGTGAATCAACCTGAAGCTTCTAAAAACAAGTATGTACAGCTGAACAGAAGATTACAGGTCATCGTTCCAACTTACAATAATGCTGTTTTGATGGACTATCTGTGAGGCATTGCCAACAATCTTGCAATATAATTTTTATTTAAAGTAAGGATCAAAATTAATCATATACTGCCGAAGTTATTTGCAGAAATGATTTCCAATGTCATTTTATACACTTCATTTATGACATTAAATTAAAGTTATTTGCAATACAATAAATGGTTGTGATATTTTGTAGTTCGCTCTTATGTCAGCTCTCTTTTGTCGCTCGCTCTTTTGTCGGCGCCCTTTTGTCGGCGCTCTTTTGTCGGGTCACCCATAAAACAAGGTGTATCAAATCGTAAAACCAGATATAAACATTACATACCTTTATTAATCCATTGTAACTACGATCGCTAGTAGAGTCTGCAGGCAGAGCACAGATTGTTCAGAACTGAGTAGTGCCATAGTCATCTTAACCCCAATTGTGATTTACCATTCCATCTTTAAAGGAAACAATATTAGGTGCACATAGTCAGATCAGAGGTTTACATTGTTTGCTAATTTGATAATTTTCTGGACAGATCCGAAATTCCAGAATTAGGGTCTGGTTTGTGCATGAAAGTGACCAGAAGAATACTGTAAGAGTTATTTCCCTTTTCAATCTATTGACATAGTGTAAAATGCACTTGAAATTAGTACCAAGGTTGTATAGCACAAAAGTGAAATCAATGGCAGAGTTTGGGATTCTTTGAGATTTTGAAGAATGTATAATTTCAAATTTTGAAAAGTTTTCTGATTAGGCATTCAGGAACATTCTCATCCCTGGTTGTGGAAAACTACATTATGCTGACAGTGTCATAATGAGACATCTTCTTACCATTCTTTCACTGTAGCATGTCAGGTACTGCATTAAGTTGTTTGTCTTTGGAGTTATAACACGTAATAACCCGGGGTAAATAATGTCTTCTCTTATTTGCATTTTCTGGATGAGGGCTATTCCAGAAAAATTAATATGGGGTGGTCGAAGGCACTTTTCATTTTCACCCACCAGGCATAAAATATAATTAATATCACCCCCCACCTTGGATGAAATGTATATTTCTTCAAGCACCACCATGCATGAATTTTATTTGCGGAAATTCAACCTATCATGAATGCATATTAAGATAAAAGGCAGTACCTAAGACGGCTTGTTGTCATGAAATTTTCAGGATCTAAGGTGCAGTATATAGTGTTTGTATATTACCCTGAGAAAACAAATTTGTTTGAGCCTGAGTAGTCCAATTTCCTATGACCCTTTCCACCCCATTTTATATATTTGGACATTTATGTTGGGTGTCGGGTCAGAACATATTACCTATCAAAAGGTTGGAATTTACCAATGCCACGCAGTGTCAGCATAGAGTAGCTGCTTACTGGTGGACCTAGCAAACTTAAACGACCTTACATCGAGCCATACCTGCATCAAATCGATAGGAGGAGGATTTGTTTTCTCAGAAATTGCGAGTATAGCATTCATTATGTGTTTAATCCGATGACAGACGAGACAAAACTACAGCGTTGATGAAATTTGACCTCCTACTCGCCATTTTCATTGCTAGTCACGTGCCTACCCAAATCTCGTAACCTACATGTCCATGACATCAGAGGTCCAGTAGTCACGTGATACCAACAAAAACATCCTTTCCAATGTTGTTGTGCAAAAAATATTCAATGAAAGTCATGTAATGTTTGTACAAAAACGAAAGGACATATAATTCTCAACATATTTATTCAGAGAACAAAGGTCAGACACCTGTTGATATCACAGCAACCTAGAGAAAGCCGGATTCATCAAGTAGAGAGCATGTGTGTCAACGATATTTTTGTTGGTATCACGTGATTACCATGTTGATGTAAGGTTGTTTAAGTTTACTAGGCCCACTAGTAAGAGGTTACCCTATGCCAACACCACACAGTGTTGGTGCATTCCAACTTTTCGATAGGCAATGCATTCTGACCGCACACCCAGACATAAATGTCCAAATACCTAAAATCGGGTGGGAAGGGTCAGAGGAAACTAGGACTAGGGCACCAGGTTTTTCTCCAACATGTTATTCTTTTATGCCTGTATTGGTTCTATATCAATTGCATCATATGCTGAAAATAACCACCAGGCATAAATTAAAAATCAGTTTTCACCCCATCATGCATATTTTATAAATTTTAAAAGCGCCACCAGGTATAATATTTTGTGCCGCCCAACTCTCCTCACCATCATTCTGGAATAGTCTTGAGTTAATTCTGTAGTTATTGCAAAGGTTTGTATTCTTTGTTGCTTTACAGTGATGTGAGAATTCTGCATTTTTGCTGAAATTTCAATTTCTGTGTGTGTGTCTTTTTTTCTGCGTTCCAGATTTTCATCTGTGCCATTGCATATTTCGGTCAAGGATCCAGGGCACTGGCACACCAGTTAGAATGCTTTTTAATCTGTGTCCATAAATGAACTGTTTACTAATCTGAAAACCTAGTTCTGTTGGTGTAATGTGATATTTGATTGGTCATTTATAGCATCAAATATTCACTATCATTGGTTTTCGTTGGAAGACATTCTCTGTGTGTTCTGTTAGATTTTGAAAAATGGTGATGGTCACAGGGGCCTGTAACATACTTCGCACACAATATAGTGTGTTTTTTATACATACACAATATTATGGCTGTGTGAAGTATGTTCCAGGCCCTGGTGTTTATAGTTACAAAGAATGTAGTAGATAAAAAAATAGTTACTGAAATCAGGGGCCCTTGCCAATGGGAATGACTTGAGAATCAAGTTGATAGTTAACTATGATATATCATAGTCGTGACTGATATTTTTTATAGGAGGTGGGGGTACTAATATTACTACTATTAGTACTAGCTGATAGAGTGAAATTAGAGACTGTGTTCTATAAACTGACAGAATAGATCTGTCAAAGGCTAATGTAAAATATGTTTTAGAATAGAATCTTTTTATGGCAATGGTAAGTATAGGATTGTATTGAAGGGAAAATAATATCTTTTTCTTTATCTTGCACTTGCTTAATTCAGATGATAGCATACTCTTTTTACTTAAGAGATTAAAGTGAGCATTAAATATTTATTAATATCTAAAGATTTTTATGTCCATTTGTTGGAACTCGTCGAAAGCCATAAGGGAAAGGCATTTTATTTAGATAAAAAAAAGTTCAAAATTAAATTTGAACCTGGGAGCTTCCAGGACTCCCTACTGCTTTAGCGATGTTACTGTTATTAAAACTTGCACCCAACACTGCAAAATGGTCACTGTAATCTTCTGTTTTTGTATATTTTTGTGTCAGATGTTTAAAACACAGATGAAAATACCTTAAAACTTTATAATAATATGAAAACTTTTCTTATATTGCTTCAAGACAGTTGTTGTGTAACATAAAACAGAAACCAAGAAAATAAATTAGTCTAAAATTGGCAACAATTTCCAAAGTAGAAATCATTTTTCAAAAGTTTATAGGATGAAATATTGGATAAAATGATATTAGTACTGGACCTGGATACGTTCACTTAGTCATAATTCGCATCTGATTGGGTTACACAAATTTAATTTTTCACTCATTTTTTTTTCAAAGATCATAGATAGCAATGTAATTTCTGGCATTCATGTCATGCCAGGTACAAAAAAATAACGGCTTAGCAAACGGATACTTATCCCAGATTGTCTTAATTGCATATCCAAGAAGCAATAAGAAAAGGTGTCATTCAAGTGATAGGAATTGTAATTATGTGACAAAATGTTTATTTAACAGAATAATTTTGTGTGGATAGTGGGAAACAAAAGCATATTGGTACTGGTGCATAGCATATCATCGGGTTCAAAAGCATTGTGGGCTGAAATGATAGTGTATCAGGATTGCAATGGTAAATGACCCTGGGGAGAACACTGACACTCAGGCTGGAACTGCCTATCACACACCAATATTGGAATTATTATTGGTTACATTTAGTAAACAACTTATGTTTAAGTGCTATAAAGCTAATTTCTGTTATAAACGATATGTTTATTAAAGTTTTGAGTGAGAACTCATTTTAGCAATGTGTGTTCTTACAAAACAAGGCTGTCTAGAAATAAAACAACTGATGCTCTCTATAATGTCTTAGCATGGATATTTTCACATGATTAGGCTAGTTTTATCTGGTTTGATTGTATGTGACTTTCCGACATGATACTCAAACATGAGAATTGCACGTGCTGCTTAAGTACAGTTCTTTTAGCATGTAAAAAAAAACCCTTCTTTTTGCAGCATTTTCAATTATATAATTTAAGTGATTTATCATGTGTGAAAAGGGAACATGTTTTGGGAAGAGCTTGAACCTGGTCTGGATTTTACCAACATAATTTAAATCCAGATTTAATAGAAGTCTATATTCCAGCTATCTGATTGACTTCAATTTAAATCTGAATTAAAACTGATCAATCAAACATTTTGTAGCTACAGACCTTGAAACAGGTAATTGTATCAAGTCTACATTTCATTGCATTGCATTTGCATTCTGTTTGCATTCTACAGGGCTGATAATTTTTCTCGGATCTGCAGATTTAATTGTCTCCAAGATCGTTTTTGAGATCAGCAGTTTAGGAGAAATTGGGGGGGGGGGGGGGAGGGTAGAGAGTCTGATCTGATACGTTGACAGCAATAAAGTTCGTTAATGAATTATCCTAGTTCTGCAAACTTTTCCTTGCCAAAAAAGACAGAAATATCCCAGTTGTGTGATTAACCAATCAATATGCATGAAAGTAAAGCTTGAGCCAATCAAACTATACTTTTCTAACGCTCGTCCTGTATGAGAAAAAAAAATGGTGACTGAAATAAATTGAAGCAAAATCATCAGAAGAAAATGAGTATTTTGTCCACAAAAAATCCAGGAAATAAGAGTGAAATATATTGATAAGGATATGAAGAATAAATTCTCGTCAAAATGGCTAGAGCCTTGCGTTGAATTGAAGACTGGTGAAAATAAATCCATGACATTTAAACTCAGTGACACTTTTGTGAAATGTGATTTACCTGGAGACCATTGTGTAATTTGTGTGCAAAGCAAATTAATTACGGCATCCGTGGTTCAGTAGCACTTGAAGATCATGTCTGATCAACCAGACATGTGACACTTTTGAAGTAGAAATGCTCCAACTACAGTTTTGACAAGCTATTGAAACAGTTCAGAGATGAACCTGAAGCATTTCAGCAACCCAGTACCAGCGCTTCTGAAACTGCCATAACTTAAACATAATACAGCTAACTTTACACTTTTGTAAATAATGTCATACCTAACATACCATATATACTTGCGTATAAGCTGGGTCCAAATGCAAACAACATAGACCCTGATCTGCCATCGCATAATGCACTGGCAGATCAGGGTCTATGTTGTTTGTTCTACTGATTAGTCCTTGCAAACTGCATAGACCCAGATCTGCTGGCGCATTATGCGATCGCAGATCTGGGTCTATGCAGTTTGCAGTTGCTATAGTATAGACGGTACATCTACTCTGACAGAGAAAGAAAACTATTAAATTTATGATATGTTACTATTTGCTTTTTTTCTCTTTTTTCTTAATATCTTGTTGACAGCCCTGACTCTATTAATGTTTGCATTGAATCTGTCATCTCATCATTTTTTGTTTGTTTATGGTCTTAGAAATGCATTCATATTTTGTGTTTATTGCTCTCTTCCATTGTTTCCTTTCATTTTTGTGAGTTTTAATGAAATACCAAATACATAAAGTACAAAAGACAGCATTGAATTTACAATAAAATATAACTGCAGTACATGTAAAAAATATAGTTGTACAATATTTGTCAGCAAATTTTATTTATTTCATTTCATTCAGGGTTTGATACCTGCCCACTCTAGCCTGTTGATATAGCCAATAATGTGTTACTGTTAAAACCCACAAAAACAAAACAATCATTAATTAAAATAAAGGATGTACACATAATGTACAACCACTGGTAATGTCATCACATCAGTGGTGGTCGTTTATTTTTATGTCTCTCTCAAGAAAAACAATGTCATGGTTGTAAGGGGTGAAAAATTGCCTATTAGTGTAAAAAATCCAATTGTGTACTATCATTTTAAAGGGCTTTTGACCTTGGAGATTTAGCAATATCTTTGTAGGTCAATTTCATTTATTTATCATACTGTGTTTTGCATTTGTGCTTTCATTTTCTTCAAAATGCATTAATCATTTTGTTTGTGTTCATTCTGCATTCCATTTGCATTCTGTTTTCATTTCATTCTTAAATTAGCTGCAGCTTTAACACTAACATTGGTGAAAATGGGACCTGATCCTTTTTTTTTTTTTTTTTTCTTTTTTTTTTGGAGAGTTTTTATTTGCTCAAGTAAACAACATGTCATGCATTGAAAATAACAATATGACCCTTACTGCAGATTAATACATTCACACAAATATATATAGACACTGTCCTACATAATGCAGAATGTTTTTGAAAATATTTAATTTTTCCATTAGTTTTTCAATTTACAAGGGGAAAGGTAGTGATTTTAATTGCATTAAATACCATAGTCATTTAGGCTCATATAGCACCAGCTAATGAAGGAATATATATATATATATATATATATATATATATATATATATATATATATATATATATATATATATATATATATATATATATATATATATATATATATATATATATTTATATATATATTTATATATAATGACACTAATATAATCTAACAGGTTAGATAGTTATAATTTGTTTCAAGCAGGAATCAAACACATGCCATGAGTAAAAGCAACTATCGCCTATATATCTTTTAACTTTTAAACAAATATTATTAAATTCATTTGCATGTTTAAATTAATAAAATCAAGTAGGACTTTCTCAACCCAGATTTTGATGTTGTCATTGTAAACTATTTTCTCTTATTTTTCCAAATTATGTGTACATCTTGACTTTACCATAGGAGATGTATAATTTACTAAATATTTGCTTTACAAAATCTGCAGGAATCTGATAAAGCCCTTCTACATTTCACAAGGAATTTGTTGGTTGTTAATAAAATTCATATCCAAATTACAGTTCTGTAAAGTCTTCAAAAGTCAACAAAATCACCATATTTATACATAATTCCATGTAAAAACATGATTCCAGGTTCATGCATTATTTGATAAAAGATCAACCTTAATTTTTTCATCAAACCACATGACTTTTATAGAAATATATCGTATGTTGTAGGGTCGCTTGCCATCAGGAAAGACCATGCTAAAAATACATCTTTTCAAAAGGGATTCAATTTGTTTGTTACATGACGAAGTCCACAGGGAGAATAATTTAGTATATCTGTTCCACCTATCGTATGTAATTTTAAAAAAAAAGATTAGATTTCCATGGGGCGAATGTAAACGGGTCATAGAGGTTCTTTAGCCAAGCTATTTTTAAAGCTTTCTCAAAGGATAATAGATGTATAGAATATTGTAAGTGAGACACAAAGTGGATTCCTATCAGACAGGCATATGTGTGATTGGATTCCTATCAGACAGGCATATGTGTGATTGGATTCCTATCAGACAGGCATATGTGTGATTGGATTCCTATCAGACAGGCATATGTGTGATTGCTCAGAACTTATATATGACATCTTACACAAAGAAAAGAGGATGACGTTGGCAGTCCTCTTTTATTAATCGATTATGAAAATGCATTTGATTCACTAGAGTGGACATTCATATACAAAGTTTCGACATTTCTTCAACTTTGTAGACCCCTTTTTATACTCGGGTAAAACCTTTTATACAGATATACAACGCTGTGTAACCAATAATGGCTATATATTGCCTTTTTCACACCTCAAAGGGGAGTGGGACAAGGGGACCCTCTTTTCTCCATATTAGTTTATAATTTGTGTTGAATTGTTTAGCTCTGCAATTAAATATCACACAAATATAACAGGAGTAAATGTCAATAACTCAGAGTTTTTAGTAATCAATACACTGATCGTTCATCCCTTTTGTTAGATGATGATCCCAGTTCACTGGAAAATGCTCGATCTCCTTGGTAAATTTTGAGATTGTTCTGATTTAAAATTAAATTTTGATAAAAACACAAGCAGTTTGGTTTGGAAGTCAGTAGAGAATTGCTACCAGAAAGAAATCATGAGGGTAAATTAAAGTTACTTGGAATTTTCTTTGATCAGAGTGTGGCCAATAAAACTCAGGTACATTTTTTAATAAAAATTAATAGCATGCAAAAACTACTGAACAACTTGTCTTTGTGACATCTTTCATATATAGGGAAATTTACCTAGTCCTCGAAAATATATTATTCAAGAAATTGAAAGAATGTATTTTTATGTTTTCTTTAGAGCGATAATAGAGGCAAAATAAAATGATCCATAATTATAAATACTATCACTGATGGAGGCCTCAGTATGCCACAGCTATGATCCCTTATTTTTGGATGCAACAGACTTTTGTAAATCATGATGTGCTTTCAGATCTATTTTTTTTATATTTGAACCCATTAATAATAATTACATACATGTTTTTGTTCCTTGTCAAGGGACGAAAATCATTTGATATAGCTTAGGAGTATTCATCCCAACCTGTTGGTCTGGATGTATTCATAGCCATATCAAGTTCATTCTTTTCTGCCAACTAGTTTTATGCATGAATTGCATATTAATGCTAATAAAAATGATTCATCATCTTAGATGCAAAAATAAAACATGTACTGCATTCAATGAAAATACAGTGTTAGCATACAATATACAATGTTTAACTCGTGTTAGTTAAATGCATTTTTATATCCACTACAATAGCAGTTGGGCATATAGTGTTATCATTGTCCATCTAGATGAGGTGGTAATGTGCCAATCGCATATGGGACACATATGAAGGGTATTTGAAAAGTTCTGAATATTTTATTATAACTGTTTTGTTTCTTTGAACCTTTTAATAAATTTAACGCTGATCAATAAAATAACATTCTGTAAAATGATCTGCATCTGCATGTGCAGCATGTCGGACAACTACATGCATGTGACTTAACATAGTTAAATGACAGTGAGCTAAAAATGTTGGAGTAGGAGAACAATTCTGTTGCTGTGCAAAGAGCAAATCCTTTGAAATCTGGGCACTCTTAAGGTAGTCTCAAGGCCATCTTGGATAAAGGTTACAGATGTAATTCTCTGTGATATCCTACAATTTTGAGGTGGTTTCATCGTTTTAAAGATGGTCGTGTATCCATGGAAGATAACTTGCGTTCTGGAAGACGGTGTCTGCAGTTGGTGAGCGGGACATGACTGATGTGAAGGGGACAGTTGATGAAGATGCTCGATACAAAGTGGAAGATATTTCTATTATCACAGGCATTAATTCGTCTGCTATTTTATATATATATATAGAATTATTTGAAGCTCAGAAAGGTTTGTGCATGATGGGTCTTATATTTGTTGACAGCTGGTCAAAAACAAACTTGGCTTGAAATCACCAAACGGCTACTCACCAAATATGAAAAAAGTGACCAGATATGTTTGAATGAGATTTGTCACAGGTGATGAAACTTGGACTTACTTTCTTTGAACCTGACTCAAGAGAAAATAATAAAGTTTGGATCGGAGAAAATGAGTAGAGAACACAAATTGCTCAACATAGTCAGACTGTCAAGAGGGTTTGATTAACATTATTTATAGGTGCAGAATGTCCGGTAGTCCAGATAACTGTATGTGACTCTGCCAGTGCCACTGGACATTTTTATGCCTCCAGAGTGTTGCCAAAAGTTGTGGAACACTACTGAACCACTCATCCATGCACTGGTACCCAAGGTATCCATCTACTCCATGACAACACACTGGCACATAAACCTGCCATTGGGACAGTCTTCCTGAAGGAGCACAGCATCCAAACTTTAGGTCCAACTGATTTTTGGATGAATCCCGTATTCAAAGATTTGCTAAGGGGCAGACAATTTGAAAGTCACCATGCGGTTGGAAGGGCAATTTTCCAGTTTGTGAACAATATACCAAAAAGCGAATACAAAATGGCATTTAATAATTGAATAATCAGACTGAGAAAGTATGTATAGGTGCATGGGGAGTACTTTGAGGGGATGCACTGACGTACTGTTCACCAATAAAGAACTTTGTTGTACAGCACACTAATATTCAGAACTTGTTTAATACCCCATGTATACCTGACTCATGCATACCTCCTGAAGGGTGAATGTTCACCAAATTGCACATCCAGCCAGTGTTTACTGACAGTGGAACACATTATTGTTGAGTCTTTCAACTTCCACCCTGTGCAGCAGAAGTATTGTGATCTCATCTAAATTAAGAAACTTTATTATGATGTACAAGAATAGAAAATCATGAACTTTTTAAGGGAATGCATTTTATTTAACAAATTTGGACCTGATATTTTAATGATTTTATATTTTTTACCTATATCTTTTATTTTATATACATTTTACAGAATTCTAACAGTTTTACCTTTTATCTTTTATATTGTAATACTTCATGTTCACATTTATTTAGAAGTTTTTTTTCTTCCTGATGTTTTTTTAAATTCTTTATATTTACATTTGTAGAACTTACCTTTAAATTGACTCCACATAGCCATTATTGTGCTGACATGCCATTAAACTCTTATACATCGATACATGCATACATACATATATTTTCCATCCATTATTCCATACATACATCCATACATGCATACATACATATAGTTTCCATCCATTATTTCATACAAGCATATATACATTTTCCATTCATTATTCCATACATGCATACATACATATATTTTCCATCCATTATTCCATACCTGCATACATACATATATTTTCCATCCATTATTCCATACATGCATACATTACACCCATGTTAGATTTTGCATTAGATTAGTTTCTTATCACTTTTGTGTGGCATACATGCTTGAAGAAAACTTTTTTGTTAAGTGTTCAAATAGTGCCAAAAGTAAAACTCTATGTAACATGAAAGAATAGTAATAAAGTTTGATTTCCAATATTTTTGTGCTTTATATGCATAGCTGTTGTTTTTAGTTTGCTGACTGCTATCTTATTGTTTCCTTTTGCTAGACCGGCGTGGCAAGAATTGCTGGGAAGCTCTGCATACAATGACAGAAGCCAAATGTGCTTGCAAATGGCTGATTGAACAGGTTAGTATCCATGGACTGGAGTTATCTCCCTTTGCATCTACTGAAGTTTTGCTCCTGAGCTTTGTAGCATCATTGAAAGTGGGGAAGGCACAGGGTAAAGTAGCCTACAACTCAAACAGTGTAGGGAAAGTTAATATGCATATATCTTTCACAAACTTGGACTGACATTTAGTTTGATCACCACTAGGAAAACCATGTGCTGTCTAAAGCAGACAGCTGATGAAACTGACCATTTCTCTATGCTGGGGACATGTACTTGAAATAGCACCAAGTACCCTAACTTTACCTGTCTTAGATATACAGAACTGAATGTAGTCATTACAGTTTTCTGAAAGTGCACTTATGAAATTTTAAAATAGCAATAAGTTATTGGCTCATTGTTTTATAATTTACATCAGAAGTTCAGGAATTGAAGATAGCTATGCAGAGCTAGCAATCTTCTATGAGATGCAGATCAGATGTAAGGCCTAGTTGTGCACTCTCAAACCCAAATCAACCCCCATAATTCAGATGTCAAAATAAAGAAAATTGTATGGTTTTTAAACCTCCCCTAGGATATACACATTTCTTATTTTAGAACAATGATTATCAGTGGGGACAATCAGGGGAATACCTTTTCCAGAAATTTTAAACCTTGTGAAAATCTGGAGCAGAACCTGAGGTTTGGGGTTCTTTACAACCAAGATGCATCTGAAACTGACTTGTAGCATATCTTCATCAAGGATTTGAGAATGGCCTTCCACTTATTTAAACTGCAATCATATATTAAATGGTCTTTTATGCTATTTTCTTCAAGCTACACCCTTGTACCTTTCAGCAAAGAAAAATTTAAAGGGTGCACAGAAACACAAACAACTCATCATAACAGGTGCACAAAAAGTAATCATCGGTATTGTTGCATGCCTTTTGCTCAGTGTTCTGACTATTTGTGAAGTCCACAAAGTCAGCAAGATGCTTGATTTTATTATGCCATAAGGCAGGCTTCTCATTGATCAAGATTATACCAGGCTTTGATAAACTGTAAGCAACTAAATTGGAAAGAATTCAAGAATATCTTGCTTTTTCATGCTGATTTCTTAAGTCAGTGAAAGTGCTAAAAACTGTTAGTTTTAATACCAATGTAAATACTGTGTATTTAGAAGCTGAGGAATGATTCAGTTTAAATGAATGACAATGAAAATAGCGGCATTGCCTAAGCATCTGATACCAGTACTGGGAGTGATATTTCATTCAGTTCAGTGTAAAACGTGCACAAGAAAATGGAATAATCACATTGAAAAGAAAATATTCACTCATGGAATTACAGTATATGTAGGCACTATGTTATTTAAATTCTTATCTGTAGAAATTCTGTATTGAATAAGAACATTTAACAATAATTTAGCAATTATTTAGAGTCAGTAAGAAATACTAATATGAAACCATTGCAGTTATATAAAGGAATTTGATATAAACATTCACAGGGTTTCAGCCAGGATGTGCTCTTGCAGGATTTGCACAGAATAGAAACCAAGTCTCACAATAAAGAGATTTATTGAGCCAAAAGTGGCACACACACAAGAAATGAACAAGGCACATTTCTTTTACCTTAAATTTGATACAGATGTTCCAACCAATCATTAAATGTCTGAATTGCTCAATGATTATTTTTATGAAAATGAACAAAATCAATCAATCAGTCTCTTTGATTCCACTGGTCACTATGCTCAGACAGTATACGGAAATAACTGTATACTCATTATATATCACAATATTTCTTGTTTGAGAGGTTAAGAATAAGCTTGGCATGTGACCAAATTGTAATAGTCTCGATGAACAAATATGAAACAAATTAAAGTAACGTATTGAGGTTAACTTGCACTTGTTTTATTAACATTTTTAACCAAACAAATTTTTTTTAGTCTTGGCAATTCTTATAAGCATGTGCTTCCATTCACATGATATGACTTTGATGTAGTGCCATTTATTATTTGTAAAGGTGGATTTGGAGCATTCAATAACTGATTTCTTTACCACAGTATCATGCTCAAATCATAAAAGCAATAAAAATAACCACAGATATGAGGAATCTAATGAAGAAGCTGGTAAAATCCAAAAAAACTGAGATGGAAATCAAACAGAAAGTGAAACTTATGACGAGAAATAATATTGGATTCCACAATGGTGGACCAAATTAAAAAAATGCCACACCCTCAAGAAATTGCTTGAAAGCTGAAACTTTGCAAAGATTGATGACTATAATGTTGGAGGGGCATCAGATTTTTAGACTTCTCCTTCTCCTGCACTGTTCGAGTATGATTGAAGGCATCAAGGAGGAGAATCCTAAAGTAAGATGTAAAATAGACTGTGTAAATTATATCTCATTTTATTATGAGGTTGGCCCATTATGATCACATTATTAGCCCACTTTTTAAAATGAAGGATGCCAATTGGCCCATTTTTTTTCAAACCTGGCTGAAATACTGCATTCATATTTTGTGGTGAAGTAATAAGCAAGTAACAAGTTTATAGTAAATGATGAAACACAAGGCAGGGTGACCTGAAAGTAAAAAGGACTGCATTAATTCAACCCAGGGGTACCCTTTCCTTGGAAAGCTAGAGAAATCACTTGTTTTTTTCTAGTAAAGTATAATACAGTTTTTTTTTGTATTAACTACTTATTTTCTAAAAATCATCATACTTTAAAATAAACATAAGCTACCATTTGAAGATGTCACTTTTCTCATTTTTGTCAAGTAAAAAGAACATGACTTTTCAAATTCAGAATACCTACAAATGAAATTTAATTTCTCAGGACATGTTTAACTAAGACCAGATGGTATCTTTTTTTTGTGTATTTGGTCTCTGCTTTCTTTTACAAGAACAATTAACCTTGCCTGGAGATTATTTCACTTGGAATTGGAATGTGTCTCCACACTGAGCTCATGAAAAATGATACTAAAAAATATTAAAATCTATGATAAGTTCAGCTTGAAAACTCAATTGCAGAGGCAAGTTAAATGGTTTTAACATTTTAAGGCCAGGCAAAAGGCAGTCACCTTTTAGAAGGGCTAGATGTTTGTCATTAAAAGGTTGCAGTTCAGAGGTTTAATTTATCAGTTTTTCAAGTACTTTCAAGTACTTTAAAATTGCTTCTGCTCAGTATATGTTATTCTCATGTTTGAAGATGTAGATTTTATATTGGATAACACATCTTTCTTTCTCTAAACCCTGGGTTCCATTTTCAATTTAGTGAAAACCTTTCAGTCCTCCTTCCATGTTAAATGACTTTCTGCATGTTCATAGGTTTTACAAACTCTGTATGCTACTATGCCTCAACATAAAATGTTAGGTTGTGCTGCTTTAGTTAGTTCATAAAAGTAAGTAACAAGAAATTGAGTTTAAAGCTTGTAATAATTATAGGCAGTATCCGCGAGGACAGATCACTCCAGTGCAGTGAGTGAGATGAAGACACTGAAGGTAGATGACCAGGGCAACAGTCATCATGTAGCCAAACTTGAGCAGATGATTGTAACACTCAAGAAGAAACAGGAGACTGAGATAACCAGGCTTCTGAAGGAACATGAAAGCAAAGTGAGTAGTTTTCATATGACCTCTCAACAACTGTCAGTCAATTACTGTTTATCAGTAGTATTGTGAATTACTTGAAATTCAAAAATCGATGATTGGTTCATGAGAAACAATCAACCATCCATTATAATCACTTCGGGATAGTTTATTTATTTTTCATGGACAGTGAAACTTTTCAATTGAACAGTTTTACCAGCAAATTTATTGTCTGCCAAGTTGTTGACACTCAGGTTTTAGTAAATTATGGAATGCTATTTTGACGGTAATATTTAATTTGTATTTTTTTCTTTTCCATGGAGATGATACACATGCCTACAAAACAAGTTCCTTAAGTTTGGAAAAGTTGTTTATATATATATATTATTTTTTTTTTTAAATTATTTTTTATGTTTTAAAATGATTTATTTATTTTATCAGGTGTTGTTCTTGCTGAGTCAAATGAAGTCTGGTACAAGCAATGACTCTCTAGACCAAGACACCAAGAAAAGACTGCAAATCCAAGTAAGTTTATTTTGTCTCAAGTGATTGATGAGACATGTATCACTCACATGTGTCTGTCAGTTACAGCAACATTGTTGTCTATTATAAGATTGCGTGTTAAAAGTTATGCCCATACTGCTTGCAGAGGGTTCAACTTGATTTGACCCTGTCTGTATGTCTCTGCATCCATATGTTTGTCCATTCTGAGAAGCTTACTAAGCAAGATTGCTCGAAAACCACTCAATGTAGACAACTCAAATTTGGCTGGCATATTTTATATGCATATGTAGATGATCTGATTAGATTGTCCAGGCCATCACAGCTATTTAAAAATTTTGTAAACTTTTTTGATCTTTTTGGCAAAAACCTTGTTGGCATGATTAAGGAAAAACTAATTGAGACAAATGACATTTTATTGGCATATTTATTTTCATACATAGTAGATCTGATTAGATTTTGAGGTTATTTCAGATTTGTTAAAAAAAATTGTTCACATTTTTAGGTCTACTGGTCATAGACCAAAAGAGATTACAGGATGGCCCATTCTCCATTGTCTGACGTCCATCTGTCCATTCGTACAAGTTTGTTATTGCTACTCCTAAACTACTTGGATGATTGCCATGAAACTTTACATAATTGCTCAAGGTCTAGTTGGTCCTCAATGAAAATGGAAGTGCTCGGACATCCAGTATTTCCTCCGCAGCAGCCACCTTGAAAATCTTCTGATTGCTACTCATCCTGAATTGATGGTTAGATCGACATGGGGTTTTCTTCAGAAGACTTCTTATAATATCAGTTGAGTCTAAATGAAAATGGTGCCGATCTTATGTCCAATATGGCCACTTCCACAGCAATCTTGAAAATCTTGTTTTTAATAGCAGGAATCATTACCTGCTACTATTGCATTGCTTTTCTTTCCTGGGACTCATAGTCCCCTGTCCAGGCTAAATTATTCCCTCCTCCAATTAGTATCGGAGAACCAGGATTGAAAAGAACAAGATCCCAGTCTGACTCCTTAGTCATAGTCAACATACGGAATACTATCCTCTTTTATCCTTTGGATGCCGTATGCATTATACGTGTGCTATATTACTCATTGAATTTTGCTTCTTTTGTTGTTTTAAAAATATTTTTGGCATTTCACTTAACTTTTTCTATTGCCCAAGTGTTTTTCTCTTACCTGCTATATTTATATGTTTTCTTTGAATCACTGGGCACTGGTCACCGGTCGCAGGGCTTTAAACACCAGTGACCAGTCAGTGGGGTTCAATTATCAGTCTGGGGACAGGGATTGGGTCGAAACCACCTCCTCTCCTCCACCCGCCCTATGCTACTGGTTAATCCCAATGGGGATAGGGAGTCAGCCTGTAGGGATCGGATCGGCATACCCCCCCCCCCCCCATCCCTATGTTTCCTTTTAATCCCTGCAAGATGTGGGAACTGCCCTTTCTGTAAAGTGAGTCTTCCTCCCTCCCCCCATGGTGCCATGGGCCTTGGCTTCAAGGTAGGGCAGATGTTACAATGTAAAACAAAAATGAGAGGGGTCACCATTCAACCCCCTATATGATCTAGGAGGGATGAAAAACATTCCCATTCTCTAGAAGGTCAACTATTAGGGTCAGTCCCATCAACCCCCATGAAAAGCTTCAGGATGAGGAAAATCCCATTTCCACATCCTCTCTGCAGAGAGATACAGTACTTGGAGGGACAACCTGTCTTGCCTCAGGAGTGGGCTCAGGATGATAATGTTGTTTCCATATTGGCGGACTCAAATAAGTTTGCTGAGGAACTGGTGGCAACAGTTCCTCCCCTTCCATTGGGGTCTCCAGCCCCCTCCCACCTATCAGGCCAGGTGTTGGAGGAGGAGGAAGTCTAGACCTCCTTCCCCAAGACTTGTGTCCGAAGCCTTCAGGCACTGAGGACAAAAAGATTCTCCCCAGTCTGGAGAGACTCTTGTGGGCAGCATTGTGTCCAGACCTTCTGTTACTCCCACACTCCACAATGGTCCGGGAGCTTACACAAGTTTTCTCAGGGACAAGAGTTTGGCAGGCTGCAGAAAGGGTGGTCTGTTGTTCCTTCTACAATTTGACCAATGGTTTCTGCATCCAGCTATGAAGTCAACTCACTGGCTTGACCCCTTAAGCTGCACTCCCCCAACCTACCCCTACCCCACCTCCTTCGGCTTTCCTCCTGGTTGAAACCTTGGAGGCCTTGGATCTTAAGGCCCGTACCCTCATCATGATCACCTCGCATGATGATCTCTTTTCAGTGGTCTCCGTCAATATACTGAAGGAGGAATCATTGTCTCCAGCAGCATTTCATTGTCTGCTGGAGGCTGTAGCAAAGACAACATGGCATGCACTTTCTGTATTCATTCTCTGCAAAGTTCCTTCACCTCCGCAGGGATGCTGCTTTGGAGACATAAAACGTTTTGCTGGACCACAGAAAGAGCCTTCTAGGATATGCCCTTCGTGAGGCGTCTCAAATTAACAACAGAGACATGGACACAAAAAGTTTGGATAAAGGTTTCATAAATGTGTGGAAATGTAAATGGCTTGAATGCAAAGACAGTATGAATGTAGTTGGTTAATTTGTAAGAAAACTGAGTGCCAGAGGACTCACACTTTGCGATCTTTGCCAGAAAGATTTGAACTACTATTGCCAAATCTAGCCTCTGATGTGTTAAATGATTTGAAAGTTAGAAGATTCCAAATTGATTCCCTTCTAGAATTTAAGGAGAAACGGTAGTGGGGAAGTGATGACATTCAAGGATGACTCTACTTGTGGGCCATGAAAACAACTCTGTAAAAACATGACCATCTTTGATAGACTAGGGTATATGTTGCCAGATAACCTTGGCTATCAAAGATGGTCATCTCGTTACTGAGTTGTTTTCATGACCCACAAGTAGAGTCATCCTTGAATGTCATGAATGATATTATTGATTCCAAATAAGGGAGAATAAATCTAGAAACTTACAACTCGGTACAGAACATAAAAATTATGGTATAAAGGCATCAGGAAAAGTGCAATACAGTATTTTAAGAAAGATTTCTTACATGAGAGGACACATGCAATCCTGTGTCAGAATATGTGAGCTGCATGTAGACAATACAAGGAGGAGCTTAAAAGGGGAAATAAAACTCTTGTTGAGAATGAAAAGATAAAATTTAACACTGAGCCCACAAAATGAATGGTCACAAAAAGGAAAGCAAGATAAATCTTTGCCAAGGCTGCAAAAAAAGCAAGACTAGCACATCAGTATCAACAGGTTGTGTCCAATGGGGGAAAAGACAAGTGAATTTATGTGAATATTTTTATATTGCTGATGTATATAATTACAAACTTTTACCAGTAAAAAAAAACCAACAGATTTGTTATGAAAACAGAAAAGTGTGATATACAGTCAAATCTGTCCACAGCGGCCACCCATGGGAAAAGGCCAAAGTGGCTTCTGTAGACAGGTGACCTCTGAAGGCAGGTTAAGCTCTTAAACTTGATTCATGACAAATACATGCACTATGCACCAAATAGCATTAGCATTATTATTAGTAGTAGTAGTATGCTATCAGATTACATATATTTAGTTTAGCTATTTAGCAAAAAGAAAAATAATAAAATAAAAGTTCCACTTTAATCCATCATATACATTAAATCATCACTTTTCAGTAGAAACAGTTTAAATAAAATTACTAATTGACAGCTTAACTGTGATTGTCAAACACAGGATTGACTTTTTGTTACGTCAGTTGGTATAATTAGGCATGAAAACAGGTGTTCACACTTCAAACAATTGATGGATTAAGCAGTTGCTCAAACTCACCGATATCAAATGACAGTGGGCTTTTGCAAGAGATCTTTGATGATTAGGAATGAAAAGTGGCTTCCTGCAGCTATTGTTAGTAGCATATAAACTGTAAGGGATATCCCAAGTGCAGTGTACATGTATCTCTACTCATTTGGTGTGATTGTACATAATCTCTTACACTCCAGATTAATGTTGTTCTTAAAATCGGCATTAATATCTCGCTTATGCTTAATAATCCCTTGGATCTGAGTTCGCTCGACTCCCATTTCTGCTGCAACTACACGACTACTTTGTCCACTATCCAGCAAACAAATTGCTTCGATTCTCTCATGTAAGGACAGAAACCGCCTTGCTTTCGAGACCGACATGTCGACACCTTTGAGTTTCATTAACAGCGTGACTGGACTATGGTAAGTACAATTGAGATATTAAATGCTTGGAGCGGTCACTGCTGATATGCTCCAGTGACAGCTGAAGGCAGGGTGAACCCAGTGTTTGGTGGGAAACACCTGGCCGCTGACTGCTGAAAGCAGGTGACTGTTAAATCCAGGGCATTTATATAAAAAATTTGCCAGGGGGAAATTAGAGTGACCATTGTGACCAGGTGACCGCTGAACACAGGTAACCGTTAGGACAGATATGACTGTACATGTAATATGTGCTGCAAAAATTAAGAAATTATTGTGGCTGAATTATTGTGTGAACACTGACATGCAAATGTAATAACTTTAGCACTAATATTAGTGGAGAACAAGTTGATGTGACAATGAACATTGTGAAATTCTTCAGGTATTGTTTAAACTTGGGTAAGTCTGTTATTTTTCAAATGATGTTTTTTTTTGTTGGAATGAAGTAACAACTTTGCAAAATATTGTGCTAATCAGGGCCACCAGGAGCAGTTTTGTGTGCTTTCAGAGTCTAAAATGAGCAGGGGCACCTCCCCTTGAGACCCCGCTGGGGGAGGACCCCCAGACCCCCCTTCACATTTTCAGTTTTTATGGGTAAAGAACCAAAATCATGTCTGTATATAGTACTTTGGTCTTTTGTTTGGGTAACGATTTGTATTGTATAGGCCCCATATAAAATTAAAAATGGGTACCTTTTGACTGCCGTCATTTGTCTAATATTGTTCGCTGGGTTTTTTTCTTTCTTTCTGGAACAGTCCATTTTTAATATTTCTTTAAAACTGTATGTTAACAAATGCTTCAGGGTGTATTTATAAAGATTACTTAAGAAGATAATTACTCAGGCCTTTATTAAAATTACTAGTTTCTTTTACTAGCAAATATCAGTACCGCATTAACTTTTGATTTTTGTGAACATTCATGATTTTAGAATTTCCTATATTTTTAAACTGATTAGATAAATGAGATTGACTTGAAAGAGGCACAAACTTGTATAGTGGTATATAGTGTTTCCCTTGTCCACCTGTCTGTTGTGCCCATTGTTTTGGTCAGTTTTCAGTGATATTGGTATATAGTATTTCCTTTGTCTATCTGTCTGTTGTGCCCATTTAGATCAGTTTTTCAGTGATATTGGTATATAGCGTTTCCCTTGTCTGTCAGTCTGTTGTGCCCAGTCTTTATGTCAGTTTTCTGTGATAATGGTGTATAGTTTTACTTTGTCCATCTGTGTCTTCTGCCTTTTGTTTTGGTCAGTTTTCAGTGATAGTTTTCCCTTGTCCATCTGTCTGTTCTGACCCTTTGTTGGGGTCATTTTTATCTGACACTGCAGTGGGGCACTCATATTTCTAGTTTATTGAATTGTCCATCAATTTTATCTATTAATAGGAGGAGGAAATAAAGAGACTGAATGAAATCAGTGACAAATTGCAGGAGAAGACTGAAGAATGTGAATCACTCAAGCAGGTCAGTACACACCCACCCACCCAAACCGTTTTTATAAGCCTTTGTATATAGATGCACCTCTCTTGTCTGGTCAACATTAAGACAGAAGTAGAATATCACTATCTCAAAAAATATGTTGACAGGATGCAGAATTCTGGTCAACATTAGGAGATAAATATAATATCACAATCTCCAATTATGTTGACAGGATACAGAAATTGAACCATCTGATCCGATTTGTGTCAAGGACAAGGATTGCAGCTGGTTGTTTGATTAGTTTTAACTGCATATTAAACACATTACTGGCTATATCCTGCAGAGAAAATGGGACAAGGATTGCATGTATAATGTCATCCTAGGGTTAGATTTTCCAATCCTGTCTGCATAGAGGGAAAATTATTTTTCTTTACCATCACATTGTTTTTCAGCTAACAAATTTGTTGAAACAAAAAATCAGTACAATTTGTGCATTTCAGTATGTTCTTAATGTTGTTAGGTTACTGACATCATAGAGACAGACTCTGAAAAAGGACATTTTATCAGTGAAACAAAAACTGAATACAGAATGAATGCAAACAAATCAGAATGAATGCAAATCAAATGATGGATCGTTTTTTTTTTTGTTTTTTTTTAAACAGAATGATGAATGATAAGCAACACAAATCATGAAAGAATTAGCTTTTATTTCAATTTAAATTCAGTTCTTTCTTTTGCATTTTATGCCTTGGCTATTTCATTAAAGTGCAGTTATAGTTTTTCCCTTTAATACTCTCGAAAATGGAAAACTCAACTTCAGTCAATGCATTTACATTTTGTTCCAGATGGGCAAAAACAAAAGGAAATGATAGATGAAAGCAATAAATGCAAAATCTGAATGTATTTCTGAGACCATAAATGAGAAACAACAAGGTGATAGATAAAATGCAAACGTGAATAGAACACAAATGAAATACAAGCAAAATGCAAATTTGGTAAAATTACCTGTTTCAAGGTCTGTATGTTTATTTCAGTATGCACATAATGATGTCAGGTTAATGATATCATACATTATGCAAGAACTTATCTCCCCTTGGGTATGATAGCCTTGTCTAGTTCAGTTTAAATTTGTGATAAGTTTCACCAGTGGACAAGAAATATGTATCACTTTATAGTAGCAATGCTGGCAGTTGTGTGGACATCACTTTCTAGTAGCGATGCTGGCAGTTGTGTGGACATCACTTTCTTGTAGCAATGTTGGCAGTTATGTGGACATTGTCAGTGTTAAGACACTTTCTAGAGTGATGTTTGCAGTTGTGTGGACATCACTTTCTAGTAGCGAAACTGGCAATTGTGTGGACATCACTTTCTAGTAGTGATATTGGCAGGTGTGTGGACATCACTAGGTTTCTAGTAGCGATATTGGCAGTTGTGTGGACATTGTCAACACTTTCTAGTAGTGATGTTGGCAGTTGTGTGGACATCACTTTCTAGTTGCAATGTTGGCAGTTGTGTGGGCATCACTTTCTAGTAGCTATGTTGGCAGTTGTGTGGACATCACTTTTTAGTAGCTATGTTGGCAGTTGTGTGGACATCACTTTCTAGTAGTGATGTTGACAGTTGTGTGGACATCACTTTCTAATAGCTTTGTTGGCAGTTGTGTGGACATACACTTTCTAGTAGCGATGTTGACAGTTTTGTGGACATCACTTTCTAGTAATGATGTTGGCAGTTCTGTGGACATCACTTTCTTATAGCAATGTTGGCAGTTGTGTGGACATTGTCAGTGTTAAGATTTGGATACTCCACCACAACACTGATATGGGCATATAGTATTACCCTTGTTCGTCCATGTGTACATCGATCCATTACACCTTGGTTAAGTACTAGCATTGGGAAGAGGCTGTGAGCACCAAAACTTGAATCATTTTGGTATGAACAACAGGGTATAAAGTTGCTTTTCACGCTTCCTTATGGGACTTTTTCCTGGAATAGCCTCAGTTATGCATGGGTAATATTTCTTACACACACACTGATGTCATTGAATAATTTTTTTATTGCATATATGTCAATATGATAGCAAAATTGAGCACTTAGTTGGAATTAAACAGCAAGGCATCGGAACTTCCTTTTTTGTCAATCAGAAACTTCATTTGTATACACAAATTGAGGCTTTGAGCACATTTTGAAATTTATTATCAACTAGGTTCCACCTTTTAGCTCTTTAGATTTATGGCTAATTGTTTATGACTATATTTTCAGCAATTAACCCGCTTGATGTATACGTCCAAACAGGTCCAACTAATGCCAGACCTAAACAACCCTGGATCATCCCCTTTCCTTAGTCCCACACCAAAGGTAAGAATTAAAAATTCAATTTTCTTAACAATAATATTAGGCACAGAGTTTATATTTTAAATTGTCCACATCAGTTGTACTCTTTGTTTCTGATTAATGATATATCCTGTACAGAGTAATCCAGTACACATCAGTTGTACTCTTTGTTTCTGATCAATCTTAAATCCTGTATAGAATAATCCAGTCCACATGAGTTGTACAATTTGGTATTGATTAATTATTAAGTCCTGTACAGATTAATCCAGTCCACATTAGTTGTACTCTTTGTTCTGAATAATAACTAAGTTCTGTACAAATACTGAAAATATGTTTATAGGGAAAGTCTTGATACCTCAAATTATTTGTATACATCATTATTTGTATTACATTGCTGCCATGTTATTAACATTGAAAGGAGAGTGGCAATATAAAAGGGGCATCACCCCGATGTGATTAATAATTACATATAAAGTAAGAAAGGCAATTATAAATTTTAAATATTTAATTTTTTCATTCAAAAATAACATGCATGTTATGGAGTAATAAAACTTATATTGATGTTTATATTAAAATATTTATGAATAAGCATCAATTGCCATGTAAAACCAGTCGAAAACCTGGTCATTAAAATAGTGGTACGAACATCCGACTGTAACTACCATTCTCCATCCATTTCATTTTCCCACTGCTGCATGATGTATAACTGACAATGCATATTTGAATATTTCTGACGTCCAATTTCTCAGCAGCGATCAAAGGACACCCCTCTTTGCATTCCATCGAATTGCTTTCATTTTTGTTTCTAAACTGAGAATGTCTGACAGAATTTTGCACTTTTTGCAACATCTTATTTCTTCACTGGCAACTCTGCCACTGTCAAACTAATTGGTAGCTATTGCATGAAATGGTCTATGTTACAAATTAAGTAAGCTTGTCCCATGATTGACTGTATTTAGTCTGGTACCCTTTAAGTATCTAGGAGACAGTTCATGACAGCTAACATACCAGTTTTTCTTTATGGCGACTTGATGTCACATCGACTTGAGCTGAATAATACTGTTCTTCTCACCTGTTAGCTTTTGTCACTTTGATAATTATCTATGGTAATAATAGCAAGTAATTATCAGAGTGACAAAGCTTGACATCTAAGGAACACAGAAACAAGGATAATCATATTACTTACCTTTTCGTATGGACTAAAGTTTGGTACTTTATCGGCATGTTGGACTAATGTCAATGTGTCAAATTTAGACATTTTTACAAAAATGTGTGAGATTTCCATCTGTAAAACTCAATATGTGTCTGCTTGTGAAAGTAAATTTTACTTTTTGCATTGATATGCTGGTTGCTAGCCTCATTAGAGGGGTACTTTTGAATACAAACTTGTTGGTACCAAGGGATTCTGGAAATAAAATGTGGTTGCTGCTGGTCAGGGATGCCATTCAAGAATGGGACCACTGTATCATTATTCCCTCTTATATACATGCATTAATAATATCACATGATGTCACAAGTGATGTACAAGACAAAGGCATTCAGATGTCCAAGCATTCAGATGTCCAAGCATGCAGATGTCCTAGGCATTCAGATGTCCAAGGCATTCAGATGTCCAAGCATTCAGATGTCCAAGGAATTCAAATGTCCTTTAAAGTCATTTCACTGCTCTGTTTTGTGACTTTATTGAACAAAGTATTTCTTATCATGTGATAAATAGAATATTACATGAGTACTCATTTCAAATGAAATATATGAAGTGAGTTGAATTATTGCTATCTTTTGTTAGCTTTGATATAAAATACACTTCATCAAATATGCAAATACACCCTGCACTAATTGTCGGTTTGTTCAGTAAGTGTTTGTACAATGTTTTTCAATTGATCACAATCAGTATTTTTTCCATAAAAACTGCAAATTAGTGATGAAATGACTAATGTATATTTTGTTACTTAAGGCATTATACCTTTGCAGTTCTTTATCACATTTATTATGTCATGACTTGACACATTGTATGTTCACACATTACATATAAACTGGAATGAATTAAGGCAGCTATATTGATGATGTCATGACTTGACACATAAATTGGTATGTTCAAATCTGAAATAAAATTAAAGTAATGTGATATTGATGATGTCATGACTTGACACTGTGTCATGACTTGACACATTGTATGTTCACACATTACATCCAAACTGAAATGAATTAAGGCAGCCATATTGATGATGTCATGACTTGACACATAAATTGTATGTTCAAATCTGAAATAAATTAAAGTGATGTGATATTGATGATGTCATGACTTGACACTGTGTCATGACTTGACACATTGTATGTTCACACATTACATATAAACTGAAATGAATTAAGGCAGTCATATGGATGATATCATGACTTGACGCATAAACTGTATGTTCACACAATTAAATCTGAAATGAATTAAAGCAATGTGATATTGATGATGTCATGACTTGAGGAACTCTTTGTCATGACTTGACACATTGTATGTTCACACATTACATATGAACTGAAAGAAATTAATAAACCAGTCATATTCATGATGTCTTGACTTGACACTCTGTCATGACTTGACACATTGTATGTTCACACATTACATATGCAACTTGGAAATGAATTAAAGTAGTGTCATATTGATGATGTCATGACTTGATTCACTCCATGTCATGACTTGACACATTGTATGTTCACACATTACATATAAACTGAACTGAATAAGGACAGTCATATTGATGATGTCATGACTTGACACATAAATTGTAATGATATACATTACATATAAAAATCTGAAATGAATTAAAGCAATGTGATATTGATGATGTCTTGTAATTAGTACTATTTTTCCTCCCAGCCCAAAAAGATGCTCAAAAAGAATTTCCAATCCAATGCTAAGAAGGAGACCAAAGAACCAGTGGTTTACATGTATAGTGATGTCGAGGATGACTTTGAAGAATCTGAGTCAGATGAGTATAGTGAGGTGGAAAATGATCCAGAATATGTTCCTACACCTATTCAGCGACGTGTGAAGAAAAGAGTAAGCATACTGAAATATTTATGACTTTAAAGGAGGCAACAATTCCAATATGGACCTACTATACCAGGCATGTGCAACCCATGGCCTGCAGGCTGGATGCTGCCCGCGACATGTTTTATCCGCTTATTTTTACATTATAGGGTGTGGCTTTAAAAATTGCTTATCCAGCCCGCGCCCTGGAGGAAGTTGCACATGCCTGTTCTAGACTGACCAAAGGATACATAGAAAGCTGTCTCAAAATTAAGTTTTGTTATTTTTCAACATAAAAATTGTGCTTGTTACATAAAAGTTTACTAGTCCAACAATGATTTGTTAGTTGTCTGGGATACCAAGAAACTCCTGTCCACTGCTTAATTGTACACCTGGAAAATAAGTCTTAGGGAATGATCTCTGGTAGTGGTAATTTGAGACCTTTCTAAGTGTTTTATGTCAACCAGTCTAATCAAAATTTGATTCATAGCAGTCTTTGAAAAAGTTTCATCCAAATTCAACCAACCTGCACTCCAAAATATAGAATCAGGAATAGCCCCAAGTCTCTTACCATGCTGGCCTACAAACTTTACTGTCCAGTTGTGGTTACAGAATGATTTACACTTTGTCAGCAATATAACTGATCAGTAGTCCATTGGAATATTAAATATGCTACAGTACAGAGATGGCTAGTCTGATGGAGTTCAGTAATGGCTAGTCTGATGGAGTTCAGTAATGGCTAGTCTGGTGGAGTTCAGGGATGGCAAGTAGTTCAGCGATGGCTAGTCTGATGTAGTTCAGTGATGGCTAGTCTGATGGAGTTCAGTGATGGCTAGTCTGATGGAGTTCAGTAATGGCTAGTCTGATGGAGTTCAGTAATGGCTAGTCTGATGGAGTTCAGTAATGGCTAGTCTGGTGGAGTTCAGCGATGGCAAGTAGTTCAGCGATGGCTAGTCTGATGGAGTTCAGTGATGGCTAGTCTGATGGAGTTCAGTGATTCTAATCCAACCTACATGTCGTTAAGGGCATTTTGAGATGGGCTGTTAAATGGAAGTGGGTTTGATGAAATGAAAAACATAGAAAATGCAAGGACTTTCTTTTACTGTAGATGTGCAGTTTAATTCTTATTCTGTGATAGGTCTCAATCTTTTCTTTTCCTTTTAATGCCATTTGTGAACTTTTGTTTCCTAGAATACAGGGCTCAAAATTAGCAGTATTCTGCTAGCCTAAGGCTAGCAAATTTCCTATCAGAAAAGTTGTTTTCATAATTTCAGTAGTCCGACAGCTAGAAAAGTTTCTATTGTCACCAGTCAGTTAGTGAAGAAGGACTAGTGAAGATTCAACAGGACTACTAAATTTCTCAATCTGCTAATCCTTCTGGCTACAAAGAAATTTGTTAAATTCTAGGCCTGCAATATAAATTTTTGTTGTGCATATGTACATAGAATTGTCTCAACATGATTGCAATAGTTGGCAGTTTTATTTTTGGCAGAAGCTCCACATAATGATCACTTTAGCATCCATGTACGTGTCCAGTCATTCACATCCTAGATTAAGGTCAGTGGTGAAGATTCTGGGATAAAGCTCAATGTTAAAGTCTCTTTTTTTTAACTTTCTAGGTAAATAAAAGGCAGGCTTGAACAAAAAGTTAGTCTCTTGTTAAGTCATATTTAACACAGTTATAGGCCCTTGTATTAACTCAGTTATATGCCCTTGTATTAACACACACAGTTATATGCCCTTGTATTAACACAGTTATATGCCCTTGTATTAACACAGTTATATGCCCTTGTATTAATACAGTTATAGGCCCTTGTATTTTCCAATGATTATAAAAGGGTACCACTGTACAAAACTTGCTCTTTAGTACTAAGGTATACTTTAGACTCTGCAGTAAGTCATTAGCAGGTTGTCATCCTCACTGAGCATACATTTACCTTTATGGAGGGCAGGTTTGCAGCTTGTCCTATTTTAGTCAACCATATTTTGCCATTTTCATGTAAAACACAAAAATCAGCACAAAAGTTCCTAATATTGATGCTGACAGAAAGACCTTTTGAGTTCTTTCAATTGATCTATGCTTTACTGCACAATGTAGAAGCTTGATGGTTTGCATCTCAAAATTATCTTGTAAATTAGTTTGAGAGAATTGTTGTTATAAACACAAGTTTGAGATATCCTGGATGTTTGAGCCAACTGTGTTAGAGACAGAGAGATTCTATTGTGTTTCTTGAGATTCCAAGAATACTGTGAATTCAATAGTTTTCATCAGGTACAAATTTTCATGGATTTTGTTGCTACTATCCACAAATTTAAAGATCCAATGAATGGTTATCTTCATTGGAAGCACTGGGACCTCTGTGCTATCCAAGAATGTAAATACCATCCAGAAAATTGTGATATCCATGAAAATATATTAATTCACAGCATGCAGTGGAAGCTGGTTCTAGCTCAGATTTAACCAGTTTTTGGATATATCAAGGTATTAATTTACATCTAAATGATAATATTATCCTTTTTTCTGTCTCTCACTTTTAAAAAAAATTTGGCTTGAACAAATACATTTCAGTGGTCTCTTGGTGTATGTTATAAACAGGTTTCATTGTTTTCTCTGTGTTCTGAACATAAATAATAAACTCTACCAACTCTAGCTGCAGTTGATGACATCTGAAAAGTGCCTCTATACAGGTATAGATCAGGGTTTGTAATGATGCATCAGTGGTGCTGGGAAGACATAGAATTCCATGGGATATTGTCATTGTAAAAGACTTTTTTTCTTCTTCTCTTAGCCATCCAAGCGTTCAAGCATTGGAGCACGATGTGCATGTAAATCCAAATGTAAGACGAACAAGTGCTCTTGTCGCAAAAACGGTGTGGCTTGCCAAGACGAGTGCGGATGTGTTACCATACAGTGTATGAACAGAGAATCTCAGCAGCCCCATTCCACAACCAATGCCGAACTAGAGACTGTAAGCTTGTCTTTGCTTATTTCATTTTTCTTTTGCCTCCATCATATTTATAGAAGGGGCACAGTGTTACCCGTGTCTGTTCAGCAATCACATCACATCATGTCCTGTCCTATCATGTTCTGTCAGTAGCATACTTTGTTTCAGCTCAGTTTGTTCAGTGGGATGTCAGGAATGAAACCAAACTTAGTATGAGGTTTTACATTAAGAAAATCTTTGTAAGTTTAGATTTTCACAATTTTCCAAGAAAATTTAACAAAGTTATAGCCTCTTTTGGCTTTGCCCTTCAATTGCATCATATTTTTGGGTGCATCCATGTTAAACAAGACATGATTATTACTTTTTGAACAACAGCAGTGTCATAAAAATATATCAGTTTTGTCTTGAGAGTCACAAATAGGGTGTCTATGTCATTGGACGGTTTGTAGTAAAGATAAAATATTTAATGGAAACCTTTATTTGTACCCTGCATCAAGATGCAGGAGCCCTGTAGTAATCACCTTTTCTATCTGCCCAGTTAGCATTGGAGGGCCAGAATTAGTCACAGCCAATATATGGAATGCCATCCTCTTTTTCCTTGGACAATGCACATATTACACGTGTGCTATGTGTGCCTTGCTTAGCAAGCAGTGCTTGATTAAATTGTATCCTCCTTCATTGTTCCAGTGCTAGGGTAAGTATTGTCCACCCTTTTCTGGTTTCAGATATTTTTTGTTTGCATGAATTTTTATCTTTCAGAGCTTTTAATGTCAGAAGGTGTGGGCAAGTGTGGCACAGGAAGGCCCTATGGGACACTCACCCCACCTGCTTAGCATGCACAGCATGTGCATGCATGGATGGCTGTCCAATTTATTGTCTTTGGTTGGAGCAGGTGTGGGATTTAGCAGGAAGTCACCGCACATGCAATGTGAGGAAATAGGGCCTCTCTTCCTTGTCTTTAGTGGATAACCCCCTCCATTCCCAGGAGGATCCCTTCTTGGGTTGGGGAATACTGCCCCTGTGGGGCAAGAACGTTCTGTGACCTCTTTGATTCAGAGATCACATATGGGCCAAGGATTCCTGATGCTCATTATGTTGCCATCAGTGCTGGTTAAAGATTGATCCTTCGTCCCTCCCAAGGGAGAAAAAAACACCTGAGAGAGAGTTGAGCCTCCCGTTTAGGGGCAAGCAGTGCCCTCTCAAAATTGGTGTCATGATGACTGGGTTCAGCGAATTGCGCCTTCCTGAGAGGGAAGGGCAATGGTCTTGTTCGGATAAATCTGATGTGGCTAGTCCATCAAATCATCGTTGCCAGACTGGTCTTTGATTGGGCACCAGTCACTGAGCACTGGTAACTGGCCACAAGTCACTTGGCGACAATCACCAGGCACCGGGCTTCAAACACTTGTCACTGGGTATCGTTTATTGGTCTGGAAGAAAAAGTAATTGGATTGATCACCCTGTTACCATTTAATCATAATGGGGATAGGATCAGCATACCCCCTCCCTATATTCCTTTTTAATCCCTACGAGATGTGGGGACCCCCATTTCCAGGAAGTGAGTCTTATTTCCCCCTATGGCACCCTGGCTGTCCCTCCCTTGGTTTCAAGGTGGGGCAAATGTGACAGACTGTGAACCTACCATGTTTCTACTAGTTAGAGCCCACAAGGGGAGGGGGGCACTCAATCACCTAAATGATCTAGAAGGGATCAGTGACCCCACTCCTCTAGGAGGTTCACTAGTAGTGTTAGTCCCATCACTTCCAGTGAGTGGCTTTCTGGATGAGGGAAACCCTATTTTCACATCTCCCTCTCTGGAGAGAGATACTGGGAGGGAAAGTCCTGTCACGCCTCAGGAGCAGTTTCAGGACGATAATGTAATCTCCATCATTTTGGACTCAAATCAGTTTTCAGAGGGACCGGTGGAGACAGTCTCTCTGCCTCCACGTGTTGGAGGAGGAGGAAGTTCGGTCCTAAGCCTTCTGACACTGAAGACAAGAAAATTCTCTCCAGACTGGATATACTCTCGGGCAGTATCTCATCTAGACCTTTCTGTTGTTCCTGCACTCAGCAATGATCCATTAGCTTACACAGAAAGTTTCCCAGGGACAAGAATTCAGCAGGCAGCAGAAAGGGTTTTTGCCTCCAGTTATTGCCTGTTGGCCCCTCAAGCACCCACCCCCACCCTGACACTGGGTCATCACTAGTGGGGATATTTGCTGGAGCATGGGCTCGCCTCCCAGTTGAAACATTGGAGACCTTGGAGCTTAAGGCCTGTACTATCATAACAACTGTTTCACATGCCAATCTCTTTTCCGTGGCCTCCTTCAGTCCCAAGAAGGATCAATCATTGTCTCCCACTGTGCTTCAGCATTTGCTGGAGGCTGTAACGAAGACACTGCATCATGTGCTCTCCATGTTGATGGCATTCTCTATGTAGCTTTTTCACCACTGCAGGGAAGCTGCCTCCGAGATGTCGAAAATCTTGACCACAGCAAGAACCTATTAAGATCTGTACTTCTTGAAGTGGGTATGCTCTTTGAAGACCTCGTCCCTTCTGTGGCATCACAGGATTTGAGGGACCAACAACACAGCTCCCTCTCACCCATCATTCACTAGAAAAGGCAGTCAGAGAGGCCAAGGCAGAAAGTGTTTGTACTCCTCCCTCTTCACCCAGGAGAGAGGGAGGCAGCTCTAAGGAGTTGCGCCCTATCCTGCAGTGTCTTCCTCTCCCGAGCATCCTGGTAGGAGCTCGTCTATCCTTTTTGTCAGGGTTTTGGTCCGGCATCATGGGTGATGTGTGGGTCCATTCCACCTTAAAGGATGGCTACCTGCTTCATTTCTGTGAACATCATCCCCTATTACATACCCTCATCTTCTTTCACCAGTCCAAACTGGCCCAATTAAGAGGTACACACCCTTCTGCGTAGGGCACAGCAGAGAGGTTGGAAAATGACCAGACTCCAGCTTTCTATTCCCAGATATTTCTGGTGTCAAAAAAAGGCAGAAAGTTTTGGCTCAAAATAGACCTCTCCACCTTGGCCAAATTTCTTTGGGAAGAACGTTTCAAGATGGAGACTACCACCTTGGTCAGGAATGCCAGAAGGCGCTACTACTGGGCAGTCTCTATTGATCTTCAGGATACATACCTTCACATCCCGATCTTCCCTCCACACAGGAAATACATTGGATTTTGTCTCAACCAGGGCGTTTTCTAATTTTGAACTTATAAATTTGGCCTTACCCCCAGAGGCTTAACCAGCCTGATGGTGGTGGTTGCAGCCCACATGAGGTTGTTAGGGATTCCCATCCTCTAGTATTTTGACAAGTTGTTGAGGCACAACATCCTCAGAGATTCTTTTTGGAAGGACCTGTCTCTTTTGGTTGACAACGACCTGTCTCAGTCTTATCCCAAATCTAGAGAAGAAATCAGATCTCATCCCTTCCCAGGACTTCATATATGTAGGGATGAATTTCCTCACCAGCTAGAAATGGTTTGTGTTCCTCCGGACATGACTGACCAAATCCTGTCCTTCATACTGGCTTTTCTGACCAAGACCTTGTTGTCGGCTTGCCTTTACCTCTCTCTCTTTCCTGGGGACTCTGAACTTGGCCTTCAGCACGGACCCCTCTGGAATCCAGTATTCACCACCACCTGCTAAATATGGAATTTGTTTCTGACTGGAGTCCCAATTCTCCCCCCACCCCCACCCCAACACCACTCCTTTCTACACACCGATGCATCAGATTCAAGATGGGGTGTTCACCTGGAGTCGAAGGGGGTAGTTCTTAAGGAATTTTGGTCCCAGGATCAAATCGACCCTTTATATAAACAACTTAGAAATGCAGGCAACGTTTCTACCCTTACAGGGGTGTATCAACCTCATAAGGGGTCACTGCATTATGACCATCTCAGACAACACATCAGTAGTAGCATGCCTCAGGCATCAGGGAGGTACAAATACTCTTTCTCTTTCTGTAGAAGCCTGGAACCTCCTCCGATGAGCAGCCTCAGAGGAGATCACTCTCTGAGTCTGCCTTATTCTGGGCAAGAGGAATATCCTGGTGGACAGTCTGTCCAGGGAGGGTTGTTTGGTCGTCACAAAATGGTCTCTGCACTAGTAGGTAGTTGAGTCACTTTTCCAACTAGGGGGAGACCCTTGGTGGACTTCTTCACTATGAGACTGAACTACAAGCTCCCCTTTTATGTCTCTCCAGTACCAGATCAGAGGGCCTGGGCAGAGGATGCCTTGAGTCTAATGTGAGATTGTCTCTGTATGTGTATGACTTCCCACCTTTCAAAATAATTCCACAGGTACTTCATCAAGTCAGGATCTCCACTGCCTGGCTATCCTGGTAGCCCCCATGGCCCCAACAGTCATGGTTCAGCAACCTACTCTACCTGTTAGTAGATGAGCCCAGGAGATTACCACAGAGGAGGGACCTGCTGTCGCAGCACAGGAGGTCTCTCCTCCACAACAGCCCACAGATTCTCCACTTTCAAGTTTGGCTCATCTCAAGTGATTGATCCGCCAGGACCAGTTTTCAAGCAAGTTTGACATCTGCATCATCCAGGATAGGCGGCAATCTACTGCCAGGATTTACAATACAAAGTGAAGAATGTTCTGTGATTGGTGCAGTAGGAAATGCATTGATCCTAGCTATTCCACTTTGAGCACAGTTGATGATTTTCTTCTCTTCCTTTTTGAGATAGAGAATGTTCAGTGTCCACTATTAAGGGCTATAGGGCAGCTCTTTCTAACACTCCCAAGTTTTCTTGGGGTTCAGCCAATGGGTCAGACCCTCATTTTTCTGATCTCATCAGGTATTTTGAGCTTCAGAGACCGGTATCTTGATCACTGATGCCTAGATGGAATCTTTCATGTGTTCTTTGGGCATTGTCAAAAATCCCTTATGAACCTTTGAGTGAAACTTCCTTCAAGAACCTTACCCTTAAGATGGTTTTCCAGTTCTTTTTAGCCTCAGCAAGAAGAAGGAGCAAGCTTCATGCCTTGGCAGTAGAAAAGGGTTGTTTATGGTTCAACAGTAATTATGATTTGGTTTCTCTCATTTGCCAACCTGGGTTTCTGGCTAGAAATCAGCCACCTTCAGTAGCTCCACTTCCTATTGAGATCCCCAGTCTCAGTCATATCTGTGCAGGAGATGATCAAGATATGCTCCTTTGCCCAGTTAGGACCTTAAGGTTTTAATCACCTTCTAAAGGGAGAAGGAAGGCTCAGAAGCATTCTTTCTACCTCTTAAGAGTTCTTCTGATATTTTGATGGCCATTATTTCTTGGTGGATTGTCCTTACTCTCAAGAGAGCTTATTAGTCCCTCACTGAGATGGATCTTTCTTTCATGAGAATTAAAACCCATGAAGTTAGGGCTATTTCTTCGTCTTGGGTCTATTTGAATCACTCATCTTTGGCTGATGTTATGAGAGCTGCCTTCTGCGGTCTCCCACTACGTTTTCCTCCTTTTACCTTCAATCTTTGGTGCATCAGTGCAAAGGCATATTTTTGTTAGGCCCTATAGTGATGGCACAACATGTGGCCCAAACTTATACTGGCTTAGTGTAGTGAACACACTCCTACTGTCAGGGTAAGTATATTAATTTTCTATACCAGATTTGTTGAGTCCATCAGCTTCCCTCCTAACTGGTCAATTCAGCAATGCACTAGTAGCCGTTAATGTATTACTGCTATTAAAATGCAGTTTTTTGGGGGTAGTAAAACTAATTTTAATTATGTAATATTTACCTGCTACTGTTGCAAAGATTCCCTCCTCCGACCCCACTCTGATGTCCTGTACTGTAGGTCCAAGTCTAAAGAGGATGGTATTCTGTATGTTAACTGTAACTAAGGAGTCAGACTGGGATCATGTTCTTTTCAATTCTGGCCCTCCAGAGTACTAATTGGAGGAGGGAATAATTAGCTTGTACTGGAGACTAGAGTCACAGAAAAGGAAAGCAATGCAATAGTAACAGGTAAGTACCCCCCAACACATACACACACACGCACTACATTTTTATCACAGAGTGTTTCTTTAGTCATGCTAAATGCAAGTCTTTTTAATTGTAATATGAAATATATTTTGTAGACAAATTAATGGAACATTAAAAGATGTTTCACTAGCTATGTTTTGAAATGCATTGGAACTCCATGTCCGATAGAAATGTAACTTACAAATTGTTTTATAATACAAGTGTTGGTAAGTCTTGTTCAGGATGACTAACATTGTTGCCCAGTCAGATGCTTTATTAAATAATTACTTTACAAGCATTTTCATAATATTAATTATCAATAAACTGCCAAACATCTACAAATAGAAATCCTCATGTTCATGCAACTAGTCAAACTGGTTTTCATGGATTACCATGAAACTTATTATGGGCATCACTTTAAGATGCACATATTGACAAAACACTTTGCTCCAACAGTTTTAATGCAGCTGAATCGAGTGTATGACAAATCTCAATTTTCATTGGATCACCATGAAACATAAAACTTGGTACATGTTATGGTCATCATCTGAAGATACACATATTGACAAATCACTTTGCTGTTGCAGTTTTATTACTTATTGCACTATTTGTCTTTCTCCTGGTTGCATTGTATGACAGCTTGTGAACACAACTAGACTGAGTTTTTTAATGGATCACTGTGAAACTTGGTACATGCTATGGTCATCATCTGAAGATGCACATATGAATACTCCTGCAATTTTTGTTAGAGTTATTGGCCTTTTTTTTACTTGCAGCTAGATGTAGTGCATGGCAAAATCTCACAAATGCAATTAGCCTTACATATTTCATTGAATTGCCATGAAACTTGGAAAATGTTGTAGTCACTGTTTGAAGAAGCACATCACAGTCCAAAATGTCTGAAAATGCACATCCACAGTCCAACACTTTTTGTTGTATATATTACCTTTTTGACTTGGAGCCTGATGTAGTGTATAACATACTTTTCAGAATGCAGTTAGCCTGATTTAGAGTATAACATAGTCTTCAGAATGCAATTAGCCTGATGTAGTGTATAACATAATCTTCAGTATGCAATTATCCTGATGTAGTGTATAACATAATCTTCATAATGCAATTAGCCTAATGTAGTGTATAACATAATCTTCAGAATACAATTAGCCTGATGTAGTGTATAACATAATCTTCAGGAAAAAAAATAACCTGATGTAGTGTATAACAATCTTCAGAATGCTATTAGCGTGATGTAGTGTATAAAATAATCTTCAGAATGCAATTGGCCTAATGTAATGTAAAACATAATCTTCAGAATGCAATTAGCCTGATATAGTGTATAACATAATCCTCAGAATGTAATTAGTCTGATGTAGTATATAACATAATCTTCAGAATGCTGTTAGCCTGATGTAGTGTGTAACAATCTTCAGAATGCTATTAGCGTGATGTAGTGTATAACATAATCTTCAGGATGCAATTAGCCTGATGTAGTGTATAACATAATCATCTGAATGCAATAGCCTGATATAGTGTATAACATAATCTTCAGAATCCAATTAGCCTGATGTAGTGTATAACATAATCTTCAGAATCCAATTAGCCTGATGTAGTGTATAACATAATCTTCAGAATGTAATTAATCTGATGTAGTGTATAACATAATCTTCAGAATCCAATTAGCCTGATGTAGTGTATAACATAATCTTCAGAATGCAATTAGCCTGATGTAGTGTATAACATAAACTTCAGAATGTAATTAATCTGATGTTGTGTATAATATAATCTTCAGGATACTGTTAGCCTGATGTATTGTATAACATAACCTTCAAAATGTTTTTAGCCTGATGTAGTGTATAACATAATTTTTAGAATGCAATTAGCCTGATGTAGTGTATAACATAATCTTCAGAATGCAATTAGCCTGATGTAGTGTATAACATAATCTTGAGAATGCAGTTAGCCTAATGTAGTGTATAACATAATCTTCATAATGTAATTAGCCTGATGTAGTGTATAACATAATCTTCATAATGCAATTAGCCTCACATTTTTTCATGGATCGCCATGAAACTTCATACATGTTATGGTCATCTGTTGAAGATGTGTGTGTCAAAAGATTACTGTCCGACTGCAATTTTGGCTAGAATTATTGCCCTTTTTGTCATGCAGCTGAATGCAGTGTAAGACAGAATCTTGTGAACACAACTTGTGTTACAGTGTTTTATAAATTGCTGTGAAACATGGTGTATATATTATGGTCATCATCTAAAGATGTGTGTATATGACAAATCTTTGTGCTCCTGTGATGTTTGTGAGAATTATTTCCCTTTTTGGCTTACAGTTGGATACAATGTATTGCAGAATTTTGTGAATGGAACTACTGTCACAGTTTTTGTTAGATTGCTGTGAAACTTAGTACATATTATGGTCAACATCAGAAAATATGTCGACCAATCAATGTACTTGTACTATAAATGGATGCACTTTTGTTTACTATAGACTCATAACCATTATTGAGTAGAGGTCAGATGCGGGAGAGGTGTGGGTATATTTACATAAGCAAATAACTCACCATTCCTGTAGTTGTGTGTTGCACAAGCTGCTAACAACAACTTCTTGTGGGTTTTGTGTGAGAATATTTATTGAGAATTACATTGTCTCTAAAAATACCTTTCCCTACCCAAACTTGAAAGCATTAGCATAAAAGGAATGTATTATATTGACTGGTAAGGCCACACACAAAAAAATATATGTTTCCGGTTAGCTGACTGTCCATGTTTCTCATTGCTGACCCTAGCACTTATACGCGAGTATATAAGTTATAATGTAAAAAAAAAAAAAAAAAAAAAATCCTACCTGCTTAACCTAATTTTACCCTAATTTTAAAACCAGTACAATAGGAAAAACATTTATTTTTGGCCTAAAGCAAACCCCCCCCATGAAAATATGGTTCAAAGTCACACTTTCTATCTGTAAGTCAACACAAGGGGATGTCTGATTGCAGGCATAATAATAATAATAATAATAATAATGTCTTTATTTTAAGAGGGCAACTCAGTTAGTTAATACAACTAATCTCCCTTAAGGATCTCTACTAAAAAACAAAAACAAAAAAAAAACAATTACAAAGTATTATCAGTCGTATTAAGGCAAAGTATCTTCATGCAAGTTTTTTCTCTCTCTCTTAAAAATAACTATTTAGAAATAAACACATCTACAAATACGTTATGAAAGTTGGAGGATTTAACTGCATATATACAGTTTTGTTTCATCTCTCCAAGAACTATGTTTTGAAATGACTTTAAGCAAGATCTTCATGTATACATAGCAGTTTATAGCAGCTAGGAAGTAGTTGCATGAATGTATTGGGGTGTGGTTATCCTGTTTGCAAAAGGGTCAGTTTAGTAAAAAAAAAACTCTCTTAAATCTAGATGTGCCTTTTATGGTTTTAAGTAATCTGCTCTACTTGGGATAGAGATATGACCCTTCTGGATTGACTTGCTGGTGTTGATAAGACCTTGAAGGGAGTTGCATTTCAGTCAGTCCATGTCATCATTTAAAGGAGACATGTCTGAGCATTTTTTCCCAAGCACAACAGTGATATAGTGTTACACTTGTTCATCAGTCACGCCTTGGTTGGGTTTTGCATAGAGGTACGTTTTCAAGCATTGTGGTTGGGGTATATGTGTTCCATAAAGACATTTCTAGTTTTTCACTTTGATCACTGTCTATCATTGTGTCTATCTTAGTGTGTCTGTTTGTACATCAAGTTAAGCTTTTGTTGAAGTCACTGTGGTTGAGCACATGTGTTCCATGAAAACATTCTAATCTTTTGTTTACATTTACTGACAAAATTTACATGCTTAGAATTATTTCCTCTGCAAAGTTTACATGATGAACAAACTGTAATATGCAGAGAAGCCAACACCTCTGATTTCGCTTGAGTTTCTCAGAATTTTAACTAAAAATCCGCACTCTGAATTGTGATCCCTTTTGACTGACTTTTTTTGCTGTGTCATCTTCATAGCAAAATGATGATTTAAGTGGTAAAAGTTTCCACGGTAAATAAACATGCTATCACCGGTTCCATTAAATTATGGAAGTTTTTCTTCTCAGTGCTAGATACCAGTCTATACACTTTGAATGATATGGAAAATGGTGGCAGATGAAGCACCACCAAGAAAGAAAAAGAATGGATTTTGAGAACATTACACATTTTGCAGTGTCTCTGCAAGTTACATATATCTAATACACATTTTGCAGTGTCTGTACAAGATACATATATCTAGTACACATTTTGCAATGTCTGTGCAAGATACATATATCTAGTACACATTTTGCAGTTTCTGTGCAAGATACATACATCTAGTACACATTTTGCAATGTCTGTGCAAGATACATATATCTAATACACATTTTGCAATGTCTGTGCAAGATACATATATCTAGTACACATTTTGCAGTTTCTGTGCAAGGTACATATATCTAGTACATGGTGGAAAGTGTGATCTATTGAGACACACTTTAACTTGAAAGAAACATGCTGACCTTTCTTAGGCATTTAAGGAGAGATAAAATATCAGAATTATTCATGCAGCACAATGATTTATCAATCATTCAGGCATAAGTCACCTTGACAAAGTTTCTTGTTGAAAATAATCTACTTGTGTAATTGGTAAATTTGGCAGTAAGATGTTCCAGAACATGCTTCCCAACATTCGAAGTACTATGGATGTGGTTGGACAAAGACTAATTAAGATATACAGTTCTTCTTAAAAAATTCATCTTGATGATTAAAACTTGATCTTCTATGTAAGTGATGTCAAACCAATATTTCTATATCTGTTTTTTTTCCCCTCTGAACTTTATATTAAAAAAAAATGATTCTCCTCTTTGAATTCTTGAAAAAAAATTATTTCTATGAATTTCAACACCAAGAATGGAATAGTTTGTTTATAATACATTATATCATTTTTCTGCTATGGGGATGCCATCTACAGCAAGATGAAATTTTTTGGAACCATTTCTGCTTTTGAGGGACATTGCCTCCATAGTACCCCCCACAAAGGGGCTTTGCCCCTTGGACTGAAAACAGGGGACACAAACCCTTGCATCCCCCAACTCTGTTTTTTTTCTTCTTCTTCAAACATGTTGGCATCTCTGGACTATCCAAACTAACTGGCAGGTATGGGTTTTGCTAATCTTGAGAGGCTTATTCTACATTAATTTGAAGAAAGGCAGGTTGAATGATTCCTGTATTTTCTGTTCTGGATTTATCTGTCACATATTTAAACATTGGATCTTACCAATCAGATAACATTTTAAAACATGTTCTCTCTCTCTCGTTGTTACAGAGTGAAGGCAGTTCAGTAATGAACAGTACATTTCTATGTGAAGAAAAAGACAATGGAAGTGCATCAGAAACATCCGACATTCTGCAGACTGCTCAGAAGACCCACAAGATTTTGGGACTAATACAAAATGGTGATAGTGGACAACGGAGCTCTGATGAGTTTATCATGCCAACGCCACTAAAGTCACGGAAAAGTGCACATTCTAATAGCAGCCAAGGAGATGAGTCATTAAGTCGGGGACTCAAGAGACGAAAACTTCTCCCAGGCAAGCAGGGAAGCTTCTTTGAACCATTGTAAAATTGTCCTTAAAAAACACAACAAACTTGTTCATTGTTTTAACAGACCTTGCTTCCAATGAACATGGAATATCACCAACTGTGGTCTTTGATAGGTACCGGAAGAGAGATTACTGGTTGTATTGAACAATTTGTTTGAAGTTAACATGCTTTTCTATAGGAGAAACTTATTACAGCAATCTCCTTCTTATGAGGCTTCTTAAGAGAGGACATCCCATGATGATAGGCCACCTTTTTCTGCACTTATGTGATATGTTTCTACTATACCTTCTTCCCCTCCCTCCCCCCTCCCCCCCCCCCCCCCATGTGACCTTGTAAGAGAGAAACCACAATAATGATTATGGAGCTCTTCTTATTCAGAGTTATAAATTTGACATTTATGTTTGAAGAGGAAGAAGAGCAGAGGTGCTAGTGTGTGTGTTTGTTTCTGTGCATGTACTATTATGTATGTCCATGCATTTATGTGTCTTCAGCTTTTAGTACACATTGATTCAGTCATGGAGATGATATTATCAAAGGAACTGCATCATATTAATTGTCCCATCAGCAAAGCATAGGTACAATATGAGGATTTTTTTCTTCTGGAAATGTCGTTGGTGCGTTCAGCAAAATCAGAGCTGAGGTTTTGTATATGGCCCCTTTTCCTGGACACTATGGCATGTTTAGTTACGAAACTTCATCAGCAATTTATTCCTGAAAATTGAGTTCCTGATTATCAGATTTATTTGCAAAACAATGGGCCCAGGCCCCAGGCCCAAAAATCTGGGAAAAGTTCATGATCAAAGACTAAAACGTTGACAGCAAAGGAAACATATTTTCTTAATTTGTATCACCCTTTATTACAATAATTACATGTTGCTACATGTAAGATATTAAATTATAAAAACGGAGGATGTTCTGAAATTATTGCTTGGTGAAAGCAGTTATTAAAAGAAGGACTAGAACCAGGAAGTTATTTTTTTGTTTTGCCAGTCAGTGATTAAAAACCTCCATATTTATGACTTCAGTTTTTTAGTGTATAAAATATTTCATTGCCCTTGAGATAAAACTCGTTAGACACGATTGATTTTGGAGGAATAGGTCCCTACTTTTTAATGTTCACCCATATTCTAACCATGTCTGTCCTTCACATTGCATCCCATCATGTCACAATTGACATGTTACCCATGTCTGTTTTTCTCATCACATCTCATCATGTCACAACCCTGACATATCACCCATATCTGACCTTCCCATAACATCCCATCATGTCACAACTCTGACATGCTACCCATGTCTGTCCTTCTCATCATGTCCCATCATGTCACAATCCTGACACATTACCCATGTCTGTTCTTCCCTTCCCATCCCATCATGTCACACCCCTGTCATGTTACCCATGTCTGTCCTTCTCATCATGTCCCATCATGTCACAACCCTGACACATTACCCATGTCTGTCCTTCTCATCATGTCACAATCCTGACACATTACCCATGTCTGTCCTTCCCTTCCCATCCCATCCCATCATGTCACACCCCCATCATGCTACCCATGTCTGTCCTTCTCATCATGCCCCATCATGTCACAACCCTGATGCGTTACCTATGTCTGTCCTTCTCATCATGTTCCATCATGTCACAATCCTGACACGTTACCCATGTCTGTTCTTCCCATCACATCGCATCATGTCACAACCCTGACAAATTTTGTTTCTGCTTAATAACTTTTGGAGGACTTAATGGATCAAAATTAGTATGAGGCTTTATAAGTCCATAGTCATAAAAGCTCCAAAATGGCAGTTGCAATACCATCCATGTAGGACATTGATTTGAAAATACATTTCCTGACACAATTCTGCCCACTGCAGAAATGTCAAAGCTAGTAAATAAAATGCAAGACATCTTGACTAGACTGCATGTTTCCCAGTCAAGTTGTCACCAGTTAGATATAGCGCAGATGTAGCCAGTGTACTAAGGTTAGTTTTAGCCTCTGTATACATATCACTTGTTTGACCATGTGCTTAGTTGTTTGCAATGAATCAGGCATTGTATTAATATCATGCCAGGTAGGAGTACCACTCTGATATTTACAAAATTAATTTTAAAAGTTGAATTAGATTTTAATAAATTTGTAAACTTAGCAAATGAGAAGAGAGAGGCAGACAGATAGAGATCCATGCCTAATCACCAAAAACCAAAAAATGAGAGGCAGACAGACAGACAGAGATCCATGCCTAAGCACCAAAAATTCAGCCAAAATGGATAAGATGAACAATGAGGTAAAAAAAATATTTTAAAAAATGCATGAATTGACTGAAATTTAATTTTGCACTAAAACAGTTAACAAATGTCAGCTGTACAGTATTTTGTGAATGCTATTGTGGTGTCATTATTGTGAAATATCAAATTGGAGGAAATTGTTAGGCTACACTAATTAGACTGCTAAAGGATTGGGTAATCAGTAATTAGGCTGCTAAAGGCTAGGATACACAGTAATTAGGCTGCTAAAGGATAAGGTACTCAGTAATTAGGCTGCTAAAAGAAAGGGTACTCAGTAATTAGGCTGCTAAAGGATAAGGTACTCAGTAATTAGGCTGCTAAAAGAAAGGGTACTCAGTAATTAGGCTGCTAAAGAATAAGGTACTCAGTAATTAGGCTGCTAAAGGAATTAATTTCTTGTGTAAGTGTAAATACTAATAAAGTATAACAGATTATAATTTCTTGGAGGAAAAACAAATAAATGGTTAGAATAAGAAAGCATAAAAACAAAAGCTACAACATATTATTACTGAATAAGAAAATTATTTTTTGCATTGAATAAAAAGCGGAGTTTAAGTTTAGTAAGATCTCAAAGTAATTTTAAGTGTTAATAATATGTTTAGTAATGCTGTCAAGTTATTTTGCATAGCCTGTTACTCCATTCCAGTTAATTGTTCATTCCTTTTTTAACTCATTTTTGTTTTTCTTCGTCTCATTTTCAGTTCTTTTTTGCATCTTACTAAATCAAGAGAGTAAGATTAACAATGTTTGGAGTGCGCTGTATGTTGTCCGGAAAGTGCAATTTTCCAAATGTGTGTTTTGAATTAAAAAATCATTGGCAAAATAAATTCATATATGTGTTTTCAATATAAAATCCAATGATTTTATGTTGAAAACACACAGATGAATTTATTTTATTTTTTTTTTTAATTTTTTTAATTTTTTTTTGGTAGACATCAACTAAGAGAACTTTATCATACATTGAGATATTTAAATGTATTACTACAATTTCATTCTTACCTTGCCAGATACAATGATCTCAATTAAACCAAATTGAACACATTCTGTTTTAAAATTTGAAAAGTTAACAGTACTTATAGCTCTTCAACAATCTTTAGACAGGTGTTTTTCATCTTTAGACAGGTGTTTATCAACATATTTATATTTTAAGACATTTTAAGACAGATAAATGTAAGAAAGAAAGGGATGACATGTATATCATATAAATTTAATTGACAATGATTGGTTTTTATTTTGGGCATTTTTCATGTGGTCTTCTATACCACTACAAGAAAGATAGGCCCTACACAAAGTTTCATGGACACAGGCATTTGTTACCTGAGATTTTTGCACATTGATTTTAGGTCATAACAGTCTTCTCCATTTTACATGTTACAAGTGGAGCAGTCCTATAGGCCTGTCTGTAGATGGTTGTTTTACCTGTTACAAGTGGAGCAGTCCTATAGGCCTGTCTGTAGATGGTTGTATTACCTGTCAGAAGTGGAGCAGTCCTATAGGCCTGTCTGTAGATTGTTGTTTTACCTGTTACAAGTGGAGCAGTCCTATAGGCCTGCCTGTAGATGGTTGTTTTACATGTTACAAGTGGAGCAGTCCTATAGGCCTGTCAGTAGATGGTTGTTTTACCTTTTACAAGTGGAGCAGTCCTATAGGCCTGTCAGTAGATGGTTGTTTTACCTTTTACAAGTGGAGCAGTCCTATAGGCCTGTCTGTAGATTGTTGTTTTACCTGTCAGAAGTGGAGCAGTCCTATAGGCCTGTCAGTAGATGGTTGTTTTACCTGTCAGAAGTGGAGCAGTCCTATAGGCCTGTCAGTAGATGGTTGTTTTACCTGTTAGAAGTGGAGCAGTCCTATAGGCCTGTCAGTAGATGGTTGTTTTACCTGTTAGAATTGGAGCAGTCCTATAGGCCTGTCTGTAGATGGTTGTTTTACCTTTTACAAGTGGAGCAGTCCTATAGGCCTGTCAGTAGATGGTTGTTTTACCTGTTAGAAGTGGAGCAGTCCTATAGGCCTGTCTGTAGATGGTTGTTTTACCTTTTACAAGTGGAGCAGTCCTATAGGCCTGTCAGTAGATGGTTATTTTACCTGTCAGAAGTGGAGCAGTCCTATAGGCCTGTCAGTAGATGGTTGTTTTACCTGTCAGAAGTGGAGCAGTCCTATAGGCCTGTCTGTAGATTGTTGTTTTACCTGTCAGAAGTGGAGCAGTCCTATAGGCCTGTCAGTAGATGGTTGTTTTACCTGTCAGAAGTGGAGCAGTCCTATAGGCCTGTCTGTAGATGGTTGTTTTACCTTTTACAAGTGGAGCAGTCCTATAGGCCTGTCTGTAGATGGTTGTTTTACCTGTCAGAAGTGGAGCAGTCCTATAGGCCTGTCAGTAGATGGTTGTTTTACCTGTTAGAAGTGGAGCCGTCCTATAGGCCTGTCTGTAGATGGTTGTTTTACCTGATAGAAGTGGAGTAGTCCTTTAGTCCTGTCTTTAGATCGTTGGAGAGCTATAGAGCTTGGTAAATATATGTAAATGTAAATATATGTAAATATAAATATATGTGTGTGTAAATAAAAAGATGCAGAATCCTATATGTAATTATGATTATGAAGGATCTGTGGTTGTTCTTATGCATAAAATATTGTGGTTATGTTTATTTCTTTACATCAGGCATGTTTAACCTACGGCCCGCAGGCCATATCCAACCTGCGACCTGGTTTTATCAGCTTATTTACATCATAGGGTGTGGCTTTAAAAATCACTTATCCTGACCGAACCCCAGAGGAAGTTGCACATGCCTGGTTTACACCATCATTAGAAAGAAAAAATATTCAAAGAACTTAAACAGATGCTTACCATCTAGTTTTAATGCTTAAATAAGTGTGCTGTTGTAATATTTAGGTACAAAGTATGCTGTGTGGTAGACAAATTATTTTTCCTCTTAACTAAGTAATGTACAAAATAAAAGTAGCATGTTTATATGAATGTATTTGTCTCTTCTTTTTTTTTTTTTTTTTTGTGCCAACATAATCATTAGGTATCACTACACTTATTGAACCAATTAACTGTTAATGCACCCTATTGTCCCTAAGAAAATCATGAATATTTTCTCTGATTTTTTGTTGAGATCTGCTAACAATTGAAGAATGTTACTTGTCATTCATTCAAAAGCAGCATTTAGGCCTAAACAGAAAATAAAATGTACATTGGGTTCATCTTCGTGGCATTTGCATTGGATGACAAAGCAAACACGTGTGATTTGGCCTATTCCAGTAGTTTAATTCAAATACAATTACTTACAGAAAATGTAACACATAACCTTTGTTTATTTCTTTATGTGTTGTGTCCAGATTAGTGCCTAACATAAGCAAGCTGAACTTATGAACTCGTGCACTGGATTTGATAAAAAAAAAATGTAGAAACATGAAGAAATATATAAGGAATTAAATTAATATAGTGATGCCTTTATATTCATGACAAGATATGTTTTATAACATGATGTCGTTGATATAATAGTATAAAGTACAACATCTCTGCATTTATGGTACTATTGAATGTATCTGGCATTCCTGGTACTGTCGAAGTTATCTGGCATCTGAATGGCTTTCTTCATAAAATTTTTCTTAATGCACAAGCACATTATTGAGGCAAATATTGTGATTCAGTGGCAGTGGCAGACCTTGTTGCTGTCCGATGTTTGATAAGGTCTCTATTTCTAAATAGATTCTTTTTATTCTCATGCCATCCATTCGTCTGTAACTCTATCTCCTCCTAAACTTCTGAGTAGAAATTCACCAAACTTGGTACATATATTGCCCATCTAACAACCATAAATACGAGGATTAGTTTTTGGCATCACACCCTGGGGTCTATGGGAGGGGGTCAGAGATGAAATATGTACAAAAATTGTAATGACAATGAAATTTTTTAAATGTACTTTGACCCAGTTTTAGCATGCAGTAATGACAGGAAGATACATAACGTATGTAATGGATTTTGGGTTATTACAACAGGGTTACAGTATTTTTGTCTCGCCTGCTTTAGCATATGCAAGAACAAGGTATCAATAATTCCGCCAGCAGTGGTATCAATATTGCTTAATATTTTGGTTCAAGTTTTTTTTTTTATATGGTCATAAGTCCCAGACCTTAGGAGAGATAGCAGTCATACATTGAATAGAATTGGAAAGCTCTGCCCTTTCATGTCCATGCACACCAACCCTTTCTCTGGCCCTCGTGTAACAATAGGGTCATTTGAAAATCTTGATTAAGTGCTTGATTCAAGTTTTCTAGGACCCCAAAAATGTGAGAAACAACTATCATACTTGAACTGTAGAATTAGACATCTCTGCCCTTTAATAGGCATGAATGCCTATCCCCCATCTGACCCTCAAGCAAGGTCAAGGTCATTTGAAAAAGTTGGTTGTCAAAGCGTTTTTGTTAAATTTTTTCTGTATTGACATTAGACCCAAACCCTGTGAGGGGCAGCTTTCACACTTGGACTAGAATCAGTACACACTATCCTTTCATATTCGTGCATCCATACCCTCCCTCTGACCGTCAACAAAGCTCAAGGTCATTTGAATGTTAATTCTTTACCACTAAGTGTAAGCAAAGTTAAAGAGTAAATAAGACATATTACAAGACGTTTTCACACCCATGTGCCAGATCTAACTGTTATGATACAGTCAGTTGCGGGCTGATTTTTTTTATAGATGGGAGCTTTTGTTTGGTCACCACACCTTTTCAGACGAAACCAACGTGGAAATGTCCTAACTGGCTTGTCGTAGGTCATGACTTTGATCTGATGAATAATGTAGAGAAAATGTGTTTTATTCTCTTAAAACCAGATCAAAGTGAAAGCTAGTGACACAGCTTGCTTTGACGGCTTTAATCGACGCACATATTTTCATTATACATGTTGCATTTTATCCTAAGGTTGAAGAAGTACACTTATGAAAATCTGTCTCCAAGCAATCCAATTGAAATGATTTGTAAATCTGTCACTTTAAATGTAATGCGTCGGCGCTTGTACTCGGAGAGTCTAATAATACATTTACTGATGCAAACTCAAATCAGGAGATCAAATGTTTTCAATTCATAAATATACTTTAAATGCAATTATATATTATTTATATTCGAAAAATTACTGACGTCAGCAGAAACCCCACACTATTATATTTCAGCTGCCACCCAATGTGAAAGCATTAATTTTTCACACCTCCAATGAAAAAATTTGACAACAAATGAAGCATGCGATGGTGGGATGAGTAATCGTTGTATTGGTTTTATGGCGAGACATCATTTAAAAAAATGTTAAACTGGATACGGCATTGCATATTTATCGCGTTATCAGTCAGCAAATCTACAGAACAGGCATATTTGGAGAATGCTTTTGGCAATCAGATGGGACAAAAAAAGTGAATTCGTGTAAATATTTTACATTTATAGATTTCCCTGGACTATTTGAGTTGAAATAGTTGAATTAAATATTTTGTAACACAACTTTACAGAGACGCTTCTCTACCGCCGCTACTTCCCCCCACCCCCCGAAATTAAAAAAAAAAAAAAAAAAATGAAAATAAAAATACAAATCCGCTTAGCTTGTGATTACTGTTTCATAAACATCATCTAATTGTTAATCATTGGCCAATGGCGCACATTATGCACATTGTACATCAATTATATAGGAACATAAATATTTAATGAATTCAGAGAACCGAAATCGGGGTTATTAATCCCAAGTGGCACTTTTGTCGAAGATAAACTGATGTGAGGTAGTGCAACAATTTACCACAGGCATTTTAAAATGTGTAGGTTTTATTGGTCCTAGATTTTATAATGGAGTCAAATTGAAATCAGACGTTTACAAAATCGTTTATAAAGAAAGAGACATTGCAACTCAGAAACATTTGTGTCCAGACAACAAGAACAACAACAGTAGCAACATCATCAAAAAAGAATAAACATGCCAGTGATAAACCTCATGGGAAGCGGAAGCGACGTCTCGAAAAGCGCGTATTCCAAAACATCACTGGTAAGTAAAGTTCTCGTGAGAAGTTTAGTATCATAATATATAATGCTAGCTGAGGTGGATTACAAATTTGGACCCATGGTAGTTTGTTCGTGAAAAAAGGGCGAGTTTGAGACGCACATTTAATACAGACTATCATGGTGACTAAGCTAAGAATATTAGTGGCATTTAAATTGGGGTGGGACTGCAAATTTGGGCGTAAAGTACGATGTTTTGCAAATTCCTAAAATGTGGTACAAATTTTTGTTTATGCAACACTAAAATTATGATATGCAAACATACGTCTGATGATAGGAAATTATAGTGTTTTAAAAAAAAATAGTTTTTTTTGCCTGGGGGTGGAATCAAAGTTGCATAAAGAGTCTGCCTGTGGGATTTATATTATATTTAACCTTATCCAATATTTTTCCTCCTTTGAGAAAAAATAATAAATAAAAGATCCCGGGTAAATGTCCATCAGATCGTCCGCGTACGTACACGATCTTGTAAACTAAACAAGTTTAGCATTTTTTTTTTTTTTTTATAGATTGCTGGAAAACCTGGTACATATTATAATCATCATCTGAAAAGGTGCATTTTGCCTAATAGCTCATTTCCCGTAATTTTTGTCAGAATCCTTTTCGATCTGCAGCTGGATGTCTTGTATGACATAATCTTGTGATTGTAACAAGTCCAGCAGTTTCTGATGAATTACTGTGAAACTTGATCCATGCTATTGTCACTATAGCAAGATGCACATGTTGAGTCTTGCTTAATCACTGTCTTCCCGCAATTTTTGTTAGAGTCATTGCCTTTTTTAATTTACAGCTGGATTTAATATATGACATAATCTTATGACCGCAATTTTAAAGTCTCGCAGTTTTTGATGGATCGCTGGGATATTTACTACGGTCATCATCAAACTATGAAATCTCTTAGTTTTTGATGGATCGCTGTGATATTTATTACGGTCATCATCAAACTATGAAGTCTCTTAGTTTTGTATGGATCGCTGTGATGTTTACTACGGTCATCATCAAACTATGAAATCTCTCAGTTTTTGATGGATCGCTGTGATATTTATTACGGTCATCATCAAACTATGAAGTCTCTTAGTTTTTGATGGATCGCTGTGATATTTACTACGGTCATCATCAAACTATGAAGTCTCTTAGTTTTTGATGGATCTCTGTGATATTTACTACGGTCATCATCAAACTATGAAGTCTCTCAGTTTTTGATGGATCGCTGTGATATTTACTACGGTCATCATCAAACTATGAAGTCTCTTAGTTTTTGATGGATCGCTGTGATATTTACTACGGTCATCATCAAACTATGAAGTCTCTTAGTTTTTTATGGATCTCTGTGATATTTACTACGGTCATCATCAAACTATGAAGTCTCTCAGTTTTTGATGGATCGCTGTGATATTTGCTACGGTCATCATCAAACTATGAAGTATCTCAGTTTTTGATGGATCGCTGTGATATTTACTACGGTCATCATCAAACTATGAAGTCTCTCAGTTTTTGATGGATCGCTGTGATATTTACTACGGTCATCATCAAACTATGAAGTCTCTCAGTTTTTGATGGATCGCTGTGATATTTACTACGGTCATCATCAAACTATGAAGTCTCTCAGTTTTTGATGGATCGCTGGGATATTTATTATGGCCATCATCAAAGTGAAGTCTCACTGAATGTGCTTCCGCGATTTTCAAAGAGTTATTACTCCTTCCTATTTACAGCTGGATGCAGTATATGCCTCTAGTACCGCAACCAATGTTGCAAGTTATTGATGGATTTTGGTGATATTTGGTGCATATTATGTAAGTCATGTGAAGATGTGCATATTCAACACTCACGATTCTCTCGAGATTTGTTTTAGCAGAGTTATTGCCCTTGTCGACTTGCAGCTAGATGTATCGGGAAATGATTTGTGTTGAGAATGTCCAGTAGTCGAGAGCTGTCACTCCCGCGCAGCGCCGGCGCAAGGATATTGCCCTTAAGGATTCGTACTATTAATCGAACTTTCAGCCTGCGGGCCCCCCCCCCCCCCCCAATTAACTTTCGAAAATGAATATTGTGCATTAGTATGAATACAAATACTGCATCTGTTTTTCTCTTTTTATTTGTATACGCTTATTATCTTCTATTTTACGCTATTTATCTTTTTTTTAATTATTCATTCGGTTTTTTGCTGCCCCCCCCCCCCTCCCAAATTTTGCCGCCCTATGCGACCGCCTAGTTTGCCTAGCGGTTAAACCGGCCCTGCTCCCGCGAAATAATTCGAAGCGGGGTGAGAAAAGTGAGTACGTTCGACACTAATCATTAAGCGAAGAAAAAAAGATGCAATTTGCTTTAATAAATAAAAAAAAAACAATAACATTGTATATATAAAGCTATATATTAAAACAAACATGAAATTATTCTACTTCACGCCAAAAATAAACTAAGGCTTACCAGCCTCATATTTTCCAAGATTCTCCGCATTAGAAATATAATATAAAATTATGTAAATCATCCAATAACCAATTAACCAGAATATCATAAATATATATTTGTGATGTATGTTAAAACAAACATTTCTGAATAATACGCAAATCATTGTGTATGGATTCAAATAAATACAACATTTTCATTGTTAGACCATAAATGCCGAAAAAACAAGGTTTATAGCTTTCAAAGCATGAAGAAGTCATCTCCGAAAATAATTATCGTACAGCATGAAGTTATCGTCGAAAATATTTATAATAACAAATATAATATTATAATCACAAGTAATAATGACACAATTAATAGTCAATTTCTACTATTGCTTCATTTTCATTATATATATATATATATATATATATATATATATATAACAAAAGTACAGCAATCTGTGACACTATATTTTACAATCCACAACATAAGAATAAGAACAGAATTGCGATTACTGAAAAATTTTGCATAGACTTATATAATTATGCCTGCATATCATATGAGGAAAAAGAATTTAAAATATACAAAGAAGAAACTAGTAAAATTAAGAACACGCAAACAATAAAGTGATCAGCATACATGTAGGTGAAGAAGAGAAGAACTTTCCGAATGCAGATGCAATTTAATTTGCATCCGTCTTTCGGGAATCATTTATATGGACTCCTTGGTCGGGTATGCGCATGCCTTCGCCCTAAAATGAACATAGCTTCGAGATTTGACGCAACCATTCGCAAGAAATAGGAGAAGCCATTACACAACACATTCCTTTGTCAAATAATTTTACAGGTTGGTCGAAAGTGCATGATCCAACCCAGAGTTCAGAATTTCTTCACTGCTACATACATGCTGTCTGAATTCTGTTGACGTAATATCTTATATCTTTTCACCCCGAGGGCAATAAGGTAATAAGATGCTGCCTTAGTATTCAGCCAATATGTAAATTCTACTTTATGGAAAAAAATGCTGTAAATTCAGTCGTAATCGATACAATATATGGTAAAATCGTGTGACCCCAACTTGTCTTGCAGTTTGTTTTGTTTTTATGGATTTCTTTGATATATAATGCAGTTTATGATCATCGTCTGAAGACATGCTCATATTTACCAATCACAGAGCTCCCGCGATTTGTGTTAGTTATTACCCTTTCGACTTATAGCTTGATTCGAATAAATCACACGCCATTGTGAACGCAACTAGTGTCTCAATTTCAACTTATAGCTTGATGCACACAACTTTGTGAACGCAACCAGTGTCTCAATTTTGACCTATAGCTTGATGCAATAAATCACACAACATTGTGAACGCAACTAGTGTCTCAATTTCAACTTACAGCTTGATGCAATAAATCACACAACATTGTGAATGCAACTAGTGTCTCAATTTTGACCTATAGCTTGATGCAATAAATCACACAACATTGTGAATGCAGCTAGTGTCTCAATTTCAACTTATAACTTGATGCAATAGATCACACAAATTTGTGAACGCAACTAGTGTATCAATTTCGACTAACAGCTTGATGCAATAAATCACACAACATTGTGAACGCAACTAGTGTCTCAATGTCAATTTATAGCTTGATGCAATAAATCACACAACATTGTGAACGCAACTAGTGTCTCAATTTCAACTTATAGCTTGATGCAATAAATCACACAACATTGTGAACGCAACTAGTGTCTCAATTTCAACTTATAGCTTGATGCAATAAATCACACAACATTGTGAACGCAACTAGTGTCTCAATGTCAATTTATAGCTTGATGCAATAAATCACACAACATTGTGAACGCAACTAGTGTCTCAATGTCAATTTATAGCTTGATGCAATAAATCACACAACATTGTGAACGCAACTAGTGTCTCAATGTCAATTTATAGCTTGATGCAATAAATCACACAATATTGTGAACGCAACTAGTGTCTCAATTTTGACCTATAGCTTGATGCAATAAATCACACAACATTGTGAACGCAACTAGTGTCTCAATTTTGACTAACAGTTTGATGCAATAAATCACAGAACATTGTGAAAGCAACTGGTGTCTCAATTATCGACGGATTAAACAGAGTGTTTGCATATTTTATACAAACAAGTTGACTTAAAACGCGTAAGAAAATCTTTAATGCTTTAAAGTTATACAATACAATTTAATTGTTAGCATTTAGTCCAATATTTGCGAACATATTGCTCTTGTCGTTAGCACAGTAAATATTTTACGATGGAAATTTCCATCAATATAAACTATGGCACGGGACAAATTCAGGATGTTCCGTGCACACCTGAATGATAGTACTTGACCACTGGGAAAACACCGACACAAAAAGAGGCATATAGTCGAACGCACCCTGAATTAGTCTTTGTCACTAAGCCAGCTACGCATTCAAAAATGCGTAATTAAAGTCTGGATGATTTTACGACTAGCCTGGTATTGTAATGTTTTGCCACATACTCGCAGTGTTCATAAAATACCCTAAAGAACTACACTCACCCACTAACCGACCCCGTATTTAGTATCAAAACAGGGGAGTAAACTACCCAGTTTATTAAATTATTATTTCTGGTCTTTTATATGTATTATGGTCATCATATGAAGGTGTGCGAGTTGACCAATTCACAATAGTTTTCAACTCATTTGTATCATGAACATTTGGATCAGATGTGAGTGAACTGGGGTTTATTTGTATATATATATATATATATATATATATATATATATATATATATATATATATATATATATATATATATATATATATTGTTCACCATTCCTATAGAGTTTAAGCGCGTGACTTATCAAATGCACTCTGCACCATCGCCGCTCAGTCAGCACCTCTGCTATCTGGAGATTTACTATCCAATTTTGGATATTATCCCTACGCCGACCAGCTTGGTGGATATGTATGGCAAGAGTCTAACAAAATAGTTCCGAACACTTGGCCCCTTTACTTACTTTGTTGTGACGACACGCTAAATTCAGTCTAATATATGTCTTGACTGTAATTTGAACTAAGTAAAATTCTTTGTAAAAATGTGTTAACGTGTATTTTTGCAAAACGTAAAATTGACCATGCTCATTGGAGTACTTCTGTTCACAAATCTTCAGTTTCTGAGGTGCGTAGTTTTTGCATGTTGTCAATTCGGAACCACCTCGGCTATTCTGCGAAACAACAATATGCCTCGGATGTATGTTGGCACAATAATTTACAGAAACATCGTCATACAGTTTGTTCGCCCGAAATTTCTCCGCAAAAAAAGAAACCCAATCATTTGTACCATCTAAGATATTTCTACACTTGGATTGACTGTAGGAATGACAGAGAGGTTACAAATGAAAAATACTTCGATCATTCGTAACTTCTTTGTTAATCATTGTTTCGTAAATAGCCGAAGTGGTTCGAATGGCAGCTATCGACATACAGCCGAGGTAAGATCCGTAGGATTGACTTCGAAGTTGCGAATGCACTTTGTCAAGCTCTTCAGTTTCGGAGGTCAGTAAATCTTGCACGTAGTCCGCAATCCCATAATGCCTAAATAGAAGTGATTGGTTTTGAAAAACACCGGAATGTATGAAGTTTGTTATCAAATGAAGACAAGCTCGTCGTCAGCGTAACTCAGACCCCATGTTCGCTAGCGAAGGGTGGCCGATCCACTTCGTTGTACATCGACGATGTGGAACAAAGTATATCGACGACCCTTGGCTAGCAAAGATGCTCAAACCTGTGCTGACTAATAAACACTAGTCTTCTCAAATCAGACACACACACGAATTCGAAATATCTACACCGAGCGAGATTCTGGTAAAGGCTTTATAGCACAGCGATTGGCTGGTACCCGGCCTAAATTGGAAAGCCGATATCTCACGAGCACAGGAAATGTGACGCAGTTGTCAACTAGGCGCATCGAGAGCGGAACCTAATGGGGGGGGGGGATGTTCGGGAATTGAGTTCTCATGCTAACACGTATGCCAACATTCTCTCCATTTTGCTTGTTTCAAATGCACACAACTTCAGTTTATACCAATCCCAGTTTCAGAAGTATTTAATAACTGTAGAGCGGAACCTTAATGATATATTCAGTAGAATATTTCAGCAGAGAATACAAATTACGTAACAAATAAAACTAAATGAAAGCAAAGAAAAGTTTCCTTATAAAAATTAATGACTTATAACATATGTTTCATATACATCGAAGAAATTAAAATTCCACGCGACGCAGAAACATTCCCTTTGCACGGCCGAAGAACGAGCAAGTGACTCTATGGAACACATTTTCGTGACGGCACGCTATATTGTTGTTGTTCTCGCGTATTCATCCCCTTCACTTTTGAGAAGCGCTCGAGCCAGTAGACGCAATATATTTCAGTGAATTGGTTAGTTGGTTGGTTGGTTTTTAACGGTACTTTCAACACATTATTTTCTATATCATGCCGAGAATACATACATGTCTAAATCTGCGCTCGTTTCTCCTTGACTTTGACTATTAAATATTACAACTTAGGGACCGACCATTTTATTTTAGGGATTGGGGTGTGGGTAGGGGTGGGCTTTTAGCCTGGGATTTTCTTTTTTGTAAGAAAAAAAAATTGCTGGCGCTCATATTGCTTGGAAAGAATATTCTTGTTCTGATTTATAGGAAAAAGAGAACCCATTAAATCCATTAAACTGGTTGAAAAAAATGTATCTTAAAATAATATCTTGGCTCGAAAGAAAATCTAGTTCCACCTTCCCCCTACCCCCAACGAAAATTAAATGGTCAGTCCCTTATTGTAAACTCCAGAATGCACAATAGGATACATATATAAGAATTGATAAATTAAAAGGATGAAGCGGTGCGAAAAAAAATCTAAGAGATAGACAAGTAACAAAAATATGGTATGTGAATAAGATAAGTGATATCTAACTAAAATAACATTAAAATTGATGGGATTCACAATACTAGGCTATTTAGTAGGTGTGATACATTTTTAAAGAAACCATATACCTCACTTTGCTCGGCTGAGACTTATGATAACTTTCTTCTGGGTAATTGTGTATACAAACCAAATTGTTTTATATTTTGGAGCTTTTGTCACTGCCATAGCAACCATTGCTGTGTTAGAATTAAACACCTATATTAATTAATTATATATCAGATGTATATGATGATATACGATAAGTTATATGTTACTGTTGTGGAGATTTATGTAAAAAAGTGACTTTGTTATAATCTCTTTGAAACGAGTGCAATTTGAAATTTTACCGTTGATATCTTAATTCTACACTGGTAAGATACTATTTTCAAAATAATGATATATCTTGCATTATTCTATCAGTAAATGTTCTTTTTGTGATGAGAACAAAAAATGAAAGCAGTTCTAGTATCGTCTCTAATAGCACGATGTATAGTATACGCAATTTTCAGCCTGTGGCATGTTTTGAGCATTAGTACGAATAAAATACTAGGAAAAAGATAATTTTTTAACGATCAGCCTTTGATCATGACAACTCTTATGTCCTCTATGATCGGTATGTATTAAATATATATTCATATTTACCACGCAGAGGGATTTAGTTTTCCAATACAAGTTGAATCGGAATTGAAATGAACGAAACACAAACTGGTTTTACCGTTTTCAAGACCTTAAACAAAGTTTATGAGGTGAACTGGAAACATGCCGATTCAACACTTAAACGTTTGTCAAAACACCAAAAAAAAAAAAAAAAAAAAAAAAAAAAAATTCATGTCCGCGTGCATTAAAAATAGAAAAGAAAATGAATGACCTTACACCAAATGCCCATCCATCAATGATAGCAAGAGTCATCAGCTGTTTGTCATTTTTATTTCGTTCATTTTCTCTTTTGTGTTTAATTCGTTATTATGCTAAAATACGCTACAAGTGAGAACGACGCGTACTTAAAAAAGACAGGAGTATTGATACTAACAAATCTGTTGAAATCCATTTATACCAGATAATTTTAATATACAATATTTCTCCTGATTGACAGGCTTTAAAATTTCTTACAATGATAATTCCATGACAATCTCTAATTCAGCTCTGTTTGAAACAAGGACATGTGAATTTGCATGGGAACTGACAATCAAGATAGTAAATCTATTCACAGTCATTCATATTTTAAATGTATGGATCTACACTCACATAATATAATGTTCGTGGAGATTTTTCTTTCTTTCATTTTTTTCTTTCTTGCAAGGATGCTAGTAAATTGTCGGTGAATTAATAGAACGATGGGAGAATATTGCCAATATAATATTTGGACCTAACAGGGTCAATTAATAGCAACTAAAAAGAATAGGGTCAATATTTGTCGTTTCTAATTATATTTTAATTTGGAAAAGCTTGATGCATCTAATTTTATTTTAAATTTAAAGAAAATGTTTACTCTTTAGCATTATGAATCAAATAAGGGACATCAGAACCTACTAGTGTCTGTCTGTATGTTATGCGTGCATTACAGCGAGAGTACTTCAGCGTGACTACTCCAAAGCTGTTAAAGATGGTGACTTGCGTTTCGATCCCACCAGTACTGTCCGTATGTGTGTGTGTGTGTGTGTGTGTGTGTGTGCGCGCTAAGTGTTATGTAATTCCTTATTAACTGTTACAGACTTTGACTCGGTACTCGGTGTGGTTTGAAAGAACTGATCATGGCAAAAGTTAGCAGAAATGATAACTTGAAAAAGAAGGGTGCATGGCATGTAGCACCACGTAAGATTTCGAGAAAAGTTTTTTTGTGTCACATCAATATTGACAAAGTTCCTGTCTGGAATCATCTGGCATTTGATAAAAAATCTATATTAATACCCGCTATTGATTTTTGTCTTGTTAATCCGTGTTCAATATAGTTAACAACACTTCTTTATAATATTCAGTAATTCCTTTCTGAAGAAGTATCCAACAATTTTTCTCATGATCGCAAATTACGAAGGAGCATCCGGTGTAGAGATTTTCTGTTAAACATTGATTTTTTATAAATGATTCTCCAGAGAAAAGGTCTCGTTGAATTTTGAAGTAAGGGGATTAGCCGTTGTGAAAAAGCCACTAATATTATCAGTGGCGTAGCGATGAAAAGTGCCGCCCAGGGCCAACTACCAAAATTACGCCCCCACTCCATTGTATTATTTATGATATATACGGTACTCTTACCTAATTGCCGCCTCCTAGAAAGTGCCGCCCGGGGCCACCGCCTACTTCCCTCCCCCCCCCCCCGTTACGCCACTGAATATGATTTGTGATTAATTTCCACCGAATGTATTCTCTTTTACACCGTCCGTTCAGCCCCATCCCCACCCCCAACGATGTTTGACAAGTCAAAGCCCTATTCAACTACATTATTGATATGTATTGCTCTTCGTATGCTTCAACTAAAGATCGACTGGATATTTTACTTACGCCTCTTTAAATCAAAAGAAGACTATAATGAGTTCTGTCATAGGAATACCAGAGTGACTGTGTATTAGATGAGAGTTATTGCGGAGTCGTCATGCGGGTGTGTCTTCTACGCACGAATGCTTATACCAGCGATTATGTTCCATCCTTTTTTGGGGATGTGTGCATGAGAGAGGGAGTAGATGGGTTGATGCGTGCAACCAAGGCGATTGTTGCCGAAATTCACGAGATTCGGTTCAAGTCTCGGTAGGGAACGAATTAAAAATATTCTCTAGCCTGCATTATAATATTCTTTCTCAATGCACCTATACAACAATTCTGTCTCTAGGACAATATCATCATTATGAAAATGGATATCCTCTTCATGACTGTCTACCTTCCTGTCGTTAATAAAATGGCTACCCTGCCCATGACTCTCAATATTCCTATATTTTAACACACGAGAGGCGATTCTTGAATGATTGATAGACTATTTCATTGTAGGTAAACTTGTTCTGTAACATAACAAGCAAAACACTAGCAAGGTTCATTAGTGTTGATAAGGAAATAACAAATGTAAATGTAAATAATAAATGTATTAATATCGACTGTGTTTGCAGTGGTGACATGAGGGTTTGAGGCGCCCGGGAGCAATGTTGTTTAATGAAACTGAAACTGGGGTTGGTTTGGGTTTGGCAAAAAAAAAAAAAAAAAAAAAAAAAAGGCTCCTGACGGCGGCGCCCCCCCCCCCCCCTCGCCCGGTGGCAATTGCTTACCACCCCGACTCCCCTCGCGCCGCCACTGCGTGTTTGTCTACCTACCCATCATTTCCTGGAGCCTCTATTTTGTTAACGTGACATTTACTGTAATAACGGTACAAATAACGTGATAGCTAAATAATAAAAAGAACTCATTTAAGAAACATTAATGAAAAATAATGTAGGTGCATACATTGTGTATGTAGAATAGGTCTTAAAAACAGCGATAATTTAATAATAGAATTCTTATATAGCAAGAGCATTATAATATTAACCAATAAATATCTACCGGACGCAATATGACGTCATTTATCCATATTCTTGGAACCTATTTAATCGATGTATGTTATTGACAGTAGTCCGTTTCTCATTTGTGCAAAAATAGAAGAAAAAAAAATGTATATCTATGTTTAATGACGTAATATTCTCTCCTCCTCAATCGTACTGGCAGACACAGAAACGACGATGTTTTAGAAACGCACTAGCCACCCCATCTCTCAACAATCACATTTACTCATAGGTTTTCGCCGATTTCCTCTAACGAAAATTCGGCATTTTGCATATTCACAGCCTTTTACTAACAAATCGTTTCTAACAACTCGGCCAAACGAACAAGTAGAAGGAACTCGTCTCCGAAACCTGGTCAATGTGTCGTTGTTACCTCCCCTAACTCGCGTATACTGACAGCACCCACACACCCAGTACTTCTAACTCGCCAACTTCTGACAAATCCAATGCATGCAGATCGTGAACGTACCCGAGCACCCATTACCATTAACATACGACCTTTCACTGGACTAACTCCTCCAACCACTAGGATTCGAGCACCCAACAATACGACATTGGGGACGCACAAGAGAACGCAACGGAAAATACGATGACTGGTTCCAAACTAAATTTTTCTAAACAGGTGGTAGAAATTGGCACTTCAAATTTAACGCGTATTAGAGAAGACAAATGCCACCTCAAGAACACCAAAGTATAATCTTTTCCTGCTGCCAAGATACAGCACCTGGCACATTTAGCCAAGAAGTCTGAGCCGCAAACACACATCAAGAAAGTTATTGTATACATCGGCATTAATGAAAGGTAAAGGACTAGTGCTCAGACTATCCATGCAGAACATCGGGAAGTTAGGGCTGCTTTGGTAAAACAGGCGTTTCCCAATGCAAAAACTTCTTTCAGCTGGTAAATTACTCTACGAAACTTTCCTTGGATCAACGCAGGAACTTCGACATGATAAATTCCTGTATCTCCCAAAACTTTGATTTGATCCCCAAACTAGAAGACTCCACGTTCCGTACAGGGACTGACAACGTGTACTGGACGGACGAGGCTGCGGCTACGTACCCTCAGCACAGGTACATTTTTGTTATGGGTTTGCAATCCGGACTCGGAACTTCAGTGGTAAATCTTTCCAGACGTGACGCTCTGACTTCCGCTGAGAACAGTTCACTTTCAAAAAGTCTCAGTTTTACACCGACATTGGAAATATAGATACTTTGAGGATATAAAAAAAATTGAAAAACGTTTATCGGTAAAAAAATTTCATTTCACGTATTTGGCAGGTCAAAAATGGAATAAACAGCCTCGTAAATCCAAATTCAAAAACAAATCCAGTTGGCAGCCTCCTTATGTACCAGAGGAAGTACAGATTTGCATTTCTGACATTAGAAACAAAAGCATGCCTGACGTTTTTATTCAGAATTCAAACCTCAAACCGAGATCAGTATATTTTGGAAGCGGAAGACAATTAAATGACTTGGAATATTATCAGCCTCTTTCAGAAACTATTTATCATGATACAATATTGGAAGTCAGACGTGAACTTGCTTGGTAAATTACATGAAGGTGGGGTTTTTTTGGACAAAGGTAATTCGACTACTTGATTCAGAATAATTCAAGACCATGGTTTTTTTTATCTTCTTCCTAAAATTCACAAACCTGAGGAAAATCGACCAATACCAAGGGAAATTCCGCCAGGTAAACTCATTGTTTCAGATTGTTTAAGTAAAACTGAGCGGATGATTGAGCATGATCATTGTTTGGCTGTATTCTGGTTACAGCAGATATTGACTAACATCGAGCATGATCATTGTTTGGCTGTATTCTGGTTACAGCAGATATTGACTAACATCGAACATGATCATTGTTTGGCTGTATTCTGGTTACAGCAGATATTGACTAACATCGAGCATGATCATGGTTTGGCTGTATTCTGGTTACAGCAGATATTGACTAACATCGAACATGATCATTGTTTGGCTGTATTCTGGTTACAGCAGATATTGACTAACATCGAGCATAATGATTGTTTGGTGGCCTGTAGAAAGGGATGCTTGATATCCGAATCCGAATCGACCGGATGATGAAATTTAAATTTACTGAAAATTTGTCTTGAAAAGAATGATTTTTTTTTAGGTTCTTGGTGTGTGTCAGAAATATACAGTCAATATCTGGTTTGGTTGGGCAGAACCTGCTTTAAGGTATTTTGCCTAAAAGGCTCTTTGTCCAACAATATGCTGAGCGTATTTTGATTGATACAGATTTTTCATGAAACAATTTATCTCCAAACAATAAAAAAATAAAAATTATGGGGAAGAAGTTTGAACTATCTTGTGCAAACATTTATGTAGCTGATTGGGAGAAACACATATTTGCTAAGACTCCAAAGTTTTCTATGTTAGGTTTAATGATGATATTTTCTTCATTTCGACCCATTTGGAAGAAGAACTAAAAGAATTTCCTAACTGGACGAATAACCACCATTCATCAATTAAAATTAAAACTTACATTAGTAAAGAAAGTGTCGACTTCTTAGAGGTCACAATATACAAGGGAAATAACTTTGCAAAGGGAGATAATCTGGATACTAGGGTGTATTTCAAGGAAACTGACACTCATCAACTGCTACATAAAACTAGTTTTCATCCACATGCTTTCAGGAACATTCATAAATCTCAAATACTGAGGTTCCTCCAGATTTGCATGAAAAAACATGACTTTCATAACGCTTGTTCATCGCTTTTCGCAGGACTACGAGAAAGAGGTACAAATTAAGAGAACTTAGGAAAATTAAATCTGAGGCATTAAGAAGAATAAATATTCGCAACAAAGCACAAGAAATAATTCCGTTAATTGTTCATTTCAATAGACGTTCAGCCTCTGGATTAAAGTATGCAAGAGAACATTTTTGTGATTTGCAACAAAAATTCCCTGAAGTGCGTGGAACACGCATTTTGGTTACAGCTTACAAACGAAATAAGAATATAAGGGCACTTCTTAGAGAGATCCAAACTACCAGATATTAACAAACTTGGTCGTTTCAAGCGTGAATTTAACGGTTCTAAGCTGTGTGATTTTCTATGTAATTCAGACATAGTAAAAATCTTGAAAACATGTAGAAATTTGAAAATTAAACAACATATTTCATCTGATACTCAAAATATGATATATGTGGTGAATTGCTTAAACAGTAAAAATCAATATATGGGAGAAACCAAAAGATATTTATGCGTTAGGATGGAAGGATATATTTCGGACATACGCCTGAAAAGACAAATAAAACTATTTAGTACAAACTGTAGTAGAGATTGACACTGATCACAACATCTGCTCGTCAACAGCGGATAAAAAAGACACAGAAAAATTATTGATTACCGTATATACTCGCGTATAACCTCGGTCCAAATGCAAACAACATAGACCCTGATCTGCCTTCGCATAATGCGCTGGCAGATCAGGGTCTATGTTGTTTGTTCTACTGATTAGTCCTTACAAACTGCATAGACCCAGATCTGCCGGCGCATTATTAATTTTTGAAATTCCACCGACGGTGTAACCTTGCTCGTGGTCTTGTGCATTTGTTTTATTTTCTATTTTTTAAATTTCTTTTATTTATTTTCTCAAACGTTTTTTTTTTCTTTTACTAAACACAGCGCGGGACAAAACTGTGCGGTACCATTGGGTCAGACAGATTCAATCGCATCTATCTATGTATCTATGAGCTATTAATGTTTAACCGATTAATACTTGCGTGAGCTTTAAAGGTGGGTGGGTGGAGAAAGGGTTATTGATAATAATATTACATGTGAGCTTTAAAGGAGTGGGTGGGGAAAGGGATATTGATAGTAGTATTATGTGGGAACTTTAAAGGGGTGGTTGGAAAAGGGATATTGATAATAGTATTAAATGTGAGCTTTATAGGGGAGGGGAATTATATTGATAATATTAATAGGTGTGAGCTTTATAGAGTGGGTGGGAAAGGAGATATTGATAGTAGTATTACGTGTGAGCTTTACAGGATTTGGGTGGGGAATGAGATATTGAGAGTACTGTTACCTGTGAGTTTTATAAGGGTGGGTGGGGAATGGAATATTGAGAGTATTGTTACCTGTGAGCTTTATAAGGGTGGGTGGGGAATGGGATATTAATGTTAGGGTTACTCGTGAGCTTTAAATGTGATATTGATAGTAGTATTACGTGTGAGCTTTGAAGGTGGGCGAGTGGGGAATAGGATTACGTGTGAGCTTTATGGGGTGGGTGGGGAAAGGGATATGTATAGTAGTATTACGTGTGAGCTTTAAAGGGGTTGGGTGGGAATGAGATATAATAGTTACATTACCTGTGAGCTTTCAGGGGGAGGGGGAGGAATGAGAAATAATAGTTACATTACGGGTGAGCTTTAAAGCGGATGGTGAGGAATGAAATATTGATATAAGTATTATGTGTAAGCTTTAAAGGGTGGGTGGGTTGTGCACAAGATATTCATCAGACAGACATACACTTCGTAGCAGTGGTCTTGGTGAAGCATATACTCCTAGATGAAAAGACAGTGAACCAGAGTATAAGAGGTTTGATGTGTGGTCAAAACTTCTTGAGACACTGGTAACATTTTACTGACTGTCTAATTGTGTTTTATATATTTTCATCTTAAAGGTGTTTTCCTACATAAGATATGTAGTTTTATGTATTATATTTTAACTGACACGTGCATTTTATCTATCCATGAACCCAGGAGCACAAAATAAAGAATTATTATATCTCTCATCTTATATGTGTTTGTGACCTGGCTAGCGATTGACACAAAAGTCCACGTTTTTTCGAAGGGTTTTCATAACATTTTGGGCGTGCACACACACACACACACACACACACACACACACACACACACACACGAGAGTTGATCAAAAGTTAGAGAACAAACGCTGTAAAGAAAAAGTTGCTTTAATGCTTACAATATTTTTAGTAGTTCTTCTCAAAGTAACTTCCTTTAGACTTAACGCACTTCTCCATCTTGTGATCCATGTCCTGAACACGTGCAGCAGCCCATCACGTGACACCATTCGTGCATCCCCTAGTTTTGTTCTGCTTTCGTAATGGTTTCCCGTAACGAATCTTTCAATTGTGGAAAAAAGCCAGAAGTCGCAAGGAACTAAATCTGGGCTGTATGGTGGGTCATTTAGGGTTTCAAAGCCAAGTTTTCGTAAGATCTACATTACAAACTTGCATGTGTATGCAGGGGCGTTATTCTGGTACAAAATGACGCCACCCCTCAATATATCAGGATCCTTTTTGTGAATAGACTCACATACATTATATCTGATTTCTGTGGTATAGTATTGACCATTCACTGTGGTGTTCTCTGGTACCATGTGGTTCAAAGTTATTCCATGTGTTGAAGAACATGATGCACATGTCTTCCTACTATCTCTAAAATGTTTCATCCAGCTACTAATTGCAGATTTGTCGAAATCCAAGGCAGATTTTATCCGTGTAAAGAATTTTCATAATTTTACATGACATTTTATAATCCTTCTCTATTTGAAAACGGGCTATTCTGCGATTTTGCTACCGCGTCTACATATATGACATACACAATATTACCTCAGTAAGTCTGTGACATCATCAACTTAAATGTCGTCACGCCCTGAGGTTGCGCTCTACAGTTTCGCACTTTGCATAGGGTTTGGTGTATCATTGATGAGTGTAATCTGGGTTATAAAGTATGCAGTTTGGCCTAACACAAGATGTGACCTCTCAAAAGACTGATAGCTCCGCTTGGTCATCTTCACTTCCTGGACTTCAAAGGTAAATTGGAAAAAAAAGAGCTGATAACTTTTCTTACTTTTTATATATTGAATAATTCATTCATTGCACTTTCAGAAGCTGGTATTGTATAATCTGGCAAATTTCTTTTTCTTTCTTTAACAACTGCTGAAGTAAGTGTACTTCGGACTAGTTTAGGCTCATTTTATCAGCTGTCTGCTTTAAATAGTGCATAGTTTCCATAAAATGACCAAATGTAAAGAAAGTTTAGTTCCAGTACATCAAAGTAGCATAGAGGTATGCCAACATTCTCTCCAATGTGCATGTTGCCAATGCAAACAACTTCACCTTATACCGGTCCCTCTCTCAGAAGTACATCCTAACTGTAGAGCGCTACCATAAAGACCAGATAGGTATTATTATTGTATGATTTAATTTTGGATGTATAGCTGAAACATTTAAGTCGCAAGCACCTAAACAGTCCTTTGAATAATTCTCATGTATTTCTTCCATAGAACATCATTCCCCTCACCATGATGAAAAGTGAGCTATTTTAAAAATGCACATTGCATTTTGTCAATATAGCAACCTATGATATGCTAAAAGACCGGATGATGAAACTTGCTACAATTATTCCTGATATATCACTAATAAATGTTACAGTTTGAATAGGGATTTGCCAGATCAGGTCCATAGAGGTCAAAGGTCAAAGGGTAAAACGTTTTCTAATTCTTCTAACACTAGTATATTAAAGGAAGCGAATCTGCTTTGTCATAATTTTTTCCTTAATTTTATTACAAATGAATGAAAAAAAACAAAACAACATTTTTTCTAGTTTTCTTTCACTTAATCCAACAGTGTTAAATTTAAGTTGACTTTACTTCTAAGACTTCTAATTTCCCCATAATTAAGGTCATTTCACACACAATACTGCCACAAGGCATATTGTATAAGCAAGAGAAAAATATGCATAATTAGTTTGTTTTCATACATAACAATGTTACTGTAGCATTTTGTTGAGACAATCATACAGGATAATATGAAAAAGAGAAAGGCAGTTGCACAATTGTTCATATTTGGTTTAAGGTTGCGCTCCACAGTTTCACACTTTGCGTAGGGTTTGATTTTTAAAGATAAAGAATTTTCCAGGTTTTCTGGCTGGTTATCCTGGTTATTAAAAACTTACCTTGCATGTATTAGGTATTGTTAAAATAACTTTTCATTCCCTTTAGTTTGGTGCATGATTGATAGGTGTAATTTGAGTTATAAAGTATTCAGTTTGGTCTTACTTCAGATGTGACTTCTCAAAAGACCGCAAGCTCCGCTTGGTCATTTTCACTTCTTGGACTTCAAATGTAAACTGGAAAAAAGAGCCGATAACTTTTCTTACATGTTATATATTGTATAATTCATTCATTGCACTTTCAGAAGCTGGTATTGTATAATCTGGTAAAATTCATTTTCTCTATTTTAGTAACTGCTAAAGTTGTTGTACTTTAAACTAGTTTAGGCTCATTTTTCGAGCACATGGGAACAGCCATTTCATCAGCTCTCTGCTTTAGTTTCCATAAAATTACCACATGTAATGAAAATTTTAGTCACATTACATGAAAGTAGCATAGAGGTATGCCAACATTCTCTCCAATGTGAATGTTGCCAATGCAAACAACTTTACCTTTTACAGGTCCATCTCTCAGAAGCACATATTTACTGTAAGTGCTACCTAAATTGGGACGTATTCAATCATACACAGACGAATTTGTATGACGTTATGTTTGCTTTGTTTAGAGTATTTAGAGATAATGCATTTGTTCTAGAACATTTCAATCAAATATATATGTATAGTTAGCTATAATAAGATTCGTATCTTTTTGGTTCAGAATAGGAGATGAAGGCCATGTTTTTTTTAAATATACAATTAAACCCTTGCAGTGAAATAAAGAGGTAATGGGGCTTCTCGGCAGTGATAGGCAAAAGTTTAAATTTCTTGCAATAAAATCGACTGTTTTATGTATAATATTTCATGGACGTTCTCTTGGTGTTCTAGTTTTAACTTCCATTCAACCAGAATGGAAAAGGGCAGTGCTAGGGTTAAGGAGCGCATTATCTAGCAAGAATCTTACTATAGTATTTCATCATACATAGTCAAAATTAGGAAAACCAGAGGGGATCCTCTTGTGTTTATGCGTTTCTCTCTCTCTCTCTCTCTCTCTCTCTCTCTGTGCGTGCGTGTGTGTGTTGAACTTGAACTTTAAGCCTTAAAAAAATTCATTTAATTGCCAGTCCTCTGCTTCAAAAGCAAAACACAAATATGAAACAGAAATATCAGTACGCAAGTTTACGATAGGCAGAAGACCAAATATATATGGCAGCCATTGATGTACACGAGAAAGTACTTGGGGGAAGTGGTTGGGGTTAGAAGTTTTTATAGTGTGGACTACATCACAGATTGAAACAGGGATGTAATACACAAGTTAAAATCATAAGATGAAGTCAACTTACATCCTACGACATAGCATGAAAAACTGATGTAATACACAAGAAAAAATTATATGAGCTCGTAAATCAGTGACGTATTTGAACACATAAATACTGACGTAAAACACAAGCTCATAAGGTAGGAATGGATGCAAAATGTTTTGGCATTTAAAAACAGTATTTAAATATTTAGAATTATTTTCAGTTAAAGAAATTAAAAGGAAAACAATTATTTACTTTATATACAAGTATCAAAAGACGTGAGAAAAACATTACAACCCTTTTGATACACCTTTGAAATAGAAAAAATTAGGAAGAATGAATACATTAAATTTAAACAGAATGATAACGAAAAGCCTTAGATATTCATTTGAAAGTAGTGTTAATGACTACAGACTTTACAGTGTAGCAATCAAGACCTGTATGTTAATGACTACAGACTTTACAGTGTAGCAATCAAGACCTGTATGTTAATGAATACAGACTTTATGGTGTAGCAATCAAGAACTGTATGTTAATGAATACAGACTTTACAGTGTAGCAATCAAGACCTGTATGTTAATGAATACAGACTTTATGGTGTAGCAATCAAGATCTGTATGTTAATGAATACAGACTATATAGTGTAGCAATCAAGATCTGTATGTTAATGAGTACAGACTTTATGGTGTAGCAATCAAGATCTGTATGTTACTGAGTACAGACTTTACGGTGTAGCAATCAAGATCTGTATGTTAATGAGTACAGACTTTCGGTGTAGCAATCAAGATCTGTATGTTATTGAGTACATACTTTACGGTGTAGCAATCAAGATCTGTATGTTAATGAGTACAGACTTTATGGTGTAGCAATCAAGATCTGTATGTTAATGAGTACAGACTTTATGATGTAGCAATCAAGATCTGTATGTTATTGAGTACAGAATTTATGGTGTAGCAATCAAGATCTGTATGTTAATGAGTACAGACTTTACGGTGTAGCAATCAAGATCTGTATGTTAAGGAGTACAGACTTTACGGTGTAGCAATCAAGATCTGTATGTTATTGAGTACAGACTTTACGGTGTAGCAATCAAGATCTGTATGTTATTTTGCTATGGCAATGGACGATATTGGAAGAAGATCACCATTTGAAGAAATTCGACAGTTTGGTTCTGCAAAAGTACAAACAAATTTAATAATCAGACTTATGAGTAGTCCCACTCAAGAAAAAGAACAAACTGAATATATATTTTTTTCCACAGTACGATGTCTCTAAAATATATAAAAAAGAGATGCAGTTGAAACTGCGAGAGAAACCCTATTTGAAATACTTCACACATATGTTGGACAGGAAATAAGCGAAAGTACAAATGGGTGTATTTTAAATAGGATATAAGACCTAATATTGTACATAGATAGGTACCAACCACCCACAGGAAAATTATACATAGATTTGCCTAAATGATTAAGGACTTAAAATCTTGTATCATTATGAAAGATAAAGGCGGTAGATTTTTCTTTTATTCTGTGGAAACCTTATTAACGTACCAAATGGTCATGTAGATAGATTATTAAAATACAATTCAGATAAATGTCCTGTTAAAATAGAAGACATAGGAAAATTTGAAAATGAGTTTCATATATCTTTAAACGTTTATGAAATAGTTGAAACATATGACATCAAACATGTTAAAATAACTGAAACAGAAAGATATAAAAGTCGACATATTAATCATAGTTCAATGTGGTGGTTCTAAAGACTACAAAGATGGAAATTATCACCCTGGTGGGATAAAAGATCTTTCATGATTAGTAACATCAGAAATAAACTTACATCACGGAAAGACATATATCTGTAAAATAATGCTTGAATTTTTGTTATGTACACCAGACAAGAATTATCAGAACATAGAAAACTATTTTAAAATATAGACAACTCAAAAGATATAATATCTGAAGCGGGTTCACTTATAAAATTAAAAACAAATTACACATTTAAAGTTATGTATGCTATTTATTGTGACTTTGAAAGTATCAGTGTACCAGTGGAAAGCGAAACTGATACACAACCTAATATATTGTCTTGGACACTTACAACAGCCATCACATTTCAACAGGTTTTCGTTGAAAGTTCAAACTGATGCAGAAGAGATACAAACCAATACTTTATAGCGGAACAGATTGTATTAAAAGTTGCAAAACTAATGAACTAATGAATTAAGGATGAATACAATTATTGTGTTCACATTCAAAATAAAAACATTTTTACTTAACAGACGCATGCCATATCTGTGTGAGAGAGAGACAACAGATTATAAGCGCGTGACCGTGATCATTTAATGGGCAAGTATAGTGGTCTGGCAAATAACTAATGTAATTTGCATTACAAATGAACAAAATAAATGCACTGTTCATTGACAACATGTCCATCATAACAGTTGTAAATATGATCTAGGTGTAGAGGTAAAAATAATACTAAACAACGACGAGAAATACGCATCATTCAATAAGGATTTAATAGATGATACATTTGTTAAAATACGAAAAAGAAATAACAGCTAAAAGGACAACCAGATTTGTAGATAGCGCCAGATTCATAGAATAATATTTTGACAAAATCTTGCTAAATATTTGATAAAAAAATTAACAAAAACACTGAAACATTTTACAGGCATGAAATCTAAATATTTGAGAAAAGACATTTATCCATGCGAAATCATTGATGGCTTGGAAAGGTTCAATGAAATATATGCCACCAATAGAAAGCTTTACTCCAGTTTGAATGATTCACACATAAAAAACGACGATTAACAATAGGTTAAAATGTCAAGGAACATTTTACATGGAAACACTTGGAGATCTACACGACTATTAAACAAAGAAAAATGCACTGATACCATGTGATATTTTTGATTTGTATAAGAATGTATGTATGAAAAAGACAAGAAAAAAATATATTCCCTGTACATTATTATAGTACACCCGGATTAGTACACATGTACATTATTATAGTGCTCCTGGATTGACACACATGTACATTATTATAGTGATCCTGGATTACACGACTATTCGAAGAACATTGTGGATACATTCATGGTTCAAGTGAAAATACAATATAGATTATGGAACTATTTGATTGCAACTGAACTAACGAAAAAATAGTGATTCGAAAAGATTATATTTTCGATTTCAAGTTACTACGTAAAAAAGAAAAATTGAGCAAAACATAAAGGTTAATCGAAAGCATTTTGTAGAGTCTGTACTGTACAGCATGTTGGCATATGATTTAACTATACGATGACGTTTAATCACACCACAGCTTCCATTAGCTACACACCTGGGACTACAAACAGACCGTTGCTCTTGGTGACACACGACCACAGAGGTATATCTATGTGCATGATAAACACATGTTGTTCTTCGTGCTTTTAATATAGAGACGAGATTGATTCGTGTTACAGTTCAATAACTAAAGGCCCTACCTATTCTTTACTGGTGGGTGCAGTTTGACAGGTTTGTATCTTTTCTTGTTGACTTTTCTTTTCTTTTGTGGAGCAGGGGATGATCTTTGTCATCTTGCTTCAAAGTGAACAAAAGCAATAAGATTTGATGCTTCATGGCTGCGTGTCAGAAATAAAGTTTGCTCTGATTGACCCACCCAGACTTTTAAGTATACTTTTAATAGCGGAGAATAAAGATATGCACGGTGTATGCAAAAACTCCCCGATTTCCATCATCATTAAAGCATTCTTTCACAATAATCAAGATAATCACATTTAGGTACTAAAACAAGCAGTGGCTGAAGTAGAGTGTCCCGCAAACAAGACATTTCGCACTAATGGAACTTGCTACCTGTACAGCTTCAATATAGTGGCGGCTCGAGGCGCCCGGTGGCAATGTTCTTTAGTGGCGCCCCTCATTTGCCACAGAGAACAGCTTCAATGCCAGTTGCCAACCTCGAACCCCACCCCCCATCTACGCAAATGCAAAAAAGGCTCCCGACGGCCCCCCAGCCCGGCGCCCTGGGGCAATTGCCCCCTCCCGAACCCCCCTCGCGCTGTCACTGCTTCCATAGTCGAATTTTGAGTCGAGTCGAAAAAGCCGTTGCTGTGATTGTTATCTTTTTAAATTTCTTATTCTCATTATTATTTATGAAGGGTAAATACGTCTTCTAGATCAAAATTGAATCTATGACCATATCATTCTCTATTGTTTGTCTCGATTAATCTTATGGATAAGACTAGACTTTATTTTTTGACCTGTACACATTTGTTTCATTGTGCTAGCTATTAACAGTACACAGTTCGAACGCTGTGTATTGTCATTACCTTAGCTGTCTCAACCATTGTTCTTTAAAAGCTAAAATGCGTTTAAATGTCATTTATGTTGTAAACCCGACTTTTACGCACTATCTTATGGTGAGGGAGTTTGCAATGGGTGTTATGCTGTTTGAAAATTAAATCAGTATTCACAATACGCCATTTAGGCTTCGACCCTCATTATTCGTCCAGGAATATGAAGAAAAAAAAATCCTTCATTATGTATCTGTGTTGGATAGGAAATTTCTACTCTCGAAATCATAATTGTATGTTAGACATTCGACAAAGCCTTGTATTTGACGCAAAATTATGACACTCTGGTGGAATTTTCCTATCCTACATCGATACATTTGAAGGATTCTATTAGTAGTACACACACATCAAACCTTGAGGACGGTTTTCAATTCGTATGATCAATTAAGAATCTCTTCTTTGTCGGTGACCCTGGTTTTCTTTCTGACTCCTCTTCTCTTTATGTTTATTTTTCTCTCGTTCCCAATCCTCTCACTGCTTCTGTCTCAAATAATTTGCATGTTTCAGATTCTGACTATCCTGTTGTGCTAATGGGCAAAAAAAACCCCACACTTCTTATTTAATATTCATCCCATAGATGTAAAAAATACAAACATTTTCAGACATTGAGCGAAGGAAGAAGTCTATTTTACTACACCCCAGAATCCGACGGAATTCCACATGACAGTTCATATAGCACGTTGCAAAGGATACAAGAATTTCGGCAACAGTCAACCGGATCTGCTGATTTCATCTGGAAAACACTGCGACATTTTGGATCTAAGAGTAAAAGCGAGAGAGAGAGAGAGAGAGAGAGAGAGAGAGAGAGAGAGAGAGAGAGAGAGAAAGAGAGAGAGAGAGAGTCATGCAGTCTGTCCAAAATAAAAAAATATTTTTTTATCAAACACCACCATCACCATCACAAAAATAAATAAATAAATAACGCCCAAAGTCTATCTTGTAGGCCAATTTCCTGTACAGATGTATTTAGTAGAAGATCCGATTAATAAACAGATATTTCACCATGAAATGAAACATTCATATTCATATTCTTGATTTTTTTTATAAACTTTGAATTTTGGACATTATTAATCATTACAAATTTTCATACATAAATAGACAGTTATACAATTACCAACTACTCAAATTCCAATTATAATGCAGCAATACGTCTAATGCAATTAAAACTGAACTTATAGTGCTTGATGGGAGTGCAACTTAAAGAAAATAATATAAAATTTAAATATGCATGGCAATGGCTTCAGTTGATAGTTTTTGAACTTCATGTATTTTATGTATCACATGGAAAGGACAAAAACAAAAAAAAAATACGAGAAGCAGACTTTGTAATATCCCATAATACTTTTTCCTACCTACTGTTCTACATAGAAATTTCCATACTAAGTGATAATCAAAATTACAGCTCATTTTGATGAAGATACTGTTTTACTGTAAATATAATGCACATACTGTTTAGTCAGGACCATATCCCCATGTTATTATAAAGGAATATAGCTCTCTGCTAATTGTTTTATTTTTTCATAGTCCTAGTAACGATATGGCGTTGAAGCAACATATAACTAAAGTAGATCTGTACGTCGTTACCTATATTTCAGTGATAGCCAAGCTTCTGCTACTTCTCTTGATGGTAGTTCCTGTGTCAATGATTGTTGTCGGTGAGTGGTCATTTTTCTTCCCCCCCCCCTCTTTTTTCTTTTTTTTAAATACTGTCTTTCTTCTTTCCATACAGCAATACATTCATCCATATTTCTTTCTTTGTCTCTTTTTTCATGCCATCAGTCAACCCACCAGTCCATCGATACATTCATTTTAGTTTAATATCTTCCCTTCGTCCTTAACCCTTTGAGGATACAATCTATACTCGATTACAAGTCGGGCACAACTATAAACTGCATAGATCCAGATCTGTCGTCGCGTAAGGCGCTGACAGATCTGGATCTATACAGCTTTTAGACCTAATTAGTACAACAAGCAACATAGACCCTGATCTGTTGGCACATTATGCGACTGGAGATCAGGGTCTATGTTGCTTGCAGTTGGATCCGACTTATACGCGAGTGCCGACGATAGCAGTCACGAGGTCCAATTATTGAAGATAAATGCTAAAACAGTGGCGGCGCGACGGGAGGGTGTCGGGGGGGGGGGAGACACAATTGCCCTCGGGCGCCGGGCGAGGAGGGCGCCATCGGGAGCTTTTTGTTGTTGTTGCTGTAACCGGAGCGTAGATGGGGGTGGGTGAGGGGGGAAACTGACATAAAAACTGTTCTCTGTGGCAAAGTAGTTGCGCCGCTAAAGAACATTGCCCCCGGGCGTCTCGAGCCCTCGCGCCGCCACTGTGCTGAACGAAGGTTAGTTACCCATCATTTTGTAACGCAACTTAGCAGTGTCACAGGATGAAGCCGGGTTGGGACTGGATTAGTGAAGACACCGAAAGCAACTGCGTTAATAAGATGTTTATTTATAAACGCAATTTAAAGATGAACAAATCTGACACCATTATAACAAAAAAGATAAGGAAAATTATAAAGTTCCTAACATGGAACTATCAACAACAAGTAACTCAACGAGAAAAATCAAAGATGGATTTAACAAATGGAATTTTAAACAAACGTGAATAGCATCCTATCACCAATCGACAAATAAGAGTATATGATTTACACCCCAATATAAACAAGGTCTTATTAAGTACCAAGGGTGACCAAAGCATGTGATTTATGCACTTATCAATAGAATACTCATTTATCCATCAATCTGTTAACTCGTCAATTTATCAATTTAACAAGCGATGTTGGAATATGAATTTATGAATCCGTCGTTCATATAACGATATTGAAATGGGGATGTATGAAATTATGAATATGTCGTTCATATAACGATATTGAAATGGGGATGTATGAAATTATGAATATGTCGTTCATATAACGATATTGAAATGGGGACGTATGAAATTATGAATCTATCACACATATAGCGATATTGAAATGGGAATGAATGTAATTTTGCACAGATAGCAATATTGAGATAACAATCAAATGGAACACGCAATAAATATAACTATCGTGGCGTCCGTTTGACTACCAAGATGTATCTACGGTTCCACCCGCTCTAGTCCATGGTCAAGGAGCCACCACGCATGGTCCACCCCTCCCAGTCTGTTGAAGGGTCCCTCGAGAGCCTTCACATTAACACAGACCCGTTGATCGAGAAGCCTTGGTCCCTCGCATCGAGAAAACCAGTACACTCTTCCGAAACAACGTCACCAGACACAGCGTACACGTCACACGAAACCACACAGAGTTCTGTGACTTCACACACCACCAAACCATACATATGGAACAGCTAAAAGTATAACAACTAAACCGTGTAGTACATATGACACGGTTAGTACTTTTGTATTGATATATGTTGCGCATTGCGCGCACATGAATTACGCCTCGTTACACATTACATTAATCATTCAATGCATGCCGCGTATAATTAAATAATACCCGTCTGTTCAGTTACAACAAATAGCTAACTTGAACCAGCCTATAGGATTTCTAATATCATGGCGTTGTATGACCTAGGTATTGACTCTCTGTAGAATTTAGAATAAATTCTAAAACATCTAATATATGAAACAATTATGTCATATAAAACGAATAGTGATAAAGAATACAATCTTAAATTTCACATACCTCTACAGCTGAAGTTTTGCTCCCGTAAAGAGGTAAGCTTTCTGACAAGACTCATCGTAGTGTAATTTGTTTATAGAGAATTCGCTCTATATGTACTCTAGCTGTGACAGATATGCGCAGCAGCTAGGCACGTGAGTTTTCACTGCAGGCAATTTGCACGTGCAGCATGGGGTGAATCGCGCTCAGTATTTCAAAATAACTAGAGCCGAAAAAAATAAACAACCCCCGAGTAACGCTCTAGTCGGAAACGAAACCCGAATACATTTTTGATCACATATACATATTGATATAAACCATACAATTCCGTGACAATACCTCCCCCCTTAAAAAAAAGTGGAAGCACTTTTAGAAAATCACGGAATTTTGCAAAAATACAAACTGAAACGTATTATTTACATTACCAGAATATCATGGTAGGAAAAAAAAAACTGCAAATCACACTCTGCTTAAATAATCGGCCCCTACATTTTCCGACCCTCTGATTGCTTCGATCCGGAAACGATATGGCTGCAGAGTCAATGCCCAACGCATCAATCTTGCGTTGGCAACTTTTGCCTTGTTCAAATATATGAGAGGCTGATGGTCCGTTTCAAGGACAAATTCCCTTCGGAAAAGGCACGTGTGGAATTTACCTACACCCCACACCAGTGCCAAGCACTCCTTTTCGATCACGGAGCAGTTTTGCTCCCTAGGCAGCAATTTCCTACTAGCATAAGCTATGGGTAACTTTACCCCGTCTTGCTCCTGTAGCAAAACTGCTCCTAAGCCCGTGTCGGATGCATCAGTTCTCAATATGAACGATCTATTTAATTCTGGCAACTTTAGGATCGGTGCACTGATCAATCTTGCCTTAAGGGCGTTAAAAGCTTTCTCTTGGCATAAACCCCAAGAAACTTTATTTGGCTGCCCTTTCCTAGTCAAATCCGTCAATGGACTAGCTATAGCGGCGAAATTTGGAACGAACTTCCTTTAAAAACCTATCAATCCAAGAAACGATCGTATCTGTTTCTTGGTTTCTGGCCTAGGAGCGTCTTTAATCGCGTCAATTTTATCAGGGTGGGGTTTTAACTGCCCTGACCCACTTACTAGATGGCCCAAGCATTCCAAGTTAGAATATGCTATGCTACACTTGGAGGGTCTCGCTGTGAGATTTGCCTTGCGGAGTCTGTCAAACAGATCGACTAATGCCCCAACATGCTCTTCCCAGGTATGTGTATATACTAGAATATCGTCGACAAAACTATCTACGTTGTTCATGCCTTTCAACAATTTTCGCATAAGACGCACGCACGACGCACCGGCGTTAACCAAACCAAAAGGCATAACCTTAAACTGGAAAAGACCTTTAGGGGTCGCGAATGCCGTTAATACGCGAGCATTTTCAGCAATGGGCACCTGCCAATAACCTTTTGTTAGATCTAATTTAGAAATGTACTGGTGCCCTGCCAATTTTGAAAACAAGCCCTCCATGTCTGGCATCGGTTCAGCATCAAACACGGTGACTTTATTTAGTTGTCGAAAGTCTATACAAAATCGATTAGTTCCGTCTTTCTTTCTAACCAATACCACGGGGGAAGAATAGGGGGAGTTTGAGGGTTCAATCACTCCCAGGTCTAACATTTTACCTACTTCCTCATCGATTGTCTCCCGTGCGTTAAAGGGTATTGGATATCCCTTTATTCTGATTGGCTCCGAGGTATTCAAGTTTATTTCGTGCGTTATTAATCCAGTATTACCTGGTCGATCTGTAAATACGTCTGGGTACTTACTTAAAATTTCCCTGACTTGCTGACGCTGACCTTCAGGTAATTCCGGGCACACGCTGACCATATCTATTCCCTCATTTCCTACAACCATGGGGTACTCGAGGGGAATTTCTGTGTTGGGGTCACTCGACTCGTCTTCTATGACCGCAATACATACGACGTTCAAAACGCCCTTTCCAACAGTTTGATCAGGTCTCTCCACGTATCGTTTTAACATATTGGCATGAAATATTCTCAACCTACCTTTCATGTCGATTCGGTAGTCCATTTCACCCTTGACCTGTTTGACCTCATATGGCCCTTTCCATTGGACCAATAATTTGTTTCTACTAGTAGGGAGTAGCACCAACACTCGATCACCCACGTCGAATTTCCTACTTCGCGTTCCACGGTTGTAATACTTCGCGTACTTGCGACCCGACTTCACGAGCTCGTCGTGTGCCATCCGACACGTGCTTTCTAATCTCTCGCGTAAGTCGACGACATATTGGTAGGTGGTTTTAACTTCTCCGTCCGCGATATCACCCGACCATAGTTCGCGCAGAATCCGCATAGGACCACGAATTGTCCTACCGTATAGCAATTCAAACGGCGAGAATCCCAAGCTCTCGTGCGGTACCTCGCGATACGCGAACAAAATCGCGTTCAAATACCGGTCCCAATCTCGCGGTTTCTCCGCGCACATCCGACGTAGCATTTGTTTCAACGTCCCGTTAAATCTCTCTACCAATCCATTACACATGGGGTGATACGGCGTGGTGCGCAACTGCTTAATTGACAACAACCTACTAATTTCTGCCATGAGTTCTGAGGTAAACTGGGCCCCACAATCTGTGAGAATTTCTTCAGGTACCCCTACCCTGCTGAACATGTCTACAAGCGCCTCGGCTACACGTTCAGTTTCAATTGATGGTAAAGCTATGGCTTCTGGGTATCTAGTTGCATAATCTACTAGAGTAAGGATATATCGGTTTTTCCGATCTGTAATTGGAAATATCGGTCCCACAATATCAACAGCTACCCTTTTAAATGGGGTATCTATTAGAGGCATTTTACCTAATGGTACTCTGGTATTCCTTCCCTTCGACACCGTCTTCTGGCAAACGTCGCACGATCGACAGAATCGTGCTACGTCACTATTTACGCCAGGCCAATAAAACTCCGCTAATACTCTGTCGGTTGTTTTTTTCATGCCCAAGTGACCCGCCATACTGGACTCGTGTGCCACTCTCAGTACATGTGGCCTGAATTTCTGAGGGACAACTAGTTGGAAATACTTTCTACCCTCCGACGTGGTAAATTCTCTATACATTAAACCTTTGGTACGTAAGAATTTAGAGCTCCCACCGCCCTTACAATATTTCGCGGTACCGGACATGATCCTCTCCGCGGTCGCGCTCAAGGACGCGTCCTGCCTCTGCTCACGCGTAAATTCATCGCGCGAGATATCAGTCACGGCTTCCGGAACTTTTAACTTAGGTAGCGGCTTTTTATCCGCCTGCGCCTGTGCCCTAGTTTCGACCGCTTGTACAATGGGAAACCGGAAATCAGAGAGAGTTGGGAGTCTGGATCCCTCGACATTTCCGATAGTTAAGTCGTATATGGGATTTTCCATACACAGAGCTTCTACGGTTCCGGTCAGAAAAGGCGTCTCGATTTCTATTCTCGCGACGGGAACGCGATCAATCGTTTGATCTAATAACATGCACGGGGATTTCCAACCAAGCATTTGGTCATCCCTAACGAGACTCCGCTTTACTACGACGCCCGTGCACCCGGTGTCGCGTAAGACCGTGACTTCTTGACCGTTGGCGGTACCAGTAGCAGTCGGTACTCTCGCCTCGGGAAAAAGACAAGTGCCGATCGACTGAATGACATCACGACCGATCTGCGCACGCGCTGCGGATTCGTACACCGTATTCACGTTATTAGTCCCTGAATTATCATGCGGAAAATCATCGCGCTTACCGCCCCCTGACCATGCTCTGCTTTCGATAGCAACCGCGACCCTCTGGACAAACCCCTTACTTTTCGGACAATCGGGCGTGATGTGACCCCATTCCTTACAGGTAAAACATTGTCTATCCCTACGATTCGTACCCTTCCCAGATTGAAAGTTTCCACCTTTATGTGTACCAAGTTTCTCGGGTTCTCTGGGTCTCTGATCTTTTCCTTGATTACCTCCCTTGTTATCCCTTGAGATCACATTCTGGGTGCCTCCCCGAGCTTCGGCGAAATAGTCTGCCTGAGTAGCCATATCTGAGATATTATTGAAGGACTTTTCCCTCAGGAACAAGTACAATTCCCTACCACAAGTGTTTAACAGCTGGTCCCTAAGTAGAAAATCGGTAAGACCCTCAAACGTTTTTTGGATCTTACCACATTCAACCCAACGCTGGAAATAATTCCCCGTCCTACTGGCGAACTGGGTGAATGTCTCGCCTTTCTCGGGTTTACTATATTTAAATTTTTTGCGGAACCCTTGTTCTGTCAACTCGTATCTCTTAAGGAGTGCCTCTCTTAACGCGTCATAGTTCAATGCCTCGTCCACGGGTAGACGCGAATATACATCTAGCGCTTTACCTTTAAGTAACGCGCTGAGATGGAGCGACCAATCATCTTTTTTCCACTTTTGGATGGTAGCATATCGCTCAAACCTATGTAAATAACTATCTAAGTTATCTTTGTCATCTTCAAAAGGGGGTAATTTAGGGCCTCTTAACTTTGATTCTTGTTGACCATCCTTCTTAGCCTCTAATAATTCAAATTTCCTTCTATGTTCTTTCTCCATATTCCTGTCTTCTAACTCAATGGCTTCTAACTTTGCTTGTTTTTCCCTCGCTAATTTTCTTTCCTCAAGGTCTCTTACCTGCTCTATTCTTTCCCTTTCTGCTTCCCTTTCCCAACCTATCCTTTCCTTCTCTGCCTGTTTCTCTAACTCTATCTTCTCCTTCTCTGCCTGCTTCTCTAACTCTATCTTCTCCTTCTCAAATTCCATCTTCTCCCTTTTAAATGATATCTCTAATTCTAACTTTTCCTTCTCCGCTTGCTTCTCTAATTCTAACTTTTCCTTCTCCGCTTGCTTCTCTAATTCTATCTTCTCCTTCTCATATTCCCTTCTTTCCCTATCAGCCTGCTTCTCCAGTTCTAACTTTTCCCTTTCTATATCTCTCTCCTTTAATCTTTGATCCCTTTCCCGAGACTGCTCCTCCTGAACGAATTTTCTAAGGGCCTCCCCCTCATACCCAAACTGTTTACCCAACTCCACTAGATCTTTGAGTGACGACATGATAAATACTGTTGATAAGATCACCAATCCTAAGTGCACTATCATATAACACATACAATTTTTAGGACTACACGAACCAACCGTATATCCCTTCTCCAAATATATGCAATATGTATATATGACAAACAAATGGTAAATAAAACAAAATATGAGTGAGGTATTCACTCACCCGCCTGGATTAGTCCTTGTCAGGAAGGTCACAATCTGAAATAAATAACTAAAAAAAAATCTTACCGGAGTCAAGACCTATGCAAACTAACGTCCCTGTTCCCACTAATCCAATGATCCCACTTCTGATACCATTTGTCACAGGATGAAGCCGGGTTGGGACTGGATTAGTGAAGACACCGAAAGCAACTGCGTTAATAAGATGTTTATTTATAAACGCAATTTAAAGATGAACAAATCTGACACCATTATAACAAAAAAGATAAGGAAAATTATAAAGTTCCTAACATGGAACTATCAACAACAAGTAACTCAACGAGAAAAATCAAAGATGGATTTAACAAATGGAATTTTAAACAAACGTGAATAGCATCCTATCACCAATCGACAAATAAGAGTATATGATTTACACCCCAATATAAACAAGGTCTTATTAAGTACCAAGGGTGACCAAAGCATGTGATTTATGCACTTATCAATAGAATACTCATTTATCCATCAATCTGTTAACTCGTCAATTTATCAATTTAACAAGCGATGTTGGAATATGAATTTATGAATCCGTCGTTCATATAACGATATTGAAATGGGGATGTATGAAATTATGAATATGTCGTTCATATAACGATATTGAAATGGGGATGTATGAAATTATGAATATGTCGTTCATATAACGATATTGAAATGGGGACGTATGAAATTATGAATCTATCACACATATAGCGATATTGAAATGGGAATGAATGTAATTTTGCACAGATAGCAATATTGAGATAACAATCAAATGGAACACGCAATAAATATAACTATCGTGGCGTCCGTTTGACTACCAAGATGTATCTACGGTTCCACCCGTTCTAGTCCATGGTCAAGGAGCCACCACGCATGGTCCACCCCTCCCAGTCTGTTGAAGGGTCCCTCGAGAGCCTTCACATTAACACAGACCCGTTGATCGAGAAGCCTTGGTCCCTCGCATCGAGAAAACCAGTACACTCTTCCGAAACAACGTCACCAGACACAGCGTACACGTCACACGAAACCACACAGAGTTCTGTGACTTCACACACCACCAAACCATACATATGGAACAGCTAAAAGTATAACAACTAAACCGTGTAGTACATATGACACGGTTAGTACTTTTGTATTGATATATGTTGCGCATTGCGCGCACATGAATTACGCCTCGTTACACATTACATTAATCATTCAATGCATGCCGCGTATAATTAAATAATACCCGTCTGTTCAGTTACAACAAATAGCTAACTTGAACCAGCCTATAGGATTTCTAATATCATGGCGTTGTATGACCTAGGTATTGACTCTCTGTAGAATTTAGAATAAATTCTAAAACATCTAATATATGAAACAATTATGTCATATAAAACGAATAGTGATAAAGAATACAATCTTAAATTTCACATACCTCTACAGCTGAAGTTTTGCTCCCGTAAAGAGGTAAGCTTTCTGACAAGACTCATCGTAGTGTAATTTGTTTATAGAGAATTCGCTCTATATGTACTCTAGCTGTGACAGATATGCGCAGCAGCTAGGCACGTGAGTTTTCACTGCAGGCAATTTGCACGTGCAGCATGGGGTGAATCGCGCTCAGTATTTCAAAATAACTAGAGCCGAAAAAAATAAACAACCCCCGAGTAACGCTCTAGTCGGAAACGAAACCCGAATACATTTTTGATCACATATACATATTGATATAAACCATACAATTCCGTGACAAGCAGACTAAACTGGATGAAATTACTATTTTGTACGGTAGTATTAATATTATAAGATATTATATTTTCAACTGGGGAATACAATTTATATTTAGAATATTTTTAATATACATGTAAATGTTTTATAAAACATATATTAAAACTTATAAAACATTTTGTCAAACTGCCTAGATTTGACCTAATCGGCGAAAACAAACAAACAAAACACAAAAAAAACCTCAAAAATGCACAAACCCAACTGTTTGGGGAAATAAACGTTTACTAAGCTAAATCAAAACCTTTTTTCTCTAAAAGTAGCAAATTAAATGGTGGTTGAAGTATATGATAACAATTTTATCATAAGGTAGGTTTCTTTTAAAATCATATACAATGTGTCTTCCCGGGGCTGATATAGGAGCCTCTAATATGGGGTATGATATGAAAATTACCATAGTACCATCTACCATCTAATTATTAGATTACATTGGTCATAAGATATATAAGGATTTATATTTGTGTTTAAATGAAGCCATTTACTACCTTATATGTTGTAACAGGCATAGTTTGGTTTAATAACACATCAATAAGATACGTGCAGTTTAATCAGAATTATAGTTGCTTGCCTCGAATGCTACACCTCTAATTTGTGTGACGTTATGGCATGACATTGTGTGACGCCATGACATGATATAGTGTGACGTCATGATGATGATATTGTGTGACGTCATGATGATGATATTGTGCGACGCCATGGCATGATATTGTGTGACGCTATGACATGATATTGTGTTACGCCATGACATGATATTATAAATATTTAGCATTAAAACTGTTGTATGACATGATATTTTTAATATTTAGCATTAAAACTGTTGCATCACATGATATTATAAATATTTAGTATTAAAACTGTTGTATGACATGATATTATAAATATTTAGCATTAAAACTGTTGTATGACATGATATTATAAATATTTAGCATTAAAACTGTTGTATGACATGATATTATAAATATTTAGCATTAAAACTGTTGCATCACATGATATTATAAATATTTAGCATTAAAACTGTTGTATGACATGATATTATAAATATTTAGCATTAAAACTGTTACATACGTTTATGCAATTTCATAATATATGGTCATTGATTGAAGTTAGAATGAATTGATGTTCTTTGTTTAAATAAATGGATCGTTACGCCAGTCATGATGTGATGAATAAAGCTGAATACAGCTATTAGGATTTTCTACATCATCAAAAGTCAAATACTTTGTATAAGAGATTTATGTATTATATTAAGTTTTTTTTTCTCAGTGCAATATTTTGCTTCTCGAATAAGATTTTATTGCATTGGTTAAAATCTTTTTCTAGGGGGTACATACAGAAACGAATGCCCTATAGAGAACAAGCTACCACTATACTTACTGGTGGGAGGTGGTTTTGAGGTGATGAAGATTCTATTTCTTGTCTGCCGAAATCACCGTGCAGGTAGCTACGAACGTTTGGAGGAAGAGAGTGACGTCGACGATGAGGACGAAGATTTAGTTTTGTCGCGGTCTTTAAAATTTACCAACATTATTTTGAATTTTTTCCTAATGGTGTGGTTCTTCTTGGGAAATGTGTGGTTGTTTTCTATCTGGATCCCCAATTTTAGCCAGCCATTACATGAGCCGAACAACTGGTGTCATCCAATACTTTTCTGGTTCACCTTTTATCAAATATTGTTCACTTACGCACTTCTTTTTCTCTTTTTAATCTTGGTTGGTTTTCTATTGTGTGATTACTATTGTGGACGTTGCAGCGAAAAGGGAGCTAAAAGCTAACCAGCAAAACGCAAATCGACATTTATACGTTCAACGTTTTTCAAAAGTGCAAGAGTTAGAGGTGCACGTGTTAATCGAAAGGACATGTATAATAGAATGCTATTTTGATGAATTAAATTCCTGAATAAAATTCCTGTTTTAAGCCCTGTCAATCAAATTCTAATGGGCGAGGCTGTTTGCTATGCACCCGTCATTTAACAATGGTGTCATCCATTCATTGTTGTGCATTGTTTGAAATATATTCGTGCACAAATAATCCTGAAAGTAAAATCGTTGATTGATGAATGAATAACAATTCAAATTTAGTTACGGACGAAATGTTTATATAAATGTACTTTATATGCCAATGTAACAAGCACTTAAAGCAGTATAGGTAAATAATATCAGTGTGTTGAGAAGGGGCATATAATAAATGCCTACATGTTTTATATTTAACACTACTGTTGAACAAAAGATGAAGATTTTTCTACACTTTTTCTCTAATTATTTAAACCATGTAACAATCAAGTAAAGTTTGAGACCTGATTCATAAATAAAAATAAACATATTAAGATTTTCTTACAAGGTTGCATGCTTACTTATTTTCATCTCTGTCATCAAATGATACCTTGCACTCTCAAAATGTTGCAGAAAAAAATATGCAAATTAGTGACTTATCTCACTTCCTTCCCAAGTTACAAAAATAAGTATATTGAAAGAATGGAAATATATGGTCTTGCTAATTTCCCCTTTTTAGAAAATAATACACTTCTAATTCCTCTAGTTAACTTGCACGTCCTGTCCGCCTCCATAATGTTACTAAAAAATTGTTGAACATACAATTTATGAAACTTGGTATACACATCTAACTAAAAGTATATAGGTACATTACTTATACATATCTAACTAAAGTATATAGGTACATTACTTATACATATCTAACTAAAAGTATATAGGTACATTACTTATACATATCTAACTAAAGTATATAGGTACATTACTTATACATATCTAACTAAAAGTATATAGGTACATTACTTATACATATCTAACTAAAGTATATAGGTACATTACTTATACATATCTAACTAAAAGTATATAGGTACATTACTTATACATATCTAACTAAAAGTATATAGGTACATACTTATACATATCTAACTAAAAGTATATAGGTACCTTTTTAAGATTGAACTTTTCAATATCAAACTTTCGGCGTTCCATGAACAAAAAGTTGTAATTAGGCCAAAATATGTGAGGTTTTGGAGAGTAAACTCAAATAGCTGACTATAATATGCTTATAAAACTTAGTAAACACATGAGAGTAATAGGGCAGTTGTCGGCTGACCCCCAAACTATCCAATTTTAAAATTCTTTTTTAATTAATTACGATTGCTATATCGGGCTTTTCATGTATGATTCTTTTTTCGATGTTTAGATTAGCAAACATCCTTGGTTCGACCCAATTGTTAAGTTTAGAGAGAGAGAGAGAGAGAGAGAGAGAGAGAGAGAGAGAGAGAGAGAGAGAGAGAGAGAGAGGTAAGTGCTGTTATATCAAATTGTGGTTATCTATAGCAGTCATTTGTATTATTTTATGTTTTATATAAACACTGTGGCTTATTCAATAAAAGTTTGAATCAATTACTGGTAGACTGTATTTGTGCCTCGTACAATGTGTTCACAGTTATGAAGCGCATAATATATACCAACTTTGTCAGCCGAAATCGACATACATTTTTGAATTACCTCCCTTGGACTGTTGTATTACAAAAATGAATTTTTTAGTCCATGCTCATCTTTTCATTTATTTACCACGCTTCTTATCTAATCTATATATATTGTTACCACAAACACATTATTTCCATGCAATACAAAGTGAAATTGAAGAGATACAATATTGTGAATAAAATTCCAACTAATCCTAAATGTCTTAATCACAAGTCCAAAAATATAGAATGTTCCGAATGAGTTCCAATAGTCTTGAATGTCCTGATATAACACAATGATACAATCCAGAATGTCTTTGAATGAGTTAACAAAAGTCCAAAGTATTGTATTAATTGAAAAGTCAATTAGCACTTTTATACTGCCTTTCCTCTGGAGGAATTACAGTTAGCATAACCCTTGAGCTCTCTAGTATTCAAGGCACAAGACATCATATTATGTTCAAATACTGTTTTAATTCGTAAGCGAGAACTCTCATAAAATTAGGGTAAAAAGCTGTAATAAATGAAAATACAACCATTACAAAATATTAAATTACTACATTTACATTAAAGAAACGTATGTGTAGTACTGAAACAATCGACATATATCGAAAGTAAAAGGTTCGTTATGTCTTTCCATCCTTTTCAATTCACGAATGAATTAATGTCCATTATGTGCTTCCATACTTTGAAATGCATTAATGAATTAATGTCCATTATGTGCTTCCATACTTTTTAATTTCACGATAAGGTACGTCGCACTTAAAATCTCTGCCGTGACTTAACGAAGATTGTTATTGAGGGTTTATACGATAACACAAAAAGAAGGTTTATGATGAATCTGACACAAACAAAGGGTATCACATGCGTTCGCAGAACACGTGGCATTGCGTATTGTTATCAGTCTCTATATCAGAACTGATTGTCACTTTCAATTAACATCCATATCAGAAATTAAATCTACGAGTCATTAACGATAATTTACAAAGTTACTCACACTGTGGTAGGCTTCAGATTCAACGAAAAGGGCTGTGAAAGCACGTTCACATTCAGGCCTGGACGTATTACAAACGAAAATAGGAAACTGATATTTATGAAGAAGAGTTTAAAAAGGGGAGACAAATCTAAACGACTACTATAAGCGACTGTTCCAACGGTAACAGCACAACTTTAGTAATTCCAATGACTATATTAAGTAAATAATTCCTCTTGAATTACATCTGATTCAATGGCACAATGTAAAATCTGATCGCAATTGGATTCCCACAGACCGATCTAAAACAGGAAGAATTATTTGTCTACCAAATCCCTATTTATACACATTTTCACTTGACCTATATCATAACAGGATGTGAAGCAATACAATGGATAAAAATCCCAGTCTAACTGTCAACAAAACTGATCTTGAACTCTAATGCTTGTAAACATTCTGTTTACAGGTGACCAGAATCTAAAGTACAACTTATCGTCATTTACAAAATTTAAACACACATCATATATTAAATATACATAGCACCTCCCCTCATAAAGAAAAAGAAAGATTTATGCAATAAAGCTTTCTTTAACATATTTGTCAAATATGCATATGATACTAAAATAATCACAATTACATAGGAAGATGTCTTATGAATAACACTTAGCTTAATTATACAAAATATACATACAATAAAGCAATCTAGCACTTTTTCAGGTTTAACCTGACCTTGTCCCACAATATGTCATATAAATGTGACACAAGCGTGGCAAAACTCACTTTTGCATACATTAACCGTCAGGTTTGCATCACTGGGTCGATCGAAATATTTCAAAGTCGCTCTGCGATTGTAAACGATACTAATAGAGTGTTTGATCACATACTTCTACTCAGTCATCTGATTGGCTCCATAGGACACAATTTCTACAATTAATTACAAGTTTATTAATATAGACTAGCTGGCAATGACGTCATGTATGGACAGAGACCCACAGTAAACACAGAGGTGCCCATCACGAGGCCAGAAAAGGATGTATTGTGTACCGTTTAAACTACATTTAAACAATAAAATTATAATGAATATAAATAAGCATGAAGAGAAATCTTGTTTCACTAATTGTTATGACTGATTCGCATATAAATACGTAGCACAACGTGAGGTGAATTTACGTTTTGTTGCGTCACGTTGGAATTGCTGTGACATAATGTTACGTAGCAACACACTTACTGGGTACTACGTGTGCTTAACAACACCCAATAAGTGCTTTGTCAACGTTCAGTAAGTGACAGAATTTACTAGAACATCACTAACAATGGGTTTGCATAGGAAGACACCAAGTGGGTATATAATAATTATACATTTTAGTGTTTGTAATGTTAGATATTGCAAGCTTGTGATCCCTATGTAATTCGGCGAGACCACAATATTCATCAGTACAACCACTTTAATGAATTTATTATATACCCACATTTACCAAAGAATACATTGTATTTAAACTGCTTTTCACAAGTGAACCCATAATGTGTTTGAACAGAACAGTGAGTAAAAGTCGCTCGGTAGCCGCAGAGGATTATTTCCATTTTCAATCGACCAACTAGGTGACTTTCTGAAAAATTTCGAACGGCCGCTAATACTTACACAGTCAAATTTAAAGTGTTTAATTCGCAAGTCCCCGCATAGAAATCGGCTGCGTTTATTACGGATCTAATGGCGTCTATATTGGACTAGTTGAAACGACAGTGTCGAGCTGAAGATCAAGATCGTTTGCAACTTTCCATCACTCATGACAGTTTGAAATCTCCTGTATGAATCGAATTTAGCAAACATGATAAATTTAACACCTTTCAAAATCATAAACACAAATCAACACATACAACAATCTAACGACGAATATAATATTACCAATGGAAAATCGACCGTCCATCTATCATAACCAATGGAAATTCGACCGTCCATCTATCATTACCAATAGAAAATAGACCGTTCATATGTCATAACCAAAGGAAAATTGACCGTCCATCTATCATAACCAATGGAAAATCTACCGTCCATCTATCAAAACCAATAGAAAATAGATCGTCAACCTATCATATCCAAAATTATTTCTGCACTATTACCAATATTAAAGGATTTCTCGGATACAGTTACCTTTGCAAAAAATGTGATATAGGCTTTAACAATCGGGAACAACATGCCCATTGTGGAGAGAGCTGTCGTTGCTGTTTAGTATCGATTCCCTTTGTTCCCGAGGGAAAAGAAATGATTCTGTGCTCCATCGGCGGACACCAGTTTGTCAGTCAAGCGTACTTTGATCAACATCAGTTAAAATAGTTTCAACAAAATAAATGTGATTGTGAATTATTGGAAGTGTATCCAAAATGTGGAGCTGCTCCGAAAAATTCGAGATACTCTCATGTTGATTATAATAGGACACTGGTGTATACGGCACGCACAGTGGAAATATAACATTGTTTGAATAAATAAAGACATAGATAAATTGGTAACGGCGCATTTTATAAAACAGTTTCCAACGTCAACAAAACAAACATTAAACACAAAAAGCCGAGAGAAAATCTGGACTATTACATGTTTGAATGACATGGAATCTACAAACAATAGTCTAATAATGGAAAAAAAGATAGAAGACAAAATTGAAGAAAGAAAATAAAATGAGTAAACTACGTGTTTATTTTGTGTTCTTGTAAGATTAGCAAAACTGTGTAACAATAACCCAGAGAACAAAAATGTTTGTGAGCTACTTCCAGGCTGAAGACAAAGGACGGAAACCACGAGTGGCGACAATCAACGCCATGTTTGACCAGATACTGTAACATGTGCTAAACAAATTATATCCCGGTAAAGTTATGCGTGGATGAGGTAGTACCTAGGCATAGAAGATAATAATAATAATAATAATAATAATAATAATAATAACAACAATAATAATAATAATAATAATAATAATAATAATAATAATAATAATAATAATAATAATAATAATAATAATAATAATAACAACAACATTAATAATAATAATAATAATAATAATAATAATAATAATAAAAATAATAATAATAATAATAATAATTCACGTGAAGTGGCACTTGGAGTAAAGTGCCTTGCCCAAGGACAAGACATGGTAACGGGCCCAGAGCGATCCCATGGTAGGATTCGAGTCCACACCCTATCGGTATGCTTCGTTAACCTCTGGGTCACAGCGAGTCCTGAAGGACCGGCCGACAGAGAGATCGATCCATGGGTGTGTATATATATATATATATATATATATATATATATATATATATATATATAAATATATATATATATATATATATATATATATATACAACGTTAACTCCAGTATACGTTCATCAGATTACATTGAAACCCGGCTTTTGAAGAACATCTTAGCAAAGCATTTATTTCCAGTTTGAGGAGTGAGTCTATACTATTAAAATTTCCTATTCACTTAATTTCGAAGACCAGGCTTGATTGGTCAATACTTATTACATGCAGCTGTAATTAAAACAACGCAACATCTGAAAGGAATGTATAAAGAATACCAGTTTGTTGCGTAGGCAAAATATGGGTAGTTCTATCACTTGAGGCGTCATTTAAATTTTTGGTTCTTGTTATTATGGTGTTTTTACAAATGAACAGATAAATTATAATTCCTGTAGAATGACATAAGCACATCTGAACAAACGGTCAAATCACTGTAAATCTACTACACTTTGATGTAAGGTCCAATTAAACTAAGGAATAAAACATAATTATAACCATTATGGGATATTTTATTACTGGAGAAACTTTATTTTTTTATGTATTTGAACATTTGGTAAATTATGCATTTACAATCTGTTTTATGTATTTACGTTAATATGCTTAACAAAATATATTTAACAATAGAATTATTTTGCAGTGCATTTTAAAATGAACATTGCAATATCTGTTTAAAATGTCTCTTGATAAAACTCAACTCAAAACCATTGTTTTCTTCAAGTTTTCAGAAAAGGAGTCATACTATGTGCCTCCAAGTCGAATTTAAGTGGTCCTTCCAACTTTCAAGGGGCCCTGCATTTTTCTTATCATCTACTGGTATGAAGCTATTAATTGCTTATTACACCACTGCAGTTATGAATATTTGCATTACCCGTTGTACAGTGTTCCTATTTTACATACAGATTCCATATTGTTCCCCGTCCATCAATGGTTTGGTTTAGTTTTGTGGGGTTTAAGGCCATTTTTTAAAGCACATGATAGGTTATGCATGGCGGCCAGTATAGTTGGTGGAGGAAGAATCCGGAAAGAACCACCGACCCACGGGAAGATACCGGCAAGCTTCTTTCGCATGTACCCACGTTGTTCGAACCGAGATTCGAACTCACGCGGACAGAGGCGAGATGTATGTGTGATATGTAAAGGCGAGCGCCTTAGACCACTCGGCCACATGGCCCTTTGTCCATCAAATAAAGCTGGAGTATTTTGACAATTTTTCAGCCCCGTTTCATGGTAAATCCATGGACAAGAGAGCTTCAAAATGCCTCTTTTGTCCATGGAAAGGGCTGGACATATTCCGCATTGTACAAAGAAGAAGGCTTGATATTTTTAACCTCATCCACGGAATAAATTTCGACATTTTCTACATAGTTCGTGTACAATGAGGCTGGAAATAGAATGGAAAATGTCAAGGAACATGCTATACATATAGTCAGCTGTGCAGATAGATGCTCAGTCATCATTTCTAGGGGTTATCAAGTTCACTTATATTATTATTTATTGGTTGTATGTATCTCTGTAGATTGATATCAACGCCTCACGCGTACAGTATATTCAGATAATTTTTGATCTCCTGTTTCTAGAAGAAGTGATGTCCTTTTTTCAGTTGATTATACTCTTTACTCAATGATAAGAGATCACAGAAATGTATTTATTCAAGACTGGATTGGCGTCTACTACTTGGTTGCTTGCATAACTTAATCAGCCTATTAAGAAAGTTTCAAGGAACTAAAATGTGATTTTGTAAAATTAATGATACGGTAACTTGCAGAAGTTTAAATGACACTGATAGAGTTTTATATTTTCCATAATTTTAAGGTAAAATAGAAATGAAACTCACATTTTGAGCTTCTTTTGTGCGCCATTTATGACGCGTTACGGAGTTTTAAAAAGACGTAATGGCGCAGCCTAGAGAGAACACTGTTAAACCTGTTATTCTTTCATCCCTTTTGTGAACTGCTGACTCCAGCCATTTAAATTTATTAAAATCGGTAAAATTTTACTTTATTCTTAAAACTGTTGCTATTGTTGTTAAAAAACTAAATGAAACAAAACTTAAAAATGTAACAAATATGCTGGGTTTTTTTGCGACATGCAGGGTATATAATCGCGTTGAGTGCTGCGTGTTCTCCACTTTTAATTCTCAAAGTAAGTTTTACTTGTGTTAAACATGTTGACCACTTATACCATTCTCTATAAATGACTGGCTAGTGCTACGAACTTGGAGATGTGTGGAAGTGCAACCTTTATATGATAGACAGATAGATAGATAAATAGATAGATAGATAGATAGATAGATAGATAGATAGATAGATAGATAGATAGATAGATAGATAGATAAATAGATTTGATAGATAGATAGATAGATAGATAGATAGATAGATAGATAGATAGATAGATAGATAGATAGATAGATAGATAAATAGATAGATAGAGAGATAGATAGTTAGATAGATAGATAGATTGATATAAAATTAGGACAAATAATATATCAGTATTGTAATTTCATCAGAATCACTTTTAACATTCGCTCATATTCATTGTCACCTTTCAAATATATTATTATAATAAACACAAACTCATTAGTTATATTGAAATATATTCCTTTTAATCATCAACGTTTACCTATATTAATTATAATCATCAACGCACGCTGATTATCATGATTAAAATCTTTTCATTATGATTGTCAACTCATACTCATTATCATCATTTAAATGTATTAATTATAATCATCAACTCATACTGAATTTTATCAGTATTCACTTGCAGCAAAATAATACTGTTACGGCATTATGTATTATCTTTAAATTATAATAGTTTTCATTTGGGTTTATAATCATTGTATTATAATTCCTTAGTTCAGTAGCCTACGCTATTTGTATAGTACAATGTACTTCAACATGTTTACATGAGTCATGCTATGTCCTGGGAAAATCAATAATTATGTTGGTCAGCTTAACCCACAATGGTAAATCACGTGGTAACGCGTGCAGATTTTATGACCTGAATCCTATGTCAACATCTTGTTGATTTGTAATAAGGTATTTTAATTGTAGTGCAAAGGCACTACAAGCAGTAACATGCACGACCTAGTTTCTGATTGGTTAAAGAAGGTTGTTGACAGAACTCATTCTAAGTCGTAGTATTAGAAGTTTAAATTCTCTTTTACGCTGTAAGAGACTATATAATGCCAATATAACCACTGAATGGGCATTCTTTGCAGTTCTCCAGAATCATAAGGTTAATGAGGAAGATTATTATCATTTGTAAAATCAGCTGGTGAAAATCTATTATATACATAGTACATTTTGGATTTGAGTACTATTCTTCAAGGAACTTAACTCTACATTCACAGGAGTTTACCTGGGATTAATAACATTTGGATTTAAAACTGTGTTTCTTGTGGCACATCAACACATTAGTGACTTCATTTGGAATACTTTGGATTAACTTCCGGATTATCAAAATTCAATAGGACATTTAGGATTATTTAGGAATTTCTAAAATGTAAGTTATTTTTAATTCTTTCACTTTGTTTGTTTGAAATATTTAATATTTTAGGAAATTAAATTTATATTTTATAAATTGTGAAAGCTTGTTTGAGTCGTTCTTTCTTTTGTTACTATTTCTAACCCCTAGACGTAACAATACATGAATAAAATCCAACAATAGGGATATATATCAGTAGCAGGTTTAAATATTGAATTACAGATATACTGAAATGGAAAGGGAGGGGTATTTTTTATTTTCATACATACAAACACACAGACACATGGAAAGGGAGGGGTGTTTTTTATTTTCATACATACAAACACACACATACAAAGTGAGTGGGTATTTTTTATTTTCATACATACAAACACACAGACACATGGAAAGGGAGGGGTATTTTTTGTTTTCATGCATACAAACATACACATACAAAGTGAGTGGGTATTTTTTATTTTCATACATACAAACACACAGACACATGGAAAGGGAGGGGTATTTTTTATTTTCATGCATACAAACATACACATACAAAGTGAGTGGGTATTTTTTATTTTCATACATACAAACACACAGACACATGGAAAGGGAGGGGTATTTTTTGTTTTCATGCATACAAACATACACATACAAAGTGAGTGGGTATTTTTTATTTTCATACATACAAACACACAGACACATGGAAAGGGAGGGGTATTTTTTGTTTTCATGCATACAAACATACACATACAAAGTGAGTGGGTATTTTTTATTTTCATACATACAAACACACAGACACATGGAAAGGGAGGGGTATTTTTATTTTCATGCCTACAAACACAAATACACATACAAAATGAGTGGGTATTTTTTGTTTTTGTACATACAAACACACAAAAAACATGGAAAGGGAGGCATATTTGTTGTTTTCATGCATACAAAACATACACATACAAAGTGAGTGGGTATGTTTTATTTTCATATATACAAACACAGACACATGGAAAGGGAGGAGTATTTTTTTTTTCTTCATGCAAAACAAACATACACATACAAAATGAGTGGGTATATTTTATTTTCATACATACAAACACACAGACACATACAAAATGAGTGGGTATTTTTATTTTCATATATACAAACACACAAACACATTGAAAGGGAGGAGTATTTTTTAATTTTCATACATACAAACACACAGACACATACAAAATTATTGGGTATTTTTTATTTTCATACATACAAACACACAGACACATGGAAAGGGATTGGTATTTTTTTTCCATACATACAAACACACAGACACATACAACATGAGCGGGTATTTATTATTGTCATACATACAAACAAACAGACACATGTAAAGTGAGGGGTATTTTTGTTTTCATACATACAAACACACAGATACATACAAAATGAGTGGGGATTGTTTATTTTCATACATACAAACACACAGACACATGCAAAGGAAGGGGTATTTTTATTTTCATACATACAAACACACAGACACATTTAAAGTGAGGGGTATTTTTGTTTTCATACATATAAACACACAGACACATGCAAAGGAAGGGGTATTTTTATTTTCATACATACAAACACACAGACACATGCAAAGGAAGGGGTATTTTTATTTTCATACATACAAACACACAGACACATGCAAAGGAAGGGGTATTTTTATTTTCATACATACAAACACACAGACACAAGCAAAGGAAGGGGTATTTTTATTTTCATAGATACAAACACACATAGACATACAAAGTGAGTGGGTATTTCCTTTTTTCATACAAACACTCAGATACATGGAAAGGGAGGGGTGTTGTCTATTGTCATTCATACAAACACTCAGATACATGGAAAGGGGGGGGGGGGTTGTCTATTGTCATACATACAAACACTCAAATACATGGAAAGGGAGGGGTGTTGTCTATTGTCATTCATACAAACAGACACATACAAAGGGAGGGATATTTTTTGTTTTCACACATACAAACACAGATACACATGGAAATGGGGTGGTCTTTTTTATTTTCATACATACAAACACACAGACACATGCAAAGGGAGGGGTATTTTGTGTTTTCATATATAAAACACACATACAATGTGAGTGGGTATTTGTTGTTTTCATATATAAAAGCACACAGACACATACAAATTGATTTGTATATTTTTTATACATACAAACACATGTACTCACAAAGGGACGATGTATTTTTATACATATAAACACACAGAAACTCTCCCTGAAGAGGAAAAGAGAAATCCATTGATCAAAAGAGAGCAAGATATCTGGAGTTAAAAATAATGACACCATTTTTTTTTCTTTTAAAGCGACACTTTAAATGCTTGTCTCAACCACTCATTCACTATATTTAACTCATATTTTACAACAAAGCAGCAAATTAATAAATTTTAACATGGATATGAATCAAACAGACAGACAGACAACAACACCTAGACTAAAATTCACTAAGATTGTGGTGTTTGTTCACTTGTATTATTTTTGTGCTGATTTTTTTTAAAACTTAGAGTTCTCAATTCTTTATGCTTAAAGAATGAAAGCTGA